>CP094634.1:38608436-39069876 GCA_023657505.1 Camelina hispida | reverse complement strand
GATTGGAAGGTTTCTGTTAAAATCATCCCAGTGGAGAAAAGAGTAAGCGAACATCGTCACCTTTAAATGGTTGTTTCGAATGTTTTCGTAAGTACTCGTCTCATCGTCATATTATATGCACTAATATTAAATGATTCATGTACATCATGGTTGAACTTTTCCCCACGTAGGGAGATAAGATGCAGCAAAATTCCAGCGAGGACCTGTTGCCCCAGTTCTGTACGGGGATTGAGGAGGGTTCGTGTAAAACCTTCTCCAAAGTCGTCACTGACGACACATCCGCTGTGAAGGTGGCGGCCAGACTACCGGATCAAATTCACTGCCTGACATGGTTGTGACACAACATTCGTTGCTTGCGACAAATCCACACATCGACTACGTCCCCTTCGACAAAATTTCTGAACGATGGCCTCCTTGGACCCAGAAGCTACTGCTTAGGTAACGTTGCATTGTGTTCTGTTATTAATATCATATCCCAGTACCATAATTCTAATGACGATGACTTCATAGAGACGATGGCACGTATCTCACGTCGAGCAGAAGAATATTGGTGGGCGATCCAACTGCTCCACGTTTTGCCGAGAACCCGGTTGATACGGTTTTCATTGTGAAATCTTGAGTGAGTCGTTCGCCGCATTATTAGCTTTCACACACTTTAAAGATATAACGGGATTCCGAAAGTAAGGTATCTATGTGGGTAGGGTCATCACTTTGCAATGTGTGGCTTATGATGAAATGGTCGATGATTTCGCCACGCAATTTTTGGGCTATGGGAGGCAAACCAGTTGTCTTGCCGATTTGGAGGCCAAGTTTAAGGATGAGGTGACGGTTAGGCAAACGTATTTAAAACAATTCAATCACCTTTTAAATATAAGATTACTGCATAAAACTAATTTTGACCCTTTTTCCTTATTTTTCTTGGCAGGAGGGATGGAAGTGGTTAGTTGACCGGGTGTCTACAAGGGATATTTGAACCACCACTTCCCTGAGGTTAGAGATTTCAAACTCGGTTGGAATACTTGAACAGCGCGGCGGAATACGCACGATTAAGAACCTATGTTTCCATTTGTCAATGTTGCTTACCATTCCAATGCTTAACCCACGTTGCTGAACTCTTATATTATCTTTCATTACCTACATCAAACAATCTATCTAGCATTGATAGGAATAATTTGATGTAAATTGTTTGTGTGTGATGGTTAATTACAATATATTTTTATTTTGTTTGGTAAGCATCTTCCTAATACTGCACCTTTAATGTTAGACGTGTACAACGTGTACAAATGTTTATGTTTAATTGCAAGGGTTTGGTCGATAATAATAACACGTTGGTGTTTTGAAACAGTCTTTTTTTAGACGGAAAAAAATGTGACTAAACCAAATATAACGTTTATAACTGGATGTTAAACAATTAAACCACAGCCAAAGTCACTACTAATAAAACGACCAAACTACTTTAAAAAATAGGTCATTGTTGCTAGTATAACCAAAATCGCAACAAACACATTCGTCAGTTTTAATTCAATAGTTAATCCATCACTCTTGTATCGCATCAGCCATTCATCCTTTCCAACTCCATCTGATTTTCCTTTTGCATATTTAAGATGTTAGCAATCTCCTCTTTTTGTCCCTGAAGCGCTTCACGCGTTTGATTCAAACTAGTTAACCTTAGAAGATCTTCCTTCACTGTTTTCAGTTCGTCCATCATAGCTTCATCCCACCATTTAAAAATGTGATAGTCCCCATCCTGCATTTTTTTTGAAAATTTTTTTAAACGAAAACCTCAAATTATGCAAATAAATCTGATCTTTATCAACCTCGTGGAAACGTACGTCACTTACCTCTCTTTTCTACAAGTGTAGTGGAGCCTCCCTGGGTTTTGTCCTTGTAAAAGAAGGTTGTAGGTTTGGCCTTTCACCACAGTAACAAACAGCCGGGATCCCATACTCCCGCATCGTCATACTCGCTTGGACTCGTGTTTGCCAAGCAGACATTAGAACGAAACTGATAACGTAATTGAAGGAGGGAAAATAAAGAAAAGAGGAACGTTAAACTATTAACCGAATATCCACTCTCTAAATCTAATCCACATCTATGGCGGCTCTCTCTGTTTCCCCCAAATCAGTTCAATGAACTCTAATTTCCCTGAATCTTATAATATATCGATTATATTCGGTTAGCTTTTATAGAACATTCTGTTTTGTGTCATTTTTTGTATTGTAAAACAACATGAACTTTTCCAAGTTATATCGTTTTCCAATAAATACGAACAGCGTCGTAAGATTGATACAGTGTCGGTCTTGACATAAAGCCCGTAAATACTAGTTATTTATGCTACAGATTATATTACCGATTTTAGGGGAATCAATATCAAAAACGGTGCGGTGGTACAGTGGTAGGATTGGCCTTGACTGTCCTTCAGTGTCACGAGTTCGATGCCTTGTAAAGTTGTTTTTGTAACTTTTTTTTTCTAATGTTTGTTAATGGTCAAATTGGTTGGGCGGCACTGTTGATATTTTTTGTGTGTTTGCCCGGTGAAACTAACGTCGCGTCGTCTATCGGTGGGTTCGAAGCTAGGGAATTGCCATTTTGAACCTTATTTATGAATATAAGGAGCAAACGACATCTAGTAGAACATTTTCGGAAAAAAGGAGCAAAACGGCCAAAACGACAGATATTGGCATACACGTTAATTAACATCTTCATTACATAGTAATTTAATTATCTAATGAAACATACGTGGGCGTGAAAAGCAACACAGAGGGAACCGCGATACACTAAAGGTTTCACAAATAGATTTGGCCACCACACACTCCGCAATTTACACGATGATGTCATAATAACGTGTCTCGGTCGATAACGTGTCGGTCGATAACCTGCCCCATCTCAAACAACTACGCATGGCACAGTCCGGGAAAGGGATCAACGAACTGGAGGGATATACAAAAGAATCTTTGTACGTGTTTTTACGCGCCGTCTTAAACATACTCAACCGTTAGAACAGATCTTCCCCGATAAGCCGTACTCCCTCTGATTGGAGTGGATAGTGATGTGCATCAAATTGGTGAAGAAAACGAACCGCCATCTGCTCGTCCCCATATAACATAGAGAAAATTCCACATGCAAGAGTGGACTCGGCATCTTCGGGAACGTTTTTTTTAGTAGTGCGATACTGCGCTGAATGTCTCGCTCCTCGGCAACGATCCGTAGCCCCTCGTTGTAGATTGCTATTCTGTTCCCTTCGTCCAAGCATTTTTCAAAAATACGCCTGTGAATCCCTTCTTCCTGGCGTTCACCATTTGGCTTCCTTGTCATTTGGAATGAAGAAGGATGTTCACAGATATGGTAGATGCTGGCAACCTTCAGAACTTCTAGGGCAAGCACCGTATCCACTCCTCGCCGACCAGCCTTTAATAATGGGCCAAGGCGCCAAAACCCATCAATTACGAGATGCTTGGCTATTTTTATCAAGATCTTGTCTGGCAGATCAGTCTTCTTACGCCTAGAAGTCGCCATTTTTTGGGAGTTAAGTAAACTAATAGCAATATGTGCAGAACCAAATAGACGGAAACTACAGCCTGCCCACTAATAAAACCTACGATGAGAGACAACGGTTGGGGAGTTAGGCGAAAATCCTGGGAATTTATACTAGTTTCTATATGACGTCGTTTTAAATTAGCCTATTCTTAACTACTTAATTACGAATGAACTCATTTTAGGTTTATGAGCTCTCATGCACGCCTACTCGATTAGAAAAAGACGAGTTTTAGAAAAACGTGTCAGTTTCGTGTTATCGGATTTCAAATTCATTATATTCGAATTCGTTAAATATCGGCTGTAACTCACCCATCACCTAACCCTAAGCTTTGACTATGACATTTGTAGGTTCTCTGATGTGACAACTTCGAAGAGAGTCGTATTTATTGTTGCTTAGATATGATAGTTTTCTCATCATTATGTTTATTTGATGTGTATCCAGTTACGTAATTATCATCACTTCCTCTCAACGAGATCAATCCAAAGGGTTGCTATTCACTTGTTTTGATTGTACGATTATTTAAGCTTCTGTATGTAGACGACTACCACTATATTTTATGACTCCCAACGTACAACAACTATGGTGTGGGGAATAAATTATCCTTCTGATAAAACAATACAACATTAAAGATTCTACTTATTATTAGGAGATAGTACAAGCATTCCGTCATTTCTTTTACTTTATTAATAGGAACTTAGTACATTTTATTTGGATATAAAAATAAAATGATAGAGTAAGTTTTAAAAAAATAAACCATTGTACATAGTCTGACTAAATTAAACCAATATTTGAAATAGAAAACAACATTTGATTTCTATTTCTATTCATCTTTTTATTCCTCATTCACCGGACAGTCTGACGAACGTCTGCCTTGTTTCTGTATGGGTTCCGAAGCTTTCTCCTTCCTGGACAATTGTTTCAATTGTTGTCCCATCGTGTCCCATCACATTGTGAATGTGGTAACGTGCTGCAAACTCACTTCTATAAGTGAAAAAAAAAATGTACATGTGAGACTGTGAACAGATATGAACACATACGCTTTCAAACGAAATATTATTATAATATCAACTTACATATCCTTGTGATGTCCAAGTCCTTCGAAATCTGCTCGAATGAAGATTCTAGAAGACGCTTCGGTGTGTACAAGACATGGTACGCCTACACCCATTTATGTAATTGAGTTGCTAGACAAATTACATGTACTTGGTTCTATCATAATATCAATTTACTCTGACGTACCTTCATAACTCCCAACCTTAAAGAACCAGAAGACACAAAACACTGGTTCGGTTTTGTGGAGAACATGACATCCCTGTGCTTTCCAATCAGAGAGGAATTGATGGGCATAGAAGTCTGTGAGACGACATTTGACACTTCCATTCCTGCATTAACGCACAGTTGCTATCAAAGTTAAATCTATGAAGTTCAAATATATATTTGTATATTACTATGTTTATAGCATAATAGGTCTTTAACCTGCCATTGAGGAGAGTGAAGACAACTTCAATACACCTGCCATCGAGGCGTCTTCTTATGACGTCGACATTTACGATGCACCCACAAACATCTAGCGCGGGAAAATCAAAATTTCTAGATGTAACGTTTATTTTGTACTTTTGCAAATGATACACTTAAAACCGACGTTCTAAACTGACCAAACGACCACTAAATGAATCTCAGTAACCATCGCAAGTTCATAATTTAACGGACATTACTATATACATATTAAAGAAATTATAGATAAAACATACCGAAAGATACGGGATGAGTAACTCTGCCACTAGTTATATCATCGATATCCTCGAAGCGGAAGTAATTTTTGTGATTCAAATTTTGGATCACATCCATGGTTGACTCATGCGTAAACTTGATTTGGTATGGGTGATGAGTATTACTCTCCTTGAGAGTTGGATTGATTAATTTAAACTCTCGAATATTGTACCAGGTACCGATTTTAGGGTTTGGCGGGATATTTGGGTATTCACCCTGTAGAAACGCCACTTCGATTGTGGAACCCTTCATAACAGATAAATTGGTATACATCAAAAATTGTTGGATTTAGCGAAATAAGAAAGACTTGTTTAACTAACCTCTTCATCCACAAGTAGGAGAACCCGTTTTACAAGGCATTCGCGAATCGACCAAGCGTTCAACACCTTGGCGTGGATACACCAACACCAATTAATTCTCTCGCAGTCCAGTTCAGCAATACGATCGGTTCTGAAGCTCATGGTGATCTCAGATTTGGATCTCTCTTACTTTAGACCGTGTTAGGAAAGACGAAGGTTGGGAACAACCTAAATACTTACGGAGAATGACACCTCGAAACGACGCGGCCTTTCGACTTTCCATGGTGTCCCTTTAATAAGACCCCAAATGTACGTACGTTCCCAATGTAGTATACGTACATATGTATAGTTTGTATATTTACAACACTAACAAATAACCGGAAATCGTAAATTAATAACGAGATCCCAACCAAAAGGAAATAGGATATCGCTAAGCCGACACCTTAACCATTAAACTCCTAAATATTAACAAGCATCGATAGACCATAATTATGTTACCCTCAATTCGAAACCCTGACCCATAATTTTGATAAACACTTCAAGAGATGGTTTACTCGGGCTTGTTTTAAATAATATTTGGTTATTAGCGGTTTCAGATTTAGAAGCAGAATAAAGGTATATCAAATATTTATCTGTTCAGGTCCAGATTAAGGGTGAAGACCATAAAAAATAAGTATACAATTTATGCATGTATTTCTCATGCATTAACCACAAAAAGACAAATAAACTACAGTTAAAAATAATATCTATCTTGAATGGTAACTTATAAAGTGATAAGAGGACTTCATGCTTTTCACCCTTGATCTGCACTTGAACAGCCACATATTTGATTTATAAAGTGATAAGAGAACTTCATGCTTTTCCGGTTTTCCCCATTCAAGGCCTTTCTCGTGTAAATTTATTTGTAAAATATGCTAGTATGAAAACGTGTCTTTTTCCACAAACCGGATTTGAGTCGAATTATATACGTACGTACACAACTTTTCCACTTTCAAGTCCGGAACAGCCAATAGCTATTGCATTAAATGCGACAAGTACATGCAGGGATTTGACATCCTCTTATGTGGAAAGTCGTTGTTACTTAATATTTGAAAAGAATATTATCTCATCATAGTGTTTACTGAACACTTTTTAAGCAAGTAATAATTATAAACTTTGCCCAACGAGTACAGTTTACTTTTTATTTGAACGAAATATATTTTCGGTTACCGAGACGACGGGAGAACAACATTTATCGTGTGAACCAGTATGATGTTGCGTAAGCATTACGTACTCCTTTTCCCAACTAATACAATGTAACTTATAGTACTTCATTATGCATTGTGCTAAAAGGATACGTAGAGTAATTATATTGTACAGTTACAGTATATATACAAATTTAAATTATGCATTGTGCTAAAAGGACACGTAGAGTAAACAAAATTTAAATTAAATATTTAAAATATTTTTGGAGAACCTATTTTTGCAGTATGACCAATGTGTGTGCTCTTAACTACGATAACAAAATCTCTAAAAAAGAAAAAATGGCGAAAGCACACAATAACCTCCCATATCTCCCTGATGATATTTTACTCAAAATCTTTAGGCTTCTCGCAGTAGATGGGCTGTCGCACCTTGCTCCAATTTTAAAGTCGGGTCGGCGAGGACTGAAGACGGTGCTCGGCCCCTATGTTCTAAAGACTGCAAACATCTACAACATCTGTTGGACACCGTTATTGATCCAAACGTCAGACGACCCAAATGGTGGCCCTCAAGATAAAGGGATTCATAGGCGTATATTCAAAAAATGCTTCAAAGCTGGAAACGAAGTTGCAATCTACTACGAGGGCCTCCGGATTGTTGCGGAGGAGAGAGACATCAAGCGAGCCATTTCTGTTCTATCTCGTAATGTTCCCGCAGACGCTGACGCAACACTGGCATGTGGTATCTTTTCTATGTTATAAGGAAGCGAACAAATGGCGGTTCATTTTCTTCACTTATTTGATGCACATCACTTTCCCCTCAAATCGCATGGGGTCAGATTTGTCGGCAAGTCTGTGTTTCGCCTGTTGTTTACATACCAGGTGGCACTTCAAAACACGTTCATAGATAAACTAGTATATCCATCTACTCACCTGATCCCTAACCCGGACTGTGCCGCCATCTGTTGTATCCAATCCGGTTTCTTCTCTATAAACTTTTGAGATTACGACATCTTCTGTACTAATTGCGGACTTTGGTGGTTGGTGAAATCTATATGTGAAATCCTTTAGTGATATAATCTCCAATGGTTGCTATTTAAAGTTATTAGTTTTTTTGTTGTAATGTACTGTTGTATACGCCTGGTACGTACATCGATAATTTGTAGTGTCTGTTTCTATGAAGTATGTATAAGTAATACGAACGACGGAGAAGTTAATGGTTATCTCATATTATGGTTGTCATTTTTTTGATTCCCGTTCGATAACAGATCATTTATATTAATTTGACATCGTCAGCACGAACTATGTATTTATGGTAATTACAACGTGTATGGTAATTAAATAAAACAGAATGATAGTCCATGTGTACGTACACGTTCCACACAATACATCTAGTTTGGCACGGTGTACAACTATGTATTTATGAACGATGCCCTGTTTCGGTGTACGTACATAAATGCATTGTTGTGGCATGGTGGTAGCTAATACATGAAAAGACAACCATCAAGTGCATAACTGCATTGTTGTGGCATTGTTCGAGGTTCCAAAAAGAAAAAAAACAACCATCAAGTACATAATATTTGAACATTAAACTAGTTGGGGACGGGAGTCACTAAGGTTAAGCCGCAAAAATACATGAAAAGAGGATCTTAAAAGAACGAGCGCAACTCCTGTGCATACCATTAGAAAAAACAGGACTTACACCCGGTGAGGTAGCTACTGCAAGTACACCTACGGTGGTGGAGGACAGAAGGCGACGATCTCACTTTTAAAAGGGGACCACGGAGATGGAGGTTCGCAACATGGAACATAACCAGGCCAGCGACTTCAACGGCGGTGTGAATGTGAGGGACCATGCACCAGAAAATATTGCCAAACGCCTCGGCCTCCATCACTTGGCCGGTAAACGTTGCGAACAGCACATACGCAAAGTTCGCATACGGATCCGTTGGTGCAAAAAAACGTAGCAGCGCCATACCTTCAGCAACGGTCAGGGAGTTTGAAGCTAGCCTGACGCCCTCAAGATAGTTCGCAACGATGTGGCCCCTGTAGAGGAGAGGCTCAAAGTAGGGCCTGAACTTAGACTCCATAGTGATGAACAGTGGCCATGTGATGAATGGGCGAAGTTGAACAGTTTGGAGGTCGACAGTGTTCAGCGCCTCGACCAAGGCAGGGATTGGAGTGACAGATACGGGGATAAAATTGACAAGGAGGCTTGTAGGGTTTGGCAGCTTGATGGCCAGGAATATCTCGTTTGGAGGGGTGTTCATTGTTTTTTTTTTTTTCGGTGGAGACGATATGGGCTGTGGATGGTATTGGCTATGTGTAGGGAAGAAAACATCTTCTTACGTACACACCTCTATATATAGAGAGAACAGTGGTAATTTTTTTTTTTACTATAACAGGTAATTAACTCGATGGTATTTAACTGTAAAATGTAATGATTGTATAGGAGTATATTTATATAAAAATGCAATGATTTAAGTCTGTTTAGCCACGCTAAAAGTATTCAACAAGCTCTGTTGGTTCTTTGGTACTTGTGTACATATATAACTAAAATTACATAACTGATATTTGACATCTACAACCCTGCAAGTCATATCGATTTAAATTGACATATATGGACGCCAAATCAGTTGGCCATTGCATTAAATACAAATACTAACACATAGTTAATTTCCCTATATTATATATTAAATATAGTGGTTTCAATTTTAAGTATAAAAGGGTACAATTCAAAAACAAGCTACACGGGCATGTAACTGTTGATGTAGGTCTTAGCCATGTATCGTACAGAATAAGATATTCGAGGAAATATTAGTTTCCATGGAACTAAACATTTTAATATGTTCAGCTTGTGGAGAATAGGAGAGCAACCTAAAGTGTATTGAAAAATCTATCATCTTGCTTCATACCTATGCTTTGCATGTGTTATCAACTTCGTTAAATATATTTGTGTACGAAAATTAAATCAATTGTCCAGTTCTCACATCTGCCAAAGTTCGTGCTTAGCTTTATTATCTTGCCTTATTCTGCAAAAGAGCATCGCTGACAAAATACTTCGTTTAATATTAATATTATAAAGGATAGGAGATAAGGTGTACCCGGAAACGAGGAAATACAAACATGTTTCATTATAACTAGCAAAGCATTTGACTAATTCGGCGAGCGCACCACCAGATTGTGCATTTCCTGCATGGATGCTTGTAAGGGCCCACCATAGTGTCCACGTCTTCCTCCGTCATTGAGAGCGCGCATTTTATTGCGCACGAAGGAGTTGTTATTTCCCCATCATCAGGGTAGTCAAAAAACACACCATAAGTTGTATTGTGTGATGTTCCATAGTGAATAAGCTCAGTGATGAGTTCTTCACACATATCTCCAACCTCTTCAGAGTCAAGTGGGTAGTGTTTTATAGAAAACAGCCAAAACAAATGACCCGCCTGAACTCCGGACCCTTTACAGATGCACAACATGGCAGACGCAAGAGTAGCGTCGGCATGTGTTGGTACGTTACGCAGGAGGAAATTTATGGCCCCTTCAATGTCCCCGTCTTTTGTTGCAAGATGAAGACCTTCATAATATATGGCCGTTGGATTATCCGCATCAAAGCACCTTTCAAAAAACTTCCTGTGACGACCACCAAAAATGATATCATCGGGGTCACTGCACATGTTGAAGATGTTTGCCTCTTACAAGACGTTGGGACGGTAAACTATAGTTTTGCCTCTATTTCCGGAACGTAGGAGTGACTGCATGTACCACCAGTGTTTTTCTGCCATTAGTTTAGCTATTCGCGCCAACAGATCGTCAGGAAGATTTGGGTTGGTCATCTTTGTAATGAAAGTATTATGTACACATAGGAATGCAAACTTATATAATACGAAATTGTTGATATTGTTGGGGAATTATTTGGTATGGATATAAATGATACTTGAAATAACTGCGTGACAAGATGGCGAGGTGACATCAAACCACTAATTATTATATTTTTCAACATCGACTAACAAAATAGATGGAGTGTCGTTTTGGGAATCTTAATGGGCCGTTAATATTTTAGGCCTCTTTACATCATAACCATATTAGATCCCCCATTTCCTATTAGTATACACGTGTCATAACCATATTACGGATTTGAAGTGTATTAAATGTAGTGGCAGACATGACACCAGTTGGCAACTGCGATGTGACAACTGATACCCGAAAAAGTCCTAGTGGTCCCTATTTTTGTTTATTCAAAATGTTGAATCAACATGGTTTAATCCACATAGATTTTTTCCATTTTTCAACATCCTCATTGTATGAATTCAACAGTTGAATTTAGTGGTGGGTACTTCCCCAAATTCTTTAAATAAAAGTTAATAAATACAAAAACAAGAGAAAAAAGGAAGGAACGGTGCTGCAGTTATCCAGGGTACATTTTAAACACCTGTCAGTTTTTAATTAGTTAAATATTAATTTTGTATTTTTGTTGAGTATCGATGAGGCTGTTCAACACCTACATCCTATAATAAAGGGAGAGTTGTAGGTGGGAGTTACAGGTTTTATAATTATTATATATATAGAAGGGAATGCTAAGAGCATCATTATAGTTTCCACAAGTTGCAACATATACGAAACATTGTTTTAGAAAAAGCAACTGAAAATGCCGCATGCAACTCGAAAAATGCCTGATATACCCGATGATATATTGATTAAAATCCTCTGCTTTCTCGCAGTTGATGGTTTGGAGTACCTTGCTCCAATACTGAAGGCAGGTCATCGAGGTGTAGGAACGGCGCTCTCACCCGAAGTTTTAAAGGTTGCTAACATCTTCAACTTATGCTGGCATCCGACGATGTTCCAAACACCGCAGAACCCAAATGGTAGAGTCCAAAATGAAGGGATCCATAGGCGTATCTTCGAAAAATGCCTAGATGCTGGCAACAAAGTGGCAATTTTTTTCGAAGGTTGCCGGGTTGTTGCCGAGGTGGAAGACATTAAGCAAGGTATCACACTTCTAACTCGTAACGTTCCCACGGAACCTATGTCGACACTAGCTTGTGGGTTTTTTCTATGTTAGTTGGGAACTGCGAGATGGCTACTCATTTTCTTGAACTGTTTGATTCACATCACTACCCACTTAAATCGGAACGAACAAGGTTTCTGGCCAAGGGGTTGTTCCGGTTGCTGTGTGGATATCAGACGGCACGAGGAAACACATATTGGGACACATTCGTCTATCCTATTGCTCCATTGATCCCTAAACCGGAATGTGCTCGATTTTGTTTACGGGAGCATGGTTTCTACTCTCTCCGGTATGAAGATTATGACATTGTCTGCACAAAGTGCGGCCTCTGGTGGTTGGCGAAAGCTATAACCGAGATACTGTAGTTATATTTTCTCATAAGATGTTTCGCCCTAAACGTACTATCTAACGAATATCCTGTTAGCAACGCAGTTCTTAAATCTTCTAGAATCCATGTAAATAATTCATCTCCGGGTTTTAGTTTAGAATCTCTCCTGGTGTACTAATCTTGGTTCATGTAACACCTAATGTTGTATCCTTTATAAGAACGCGGTATCTATCGCTACTTATTATGTTGTAAGAATGGTAAGTGGTTGGGTGCCTAAAGGTGACCAAGGCATCGGTATCTACCAGATGAGGTGTTGGTTATCATCTTCGGGTTTCTCGCAGTTGATGGTTTGAAGTACCTTTCTCCAATAGTCAAGGCAGGACCTCGAGGAGTGAAAATAGCGCTAACGCCTCAAGTTCTCAAGGATGCTAACATCTCCAACATGACTTGCCATCCTTCTTGGTTTCAAAAATTACATCACCGAAATCGTAGAATAAAAGAGGAAGGGATGCACCGGCGTATCTTCGAAAAATGCCTTGACGCTGGGAACAAAAAGGCAATCTATTACGAAGGTCTCCGGGTTGTTGCCGAGGAAAGCGACATTGAGGGAGGTATTGCACTTCTAACTCGTAATGTTCCCGCAGAAGATGATGCCACACTAGCATGTGGGTTTTTTTCTATGTTACATGGGAACCTCGACATGGCGGGTCATTATCTTTACCTCTTTTTTGCTTACCACTACCAACTAAATACAACTCAAACAAGGATTTTGGGCAGGGAGTTGTTCATGTTGCTGGGTAGATATCAGTCGGCGCGACAAAACACGTACAGGGATTCATTCGTCTATCCTATTGCCCCTTTGATCCCTTCTCCGGAATGTGCTAAATTGTGTTTATTGGAGCATGGTTTGTACTCTCTCAACTATCGAGACTATGACATGGTGTGCAACAATTGCGGCCTTTGGTGGTTGGTGAAATCTATATCCGAGATCCTTTAGGCGTATTATCTCTTTAGATGTTTCGCCCTAAACGTTTCATCTATTCGTCTTCTGTAATAAACACCGTACTAATATCTACGTCATAGGGTTTACGCGCACTGAATCCGGCATTTTGTTTACATGGTTTTCTCTTCTAGTTATTTTTAAGCATGTATCAATTGATGTTGTATCCTTTCCTTTTTTAACTGTTCTATCTTGCAAAACAACTATACATAATTGATATATCTGCCTATTGTGTATGTACAACAAAGTGTGTTTGGGTACATGGGTGCTTACGTTTGGTACGAGAAATGTATTGTTTTGTTACAACTGTGCATTCGGTTGGTGAAGTCGGATGTGTACACATCCCTATGATACATAGGTATCGGGCCTCAATTTTAGTAAGCCCATTCGGTAAGGATTTTTTGTTTATTTTCTTAAAAATAAGGCCTCAATTTAAGAGTTTGAGTTGAGGCCCCATTTAAAAATTAAAAAAATACATCGGACTTACTGAGAAAAACAATTTAAAGTAAACAATACAATTTCTTTACGTATTGGGCCTCCAATGTTGCTGGACCGGCAATTAAATTTTGGTTTGTTTAAACCAAATTGTGACTAGGATAACTCTACAATATCAACCATTGAATCAATTTTGTCGTAGTGGGTGGGCGCCATAACGTAATTAAGAAACCATTGGGGGGGGGAAAGCATACATCAACAATAAAAATAAAATAAAACCACGTACAAAACGTAAATTAGTTGTCTGTACGTACACTACGAATTAAAGTAAATTTGAAATATAAACCCGAAGAAAAACAAAGAAAGCGAAGAGTCGCGCTTATTAGAGAAGGAGAGAGGGGGAGTCAGTAGAAAGACGCAACTACTAGTGGCGACGTTTTGTTTTATTTTAATAGCATCACCCTGTCTCCTTTCCAA
Source organism: Camelina hispida (assembly GCA_023657505.1). Classification (NCBI taxonomy): domain Eukaryota; kingdom Viridiplantae; phylum Streptophyta; class Magnoliopsida; order Brassicales; family Brassicaceae; genus Camelina; species Camelina hispida. Next base: position 39,055,840 of record CP094634.1, on the reverse strand, counting down.
ACCCAGTGTAGAAACGAGTAACATGATATTATCAGAAATAAACCATGGAGTTTAGAGTTGATGCCATCGCTGATCTTAGACCAGGAAAAACGAATTGGATTATCCAAGCGAAGGTCTTGAATTCGTGGTATGTTACTGAGTTCTTTCAAAAGCGGGTTCTGCTCCTTGCTGATACACGGGTTAGTCCACTTTGCTTTGTAAAATATTTGCACGAAGTTGTTAACCAACGCAGTGGTCTTATACACAATTGATATGCAATTTGTAAGGTGACACAATCGAGGTGGCGTTTTTACCAGGGACCTATAAGGAAATGAGGAAGTATATCTATGATGGTGATTGGTATGAAATTAGGAATTTCAAGGTCATCCAGCCAACACTTAGGGAGAGGAATACACATCATCCTTTCCAAATCAAATTTACTGATGAGTCGACGATGGGCCTGCTCTCACCGGTGAATCAAAAACACTACTTCCGTTTCGAGGATTTGGGTGATATATCTCGAGGGAGAATTACCCATCCCATATCATTCGGTACGCTTATCTTCAATTTTCAATTACACAAATCGTTTGAAACAACGTTAAAAAACGTTTCCTAAAGGATATATTAGTGCACATTACTAGGTTTTAGTCCTGATACTAAATAAATAAGTTAGTAGACAATCAAAATACATAGGTCGTAACGTTTAAAGTATGCGTCTATCCTGAATCAGATGTCTGTGGGTGTGTAGTTGGAGTGGAAGACAGAAGATTGCTCGAGGGTGCAAATGCGGCCAATGAAGTTGTCCTCACCCTACTGAATGGGAGGTAAAGGAGATTTGTGCTACATTTTCAATACATGGGCATTTAAAGTTTTTTCCTATTCCTGTTCTATAGTAACATGAGAAAACCGTAGGAATGAAACCCTCAAGTGTCGTGCCCTAGATGACTATGCTGCTCGCTTCATAAATGCTTGGGAAGCACTTGGGTGTCATCTTACTTTTACATCCGAACCCGTCTTTTGTATTTTGCGGTTCTGGAAGGTTGGAAGCTACGAAGGTACGTTCAATTTGATAGATCAGATAAGGAAACCAGCCTTGTGAAACCATATACATCTAATTTTGTAAATGTTCTGTAGGTGCTCCTTGCCTCGTAAACACAACCGCCTCTTCGCAAATCTATATAAAACCAGATTTCGAGGGAATGGAACATCACAAGGCGATGTAAGCTCTTTGTTTTCCTACTAAAATATCTAATTGTATTTGTTGCTACTGTCAAATACGTTAATATACTTTCTATATTCTCCGCAGATCTGAAATCGCTGGACGTTACTATATACAACATATAATGGAGCACGTAGGGGAGAATGCAGTACCTTGAGAATAAAGGAACTAGATGGGCGAAAGGGAGAGCTCAGGGAGTTTAGCATATTGAAAGAACCGCCACAGATATATGCAATATATTAACATTGTTTTCCCCGGTGTGTGTGTACTTTTGAGTGAACCCATTGTTACGCTGATCCTGGATAATATATGGTTATGTTTTGTCAACAAAATATAAAATTGTGTGTACACAACAATAGTTATCTACGATATATGTACATGTAAACACTATCCTTCCCTCGCATTATGTCCTCTCTGATGGACCATATAAAATACACAAACAGATATATTTCGCTTTTCTAATCTTCTTATTCAAACAGAAAACCGTTAGCTTGAGATTTCTAAAAAGCCCACACGAGTAATAGGCCCAACTAGGGCAGCCGGGGACAATTTCTCCAACAATTATAGTTAAACAACAATGTGGGCTTAAAAATTTATAAGGTCAATCATTACAAAAAGCTAGGAAAAAAAAGTATTGTCGCCCATGCACTACGTATTAGCTGGACATGTTGTACGGTTGTGGCCAACCTGTTGACACTGAGAACAAGTATGCTGTTTGCGGGGCCGCTTCGTCTCCAACGCAACCTCGACAAAAGACTTCCTCCTCGTCATCTTTGGCCTTCCTGGAGGATTCCTAACAAAAGGCGGTTTACATCTGGACGGTGTAATATCAGTAGGAACGATGCAGGATGTATCTATCGGCATTATCGCCTCCGCATACCCACTGCAGAGGCTGTCTCTGCGGAAGTATGGATGGTGCTGGTTTATAACTGATACGTTGGCCGTATATGCGGCTGCGATAGCATGTACGCATGGCATCCTCTCTAGATCAAAACGCCTACATGAACACCTCTTATACCTCAGATTGACAACATGCGTTGAGGTACCACCTCTTACTTCAAATCGATCTTCATCAATTTCTTGAACCTTTAGACGCCTTGAATGTTCAATACGCGCCTATGAGTAAATCAAAGCGTAAGTTCATATAACCAAAACAACACAACATATCCACTAACATTTTCCAGGCCTTTCGTTAACATATATATCGATGGATATGTTAATGAATGTCACACCTGTAACAAGTTCTCCACTCCTTTGGTGAGTAAAGTTGGCATTGCGGCAGCTTGTTTTCTCCTTGTAGCAAACCAACATGTCAACATATTCCGAACAGCTTCTAATAACTCTACAATGGGATAGGCTCTCGCAGGATTCAGTACTTTGTTTAGCGATTCTGCAATGTTGCTCGTGGTGAAGTTAAACCTATCACCAGGAAAGTGCGCCCTGCTCCACTTGGTTACATCTGCACAAACCAAGTAAGCATGCAGTTGCGGATTCGCTTCTTGAATTTGCTGGAAGATTTCTTCGAAATCAACTACACGGTATGCTGCAGCTGCTTTTTTTACCAGCCGGAATGTTTCGCTCCCACTAAATCTCAGGATAATATTCTTGTGAAGATGATAAGTGCAGATTCCTCGACTTGCCAGGGGGTACACTTTAGCGATAGCTTTACCAATAGATTTATGCCGGTCAGATATCATTGCAAGCTCTTCATCATCAGGAATTACACTACTTAATTGAGTAAAGAACCATTCCCACGACACGTCGTTCTCTGTATCAACAACCGCATACGCCGAGGGAAATATTAAAATTCCCATCTTGTGTTGTCGCTATCAGAAGAGTCCCTTTGAATTCACCTTTCAAAAAGGTTCCATCTACAACTACAACTTTCCGCATATACTTGAAACCCTTAATGCATCCAGCAATCGCAATGAAAACATACTTGAATCTGTCTTCTGCATCAACGACCAGTCTAGTAAGGGTCCCCGGATTAGAGGACCTTAGCCTGTATAAATATGCAGGTAATTCAGCGTATCCACTTTCAGGTGTACCCCTAACATACTCCCGCGCCTTTATAAGTGTACGATGTGCCTTCCAGTAGCCAAGCTATTATATGAAAATGGTCAGTAAAAGACATCAGCACTAAACAATATCAACTAGATCGAATTATATATATGTGCAGTGCAGGCCATAGAATCAACTAATTTCAGACAAACCCAACAAACTTAAGCTACAATCTGTTTGTACACCCTATAAACAAGTACACTCACAGAGCCAACCATAAAACAAACATATTAACGTATTCCAGTAGCCAACCTGTACACCATATCGTAGGTTGAGCCCATCCCCAACAAGATTTGGCACAACAGAACCTCCCACACCACCAACATAATTCTTGTATAATTGAGCTAGGATTGGTGGTTTAGCATTACGGCTACGGCCATATCGTTCCGTAACAGAGCAAGTATGTTCACGACAATATCTGCGAATATGAAACACCGGCGAATCACCCATGGTTGAAGCCCGTATTCTCCATTTACAACTTTTTACCCAACACTCAACGATTAACAAAATGGGCGTTGAATATCGAACATTGTAATCATATTTATCTAATACACTCAGCACCCTCAACCTTGCCACCAACGTTTCTTTGCTATCAAACTTATCCCCCACAGCAATATCACTACCACCGTTTTCTATTTTGCGAACCTCCTTCTCAATTGCATCAGCTGCAGAGTTAGTCTTGCGGGTACGGTTATTTGATTCTGTGTTACACACATTTTCCTCTATACAAGACCCACCCCCATGTCCGTCGTCCAATGATTCCTCTGCTTCATCCGGGGCGAAGTTGGAGTACAGCAGATAGTCTTCATCCCCTGAACTTGCACCATCGCTGTCGTCACAGTTTTCAAATCTACTGTTGTCCTCGTCATCTGCTTCATCTTCATCTAGATCATTTCCTACATTATCTTCACCGTCTTCCTTCCGACTCTCGTACTCATCATCTTTCTCTCCCATTTCCTCTGCCACGCCTACGAAATCATCTACAACGACTTCAGGGGTCTTGGGTGTTGGTTCTGGGGTTTTCGGTTTAACTTCCTCGAACAAGGTTTCACCAGATTTAGCTGCGATCTCAACGCATAGCCGGATGAGTTCACTCCTATGCTGTTTAAAAAAGTTTTGAAACTGTCGACCATTCGAAACAATCACCGGTGGCATATAACATCCGCTTTTTTTATATCTATCTAACATATAGCTCAACTTTATCGCGGAAGTTCTTTCACAGAAACCAAAGTCATCGTACACCATAGCAGTAAAGTCTTCAAACTTTGTTTCTTGATCAGCAACTATAATCCTGCACCCTTTGCTAGTATCAACATCAAACAACCATCGCTTTTTGACTACCCTCCACCTCCCACACGCCAATACGATATCTTGCTCTTCCATCGATGAACCGAGATCAAAGATTAACGAAACTGAGTAGGAAAAAGACGTTTGCTGTATGTTAGATAGATCCGGCAGACAAACAGAACACGGTTGATGAATCTGCTACAAACTTTATTACATGAACACCTTAGATCGGAAGAACAGGAAAGGTGTTTAGATCTTCTTCCAATAAGTCTATCGCAACGCTCGACTGTCTTTGCCAGCTCAAACAAATTCGTGTTATTCTGGTAAGATTTTACAGCTGTCAATCTTGCTTACTAAATCTACCACGGACAAGAAGCCTACCACAACACTACGAAAACTATTTCAAAAAACAAAAGTCTATCATCAAAGGGAAATTCCTCTACCAACTTAATCTACCGAATCGATTTCATGTACGTCCACCGATAAGTGTACCAACACTACAACTAAGTGTACCATCTACAGTGACCGATAAGTGTACCAAGACTACAACTAAGTGTACCAAAAATATCTGACGTACACCTTTAATCAGTCCACGTGTATAAATCTACCATCAAATGATCGGTAGACTTCGTCCCAACTTCCAATGTTTTTTTTTCCTAATGGCATTAGCCGTAATTACGTTTTTTCCCAACACTAGTTTCAGGGGTAGTATAGATACAATGTGTTAGTTTAGTAATTACAAACAATTGTATGTTACTTTTGTAATAAGGAAGCTTTTATGCAATATTCTAGTAACTCACCCTAATGTTTTATTCAAAATGCTTTTAAAAATAATCACATAAATTATAATTTATATAAAAATTATAATATAAAAAAAGAAATTCAATCTTAATCTAGTTGGTAAAATGAAAATGCATTACAAACAAACAACATCACGTGCAAAGACTGATTCTACGAATTCGTTTTGATTCTTTTATTGATTACCAAGTTGTTGTCTTGTCTCTTTCTGAACCTAAATATCTATTCATGTCGACAGCGCAAATCTTTTTCAAACTCGAGATAGTCCCAATTGCGTTCGACATTTGCTTCTTAGAAAGTACAATCCTGAAACATTCACAAAAAAAAAAAAAAAAAAAAAAAAAAAAAAAAAATTCGCTTTTTGATTAAATTTTTTGAAAAAAATATCATTTAAACTATGAACTTTTAAACTGAAGCCATTTAAACCAGAAACTTTCAAATTTATGTTATTTAAATTATGAACTTTGTTTTAAACTATTTAAAACATTAACTTTCAATGAATGAAACCTTTTAGACATTAGGTTTCATTGACTAAGCTAAACTCGACATAACATTAATTATGCTAACAAAACAAGTGATATATGGTGCTTTTAGCGTATTTTGTCTTTCGTTTAATACTCAGTTTGGTCGTTTTGTTGTGTCTTTTGTGTCTTTTTGTTTGTGTATTGAGTTATTCTAGGTATTAGGATGTCACACTGGAGTTTGAAAGATTGATCACCTTATTTTAGTTTCATAGAATTAATCACTTTATTTAAGATTCTAAGTTTTTTATGCGTTATTTTACCGCATCTTTGTTATGCTTTTGCTTGTGACCCCTTATGATGTTTTTCTGTGCTTGTGATTTTGATCCTTGTATTGACCCTTGTGATCGACTGAAGTAAGACATGTTAGCAAACTTGATAGTTTGACTTGATGTCGAAAAAAATCTCAATCAATGAAAGTTGATGTTTTAAATGGCCTAGAACAAAATTCATAGTTTAAATGCCTATATTTGAAAGTTAATGGTTTTAATGGCCTCAATTTAAAAGATCATGGTTTAAATGACATTTTCCTCGAACTAAAATTCATCAAAACGACGTCGTTTTGTCATTAACAGAGAGTGTTAACGGCAGAATAACGTCTGTTAGTTGCTCGGTTATCTGATTTAACGTTATGTCTTTTTGGTCTGGTCAACAAAACTTAATGTTTAAAAGAGCTAGTCAACGAAAATCGATATTTTAAATGGCCTACAACAAAGTTCATGGTTTAAATGGCATTTTTCCCTTAAATCTTTCTCACGTGGAACTGAAGTTCACATGATCATCTGAGACATAAACTAAGTCCCCATCGAAGCAAGTAGATAGAATCAGACTGAAGATAACTAGGAGAATCCAGTTTATAAAAATATCAGAGGGAGATAAAAGTGACCAAGAATGTGCACAAACCGATTCATGTTCCAACAAACTTAAGCAACTAGGAGGACCAACGTTTGTTCTTCATGCTTGAGCTACTAGTTTTCAAATAAAATTGAGGTGGACCCTGCAGTTGGATGAAGCTCTCGGAAACATATGAAGATCCGTGTGGATTCTTAACTTGTCACTATCGCTTATTCTTCTCCAAGTATAAACTTTTAGCAGTTCCAGACGTGGCAACTTTCCTAAGAAATGTTTTACTTGCTTTAACTAAAGAGAAAACTATCAAATGTGTCATGAAAACATTTTTGACATTTAGTCGACAACTTTAACTTATTTGATGGACAATATTAATATGTTTGGACAATTTTAACATCTTCGGTGGACAACTTTAACTTTTTTGGACAATTTTAACCTTTTTGGTGAACAACTTCAACATTCGTGGACAATTTTAATCTCTGGTAGACTTTTTGACTTGTTTTTTTTTTCATTTTGGTGGAAAACAATTTATTGAAAAACTAAAAACAATATGACACATTTGGAAAGTTTTTTTTTAAATAAATCTTGTCAATTTTACCACATTTGCTTAAAAAACTTTTGAGTATTACCACAAATGAAAACACCTTTTTCAATCTACCATATGGGGTAGATAAATTGACTAAACTGCCCTGAGATGTAAGCAGCTTTAAATACGAAAATTCAACCTGAGATGTAAAGACACACTCCAAAGCTCTGAAGTACTTGACCATGATGAGAACCAAATAGTTCATCGGCAACTACAGTAGCAAAAGGTATAGAATGATTCAATCTGCTAATACACACATCATCACTTCCAATTGAGCTAAACCAAAACAATAGACACTAACACAAATAATACCATTGTAATTTTGTACATCCATAAACAAGAACACCATCGCCACTAACACAAACAATACCATCCATCGCTTCTAACACAAACAATCCCAATTCCGAAAAACCCTAAAATCGAATACATCAAACAACCCTAATTCATCACGATCTGCACACAAAAACAGAAAGAATCGCACCATTATAAAGAGATTGGAGCATCAAAAGAGATATTAAATCAATGATCATTGAAGAAGCTTGAAAAGTCTTTTCATTTGCAGATCGTGACCAACCAAACTTAGATTGTAGATGATGACCAGCGTATTAGATAGAGTTTCTGCTCGATTTTCCTCTAAAATCAAACGAGAAAGATTGAGATCTCTTCTTTCGCTATCGGAGATAACGAAACATTGCGAGAGAGAGAAGGAAGAAGAGACAAAAAATAAGGCGCAATTTTTTTGCCTTTTTACTCACTAAAACGCTACATATTCACAAGTAAACACGTGGCTGTAAGAAACAACCAAAAAATTATTAGCTAAGATATATTTCTTAGCATATTAACCATTTTTTCCCATTTTAGCCTAAGATATTTGCTTACATACTCTCATTGGATTTGGTCTAAGATTCGGATGTGAGTTCAGTTAAGAGAGTTTTTGAAAATATTATTTTTGGTGTGTTTCTTTTCAAAACTGTTATTTTCATTTATTGATTTTTAAAAATATTTTTTATTAAATAGGAAAATTTATAAAGTTTGATAAAGTTAATAGGTTATCATAAATAATAACTACTACTCAAAGGTTCGACCCAAATATTTGTAAAGTTTTATATGGTTTTAAAAGATTTTTCAAAGGTTTTTAAAGATATTTATAAAGTATATATAATTTTACACACATTTAAATATTATTTATATATACTTTTATAATTTTACACACATATTCAAATAAATATTTAATTTTTAGTAGTGTTTTTTTTTAAAAAATATTGGAAAAAGTATCTTTGAAATTCTCTCGTCAATTAACTATTTAACTATACCGTTAGCACCAATTAGATATGTACATATACAAATCATAAAATGAGTAAATAAAGTTAAACAGTATGTCCTTTAAATGTTAAGTAAGGAAAAACTAAACTGGAAAACTAAATCGCATTCAAGACTTACCTTGAAGATATCAGGATGGACAGCGAGGAGTTTTCTTCTTTCTCTTTATCGCTTATTTCTAGAAATGCTAATGTAAATGCGGATTCTTTGGCACGCCAGACGCGTACATCTGCGCATCCGATTGTTTTTATAAACTTTTTTCCTTCATATTGGCTCTTTTGAACTGATATTTTTGTTGTAAAAGAAAAAGAATTCCGTTTTGACAAAAAAAAAAAAAAAAAAAAAAAAAAAAAAAAAAAAAAGAATTCCGCCAAAAAAACACGAACGAAAACAACAGAGTTAGGGGCATTCTTAAAAATAATCTTTGTACATGTCTTCTTTTTAAAGCAATATGATATTAATTAAAGGCCATTTTCAAAGTTGGAATTGAAGGGATAGGCATTCTAAAAACAATATGATATTAAAAGTCATTTTCGAAGTTGGAAATGAAGAGATAGTATCGTTATCCATATATATAACACTATTTTTGACTTGTAAAAGACCAAATATAATATCTTCTGTTGCATTTAACACATAGTCACATATAATAATATATGTATGGCTATGTGACTTAATCTTCTTCGCCGGCTATGGTCTCGCCGGTCACATTTGACTTATCTCTTTGAGTTCGTGTATCACGTCATTTTCTAAAAATAGTTTCCTTATTTGTATAGTTTTAGAATTACATAATTATTAGACCACGTAAAGTTACGTTGAATATGATAATATTAAACTCACAAGAAATATTACTATAAATAGGCATAGAGACGTCCATGAACTATCACTACTCTCATCACAAACCAAAGGCATCAAACAAGAGAAGAAGAGTGATAAAAAAGAAGAAGAGAGACACTATGTGTAGAATGTATATATGTAAAGGTTACAATAGTCATTAGTATAACCCTAGAGTCTCATGTACTAGCTATATATACTGTACTCTTCTATGTTAATAAAGTATTAAGCCTTCATTCTTATATGGTATCAGAGCATCGATACCTAAACCTAGAATTTTTAAATTTTTCTTTTCACCGCCGCTAGCAATGTCGACCTCTTCTGGCGAGACAATTGCCATCTCTGATTCCCAAAACCTACTCACCATCAACATGACGAACGTGACTAAGCTCACCGGCACTAACTTCTTGATGTGGAGTCGTCAAGTTCGTGCCCTTCTTGACGGCTACGATCTCACCGGAACAGTTGCTGGTGTCACGTCTGACAATCCCGATCACAAGATCTGGAAACGTCAAGACCGCCTCATTTACAGTTCCCTCCTCGGTGCTATTGCCGTCTCGGTTCAGCCGCTTCTTTCCACCACCACGACGTCCGCTGAGATCTGGCGAACCCTCACGTCGATCTATGCCGCTCCAAGTCGTGCACACGTTCAACAATTGAAGCAACAAATCGAAGTCTGGGTCAAAGGGGACAAATCTGTCGAAGAATATTTTCAGGGTCTCACGACGAGGTTTGATAAGCTTGCACATCTTGGGAAACCAATGGAGTTGGATGATCAGATTGAGAAGATTCTCAAGGGTCTCCCTGAGGAGTATCATCGTGTCATCGACCAGCTTGAAGGACGTGAACGAACTCCTTCTCTCCCTGAAGTGTTCGAGAAGTTACTTCATCATGAAGTAACATTGAAAACTACAATTGTCTCCTCCGCCTCTATCCCCGTAACGGCGAATGCAGCACATGTTCGTGGTAACCACAACCGTGGTCAGTCTCGCTCTAATCATCGTTCCAACCAACCGTGGCAACAACAACAACAACAACAGTTTCAACCGCGCCACCAAAACTCTGCCTCGCGAGGATACCAAGGCCGCTGTCAGATTTGTGGTATTCACGGCCACAGTGCTCGCCGATGCTCACAGTTGAATCTCTCCACCTTCGGTGCTCCAAACTCATCCTCACCGGTTCCATGGCAGCCTCGTGCTAACTTGGCCACTGCTGCTCCTTGGCTTCTCGACTCGGGAGCAACACACCACCTCACAACAGATTTGAACAATCTGTCCCTCCATCAGCCGTATAATGGAGGTGATGAAGTCACCATTGCTGATGGCTCCGGTCTCGCCATCTCGCAAACGGGTTCCTCTTTTCTCCCTACTTCCGTTAAACCACTTAATCTGAATAATGTGCTTTATGTTCCTAATATTGCCAAAAACCTCATATCCATTTACTGTTTGTGCAATGATAATCAAGTGTCTGTACATCTCTATCCGGCTCATTTTCAGGTGAAGGATCTCAAAACGGGGGTCCGGTTGCTCCAAGGGAGAACCAAGGATGAGCTGTACGAGTGGCCGGTTGGGACATCTACCTCTCCTATTTCCATGTTTGCTACACCTACTTCAAAAGCTTCATTACCTTCCTGGCATTCCAGACTTGGCCACCCATCACCACCTATTTTACATTCTATTATTTCTCAATTTTCTTTACCATGTTCCGAAGCAACAAATAAACATTTTCCTTGTTCTCATTGTCATATCAATAAAAGTCACAAACTGCCTTTTTCCACAAACACTATTTCTTCTACACACCCTCTCCAACTTATTTATTCCGATGTCTGGATGTCACCAATCCTCTCAAAAGATAATTTCAGATACTATTTGGTACTTGTGGATCATTTTACTCGATACACTTGGTTGTACCCTTTGAAGCAAAAGTCACAAGTCAAGGAAACGTTTATTGCCTTCAAGGCTTTGGTGGAGAATCGCTTTAACACTAAGATTGGGACGCTATACTCCGACAATGGTGGGGAGTTTATTGCTTTACGTTCTTTCTTGGCAACAAACGGCATTTCTCATCTGACAACGCCTCCACATACACCGGAACACAATGGAGTCTCCGAACGAAAGCATCGCCACATTGTTGAGACCGGTCTTACTCTTCTTCATCAAGCTTTGGTTCCTAAGACGTATTGGCCTTATGCGTTTGCAGCAGCGGTTTACTTGATCAACCGTATGCCTACCAAGATCCTCAACAATGTCTCTCCGTATGTCAAACTTTTTTCTCAACCACCGAACTACTTAAAGCTTCGGGTCTTCAGATGTTTATGCTTTCCGTGGCTCAGACCGTATACACCTCATAAGCTCCATGACCGGTCTACTCCTTGCGTGTTCATGGGTTACTCATTAACCCAAAGTGCATACCTGTGCCTTGACATTACTTCGGGACGAGTCTATTCTTCACGCCATGTTCAATTTATCGAGTCCAGCTTTCCTTTTGTGTCGTCGAAGTCACCACCACCATCGCCTTCACAAATCCCGGATGTCGTTGTTCTTTCTCCTCCTCAAGCCATCACTGTCCCAATCGCATCACTCGTACCAGCTCAACCACGTTCTCCTCCAGCAACGGTAATTCCTAATCCTTCACTACCTCGGTCCTCAAACGCTCCTATGACAACGGCGACATCGCCTGTTCGAGGACATAATGAGGATCCCTTATTGGGCCGCCGAGATAATACAGGCCCACTTGGTTCAATTGCTCAATCCAGTCCACCAAACACACCGATAAGCCCACAAACACCTAACTCGTCTTCCTCCTCGCACCAACAACCTACTCCTTCGTCCTCCTCACCAAATCCGACACCACAACCTTCACCTTCTCCTATACCTCAACCGCCATCACCACCACTACCTCAACCGGCCCAACAAAATCCACCAGTGAACCCTCCGATCAACGCACACCCAATGCAAACACGTCGCAAAAATAATATCACCAAACCGACAACCAAACTAAGCCTCACCGTCACCGCAACCAAACCGCATATACCTACAACCATTACCCAAGCCATGCGAGATGAGAAATGGCGAAATGCAATGGGAGCGGAAATGAATGCTCAAATTCAACAACACACATTCGACTTGGTGCCTCCACCGCCGGACCAAAACGTGATCCCCACAAAATGGATATACACACTCAAATACTTGCCTAATGGTTTACTTGACAGGTATAAGGCTCGTTTGGTGGCTCGTGGGTTCAACCAAGAGTACGGTCTCGATTACTCCGAGACATTTAGCCCGGTGGTCAAGTCCAATACAATCCGCTTGGTGCTTCAACTTGCTGTCAATCACGCTTGGCCTATACGACAACTCGATGTGAACAATGCTTTCCTGCACGGCACACTTACGGAAGAGGTTTATGTTTCTCAACCTCCAGGATTTGTAGATAAGGATCGTCCTCACCATGTTTGCAGATTGAACAAGGCCTTATATGGTCTTAAACAAGCACCACGCGCATGGTATCAAGAGTTGAAGACGTACCTGCTTCGAATGGGTTTCCGGAATTCTATGGCTGATACGTCGGTGTTTGCTTATCTTCACGGTAATGATGTCGTTTACACTCTCGTATATGTAGATGACATAATCGTCACTGGTAGTAGCGTTCCTCTCATCACCAGCTTTATCGATGCTTTATCACGACGTTTCTCCTTGAAAGAACCAACGGATCTCAAGTATTTTTTGGGCGTTGAAGTCACTCGTACGACAAAAGGCCTACACCTCATGCAGCGACGCTATATCATTGATCTTCTCACCAAAACAAACATGATCGCTGCCAAACCTGTCTCCACGCCGATGTCACCGTCACCAAAGTTGTCTCTTCGTTCTGGTACTGTGTTTGACGATCCGGCAAAGTATCGAATGGTCATCGGCAGCCTTCAATACTTAGCGTTTACACGGCCTGATATTGCTTATGTGGTGAATAAGCTGTCACAGTTCATGCATCGTCCTACTGATCTTCACTGGCAGGCGACAAAACGCATACTTCGATATCTCGCCGGAACTGCTTCCCACGGCATCCTTCTTCGCCCGAACACACCGCTCACTCTCCATGCTTTCTCGGATGCTGACTGGGCTGGTGACAATGACGATATGGTTTCCACCAATGCGTATCTCATCTATCTTGGTTCTGCTCCGATTGCCTGGTCGTCCAAGAAACAAAAGGGGGTTGCTCGTTCCTCCACCGAAGCTGAGTATCGGGCGGTCGCAAACACTACTGCGGAACTACGTTGGCTAACGTCTTTACTCACTGAACTTGGTGTTCAATTGCCGTCCTCTCCGGTGATCTACTGTGATAATGTCGGAGCTACGTACCTTTGCGCAAATTCTATGTTAATAAAGTATTAAGCCTTCATTCTTATACTATGACTACCACAGCAGATTGGATCATGATTGGAGGAGATGGTCGTGAGAGTTACAACCAACAGTCTTCGTATCAGGTTTTAATACTTATATTTTGCATTCCTTTGTTAGCTAGGTTCAGTATTCCTAAGTCCTAACTCCTAAGCTGTATGCATTTAATAACCGTCTCCTCCATATACAGAGAGCGTTGTTGGAAGCGGCAAAGGACAAGATGACCGAGGCGATCTCAGCCAACCTCAGCCTCGATTTGATATCGAATCGGTTCAATGTAGCAGACTTTGGTTGTGCGAGTGGACCTAACACTTTTGTGGCAGTCCAGAATATAATAGATGCTGTAGAAGAAAAGTACCAAAGAGAAACCGGACAAAACCCGGTGGATAACATCGAGTTCCAAGTCTTGTTCAACGACTTTACTCTCAACGATTTCAACACTCTCTTCAAGACACTTCCTCCAGGGAGAAGATACTATAGCGCCGGAGTTCCTGGTTCCTTCTTCGACCGTGTTCTCCCTAAGGAGAGTTTCCACATCGGAGTCATGAGTTACGCCTTCCATTTCACCTCTAAGATCCCCAAAGGGATCATGGACCGTGACTCTCCCTTATGGAACAAAGACATGCAGTGCACCGGGTTTAACCAAGCTGTCAAGAAAGCGTATCTTGACCAATACTCTATCGACACCAAGAAACTATTGGATGTTAGAGCTGAAGAGCTCGTTCCTGGGGGTTTGATGTTGCTTTTAGGTTCGTGTCTAAGAGACGGAGTTAAGATGTCCGAGACACCTAAAGGAACAGTAATGGATTTCATCGGAGAATCTCTTAGTGATCTTGCTAAACAGGTAGATAACATAATTTTATCTTCAAAGTATTACCTACAATTACATAAGTACTTAACTAACATATCTTCTTCTTTTTTTGGTTTTAAAAAGGGTGTGACCGAGCAAGAAAAGGTGGACACTTTCAGAACCTCAATTTACTTTGCGGAACAAGGCGAGATAAGGCAAATCATTAAGGAGAATAGGAAGTTCACAATCGAGGCTTTTGAGGATATCATTCACTCTGAAAATGAGTTTCCGTTAGACACTAAGATATTGGCCATCTCCTTCAAAGCCTTTTATGGAGCGTTCATTACCGCACATTTTGGGACCGAGATCATGAGGAAAGCTTTTGAGCTTGTCGAGGTCAAGGCGCGCGAACAGATGTCTCGTCTTCAGAATTGCAAACCTGGAATGCAGTACCTCATCGTGCTTCGCAAGAACTGATATGTACATTAATATATTTAGATCATCTCCATTGTTACTTCATCTTGTTTCCTCCATATCATGGTGCTTTGTCATCTTTTTCTTCTTTGCTGTTTTGTCTTTGCGTCTTTGTATTCTCCCCTATCTTATAAATTAATAAACCTTCACTTTCCGCTTATGATTATAAGATACTCCTATAGCGTTGTTCCATATGTTTATTTTAATTTAGCCAATACAGAGTTTAAATTCAAGGTTTCACATTTCGATTTATAATTTCCTATCCTCTGCGTAAATTTAAAATTTCCAAATTTGACTAGATGTTTCGGCACATTTTTTTGTGTGAAAAATCGAGGACTGTTGTAAACTAGAGGATTTAGGGAACGAAATCTCTTGTCTTATTCATGATATAATGCTTGAGGTTACATATATATAGTACAAGACATAAGCTTTAACCTAAACCGACATAGACTAAGTCCTAATGGCCGATGGGCCTTCTTGTCTTGACTGATGGGCTTTGAGTCTTGAACAGCTTATGGACAGAGTATGGGCTTGGTTATGGAGTCCACAATCTAGTGTTTTACAACACTCCCCCTTGGATGACATAACCATGCAAGTGCGAGGAAGGGATCTATGCAATGTGCTTGGGGATGCTGCCTCATTAAAACCTTACCAGGAAAACCCATTGGGACAAAACCTTGGTGAAGGAAAAAGAGTACAGTACACATTGCTCCCCCTGTTCCAAGCATCACTCTAAGTCCTCAAGCCTCCGCATTCCAATCTGGTGCGTGAGCTTCTTGAAATTTGTTGTCGGTAATGCCTTGGTGAAGAGATCGGCTGAGTTGTTGTATGACTGAACTTGCACCACTTGAACTTCTCTGGCCTTTTGTAGTCCATGTGTGAAGAAGAACTTGGGCAGTATGTGCTTCGTCCGATCTCCCTTAATGTAACCTTCTTTGAGCTTTGCGATGCAGACTGTATTGTCTTCATAGATTACGGTTGCTTCCTTGTTGTCTTCGACCATACCGCAATCCGTCCTGATATGTTGAGTCTTCAATCTCAACCATACATACTTAAACTTTCTTTGCTATAACCTGCATCAGCAAAAACCAACTAAACCTTCTTTGTTATAGTTAGTATAATATAAACCCAAATTTAAATGTTCCTTGTAGGTAACGTAATTAATACTTAATTTCACTCCAGTGCCTTTGGGTCTAACAAGAACTAATTCTTGCTTGGAGGTTCACGGCAAACTTATCTCTGGTCTAGTGTGGCTAGCCAAGAACATTAACACTCCTATAGCACTGAGGTGTGGCATATTAGGACCAATAACTTCTTTATTGTCCTTCTTAGGAGCAAATGGATCTTTTATCCACTTCTACACTTCTCACAACCATTGGGCTAGTCAATGAGTGAGCTTGCTCCATATTAAATCTCTTGAGTACCTTTTCTGTATATGCCATTTGATGCACAAGGCTTTATCATCAATGTACTCAAGTTGTAATCCCAAACAGAAATTTTCTTTCTTCTTCTTGCCTAGGTCTTTCATTTCGAATTCTCTCTTAAGATATTCGACTGTTTGGGCGATTTCCCCAGAGGTTCTTAGGATATTCAAATTACCCTCATATACTGCTATGATTACAAATCCTTTGTGTTTGCAAACTTCTTTATAAATACATGGACTGATGGGATCATTTTATAGCCCTCTTTGGCTTGGTACTTACCGAATCTATTGTACCATATACACCCATTTTGTTTCAGTCCAGTAAGGGATTTGTCTAGCCTTATGCAGTATTTTCTCGAGAACCACTATTATCTTTGAGCTCTATAACCTCTGGTAATCTCATTTTCCAGTGGACCATATAAGTATGTGGTTACAACATCCATTAACCACAAATTACAGCCAGACTTATTAGATATCTAAAAGTCGTTGCATCCATCACAGAGGAGCATGTCTCCTCATAATCTTTGCCAGGTCTTTGAGAGAATCCTTGTGCTACAAGCCGTGTCTATATCTCACGATTTCATTACTCTCATTTCTCTTTCTTACAAAGACCCATTTGTGTCCAACTGGCTTTAATTTCAGGTGTTATCCTTAAGGTTGGACCAAACACACTTCTCTTCTTGTAAGAGTTGAGCTCCACGTTCTTTCTTTGCTTTGAGTGCACTCTAATATAAACGTGGGCTCTAGATCCTCATTTGTCTCAAGTGCTACCTTGTATGCATAATTTTCTTTTAATGTCGACATCTTTGCAGTTCCATTATATTCCAGACATGATATAGTTTATTGAGATCTCATTGTTGTCAACTCCTTTAGGCTCTTGAGATTCAGCGTCCTGAGTCTCACTTGGTGCCTTAGGAGTTTTCGTGACAATGTCTGGCTTCTCTATAATTCCCTTAGCCTCGGTCTGATATGCACCTCTTTTACTTTTCCGAGGATTTTATCTTTGGAACCTTTCTGTAGCAACTTGTTTATTCTGTTCCTTGTGAACATCAATACGTACTGGTGCATTACAAGCTGGTATGTACGATTTTATTACTCTCTTTGGGTCAAATGGAATCTGGCAATTTATTAGCTAACTATTGCAAATATATAGTTCTTTGGACCTCTGCATCACATGCTAGAGTCCGAGGATCTTGCCAATCTAAGGATGTTTGATTCCATATTAATTCTTTGACCAGCTTGTTAGTCTCTCCACCCTACATATGGAATTCGGATTCTGTAAACTTACAGTCCGCGTATCTGGCCACAAATAAATCACATGTGGTTGGCTCAAGATACTTTATAATAGTGGGAGACTCATATAAACATATATTCCCATTCTCCTTTGGAGATCCCATCTTAGTTCTCTATGTGGATGCAATATAAGCGGCACACCCGAATATTGTCTTAGATGGGATATGTCTGGCTAATGACCCGTTGGGAATATCTATTCTCACTAGATGGCCTGATGCGTATAAGTTCTGATTGTGTGTCCCCAAGCCGACACAAGAAGCTTCGACACCATGAGTAATGGTCGAGCATTTAATGGAGTACACTTAATGAAGGATTCATCTAATCCATTCTCTGTATGTACATGTGCCACAGGGTGGTCCACACTTCCCCCCATGGACATACCATTATGTTTAAATGCTTGGGATATAATAAGTTTCCCTTGTGTACATGCTACACACGTGAGTTTTTAGGGATAACTTTTCTTTTCGTTAAGGTTGTGCCCTTTCGAACTCTTAATTAGTTTACGCATCATGTTCGAACCCGGCCTGCCAAGCCGGTCATGCCATAGTGAATTATTCGTTGAATATTTTCTTTGCTTTGCCAATTTAGCTTCTATCATGTTAATTTGGCTAGTGCAGGTATAGTCTCTAGGATCTTCTTTTGTCCTTTCACATTTTCTGTAATGTAGAGGAACTCTTTAGATCCTTCACCCTTGGTTTCAACATGATAACCATTTGATCTTATATCTTTAAAGCTCAATAAGCTTCTCTTAGAGCTGGGTGAGTATAAGGCATCACTTAGTTCAATATGTATGCTTTTTAGGCAATAATATGTGAGCCTGGCCGTAGCCTTCTATTAAACTTTGCTATACCCGCAATTATACTAACATTGGCATTTTTCATTATGTGTGGCTGGATCCAATATCCACCACAAGTTCACTCTTTTCCTAGACAATTTGAAATTTCACAATCCAATCGTTCATCATTCTCATGGTTAAAATCTCCTTCACCATCGAGATGAACTAAATGGCCTTTTGGATTCTTTTCAATTCTCTTGATAGAGATCAATGAGATGCTTAGATGATCTGCACGTCTTAGCCCAATGATTCCCCATACCATATCGGTGATAAACTGATTTAGGCACGTGTTGCGGTTTGTGAATTCCGCGGCCATGACCGAAGTCTTAGCCTCTACCACGGCCACGACCGAAGTCGGACCGGTTCCCACGGCCGTTACCAGCATAGTGGTTCCCTTGGGGATTGCCACGACCACCAAGTCCTCTGCCACCACGGCCACAGCCGTAGTGTCTTTTCTGTGGACGAGGTTGGTCTAGCCTCTTCGACCACCATGTCCTCTGCCACCACGGCCACAGCCGTAGTGTCTTTTCTGTGGACATAGTTGGTCTCTTTAGGCTCTTTAGGCTTTCTAGGCTCTGTGGGTTCTTTGGGCCTTTTCTTAGTCAAATCGACTTTTGTGGGCTTCAGGTAATGGGGAAGAACCATGAGGTTTCATTGCACTGTTCATTAGTAATAATTCATTGTTTTGCTCAGCAAGCAATCAAGAGATAAGTTTTAAACCCCTTTCACGATACTGTTGCTGAAGCAGTATGATCTTGGTGTGAAAGGTTGAGAATGTCTTCTCTAGCAAGTCTACCTCAATAACCTCCTTACTACATAACCTTAGGATTGAGACTATCTTAAATAGCTCTGAGTTATACTCATCCATGGATTTGTATTCCTGGATCCTTAGGTTTTCCAATCAAATTGAGTCTTTGGTAGGAGCACCATCTGTTGGTGTCCATATTTGTTTTTCAACTCTGTCCAAAGCTCAAGAAGATTCTCTATTGTAAGGTATTGGTTCTTGAGACTCTTAGCAAGATCATTACATACAAGTAAGATCGCTTTATATATATTTTTCAGTGCAATCACTTATCATTTTCAATTCCCTCACATAGGTCCTTTAATTTCAATGCCCATTATAAAATACAAGACATGCATTCGTTTATTGCCATGCGGTATTTGAGACCGAACCATGCAATTATTTTACTCTTAGGCCATGCAGTATTTGAGACTGAACCATGCCAATTGTTTTAGTCTAGGCCATGCGGTATTTAAGACCGAACCATGGATTTATTTTCGTTTGGGACATGCGGTATTTAAGACCGATCCATGCCCTCAAATTTAAGCTCAGGTCATGCGGTGTTTAAGACCGAACCATGCCTTATATTTGCTTATATTTTCGTGGTTTAATATTCATGCATGCAGAGACAACAAAATCAAATAGATAATGCATGCAATGTTTCCTCAATTTCTAGATAGGATTTCCTTTTCTATGTTTTCCTTTTCAGTCTAGGATTTAGAGAATATTGTCCTAAACCTTTTTAGATAATTACTGGAATTGATTTAGGAGTTATCCTAATCTATATTTTAATTCCAATTTTCAAGTTTTAGGTTTTAGGAAGCTTAAATATTTTAAGCATAATCGGATTCATCCTTGAACAAAGGATCTAAAGTTTTCTTAAGCTTTAGGATAATTACTATAATTAATTAGGAACTTATCCTAACCAATATGTTAATTCCGATTTTAAAGTTTTAATTTATAGAAACTTAACAAAGTTTTTATTTAATCGGATATACTCTTAGAATATTAAAGTAAATTTTACTTAAATTTTAGGATAATGACTTAAGGTTTTGGAAATTATCCTAATTGATTCTAGACATGTTCATGCTCGAAATTTTGAGGTTCCATGGCCGAAAATTATCCAGGAAATCTATGTTCAAGCTTTGTCTAAGAATTCCTAAGTGTTTAATCATGCAGCCGATTTTACTAGAACAAGCCTTTAATTAATTCTACTTGATCTGATTTCTATATGATGCATGAATGATCCAAGTTTTAATTTCTTAGCAAAAGCTTAAGATCTAATTCGGATTTTAGGGTTCTATATTCGAGATCTTAGGGTTTTATGCAGCCGAAATTAACAAGAACAATCTATGGTTCAATTTGATTTCTAACACCCTACTCGAATCCTTATGATGCATGAATGATCAATTTTAATTTCCTAGAACAGTTTAATTTAACAAAATATTTCTAGGTTCTTATGCATCATAACAAGCAATCAACCAAATTTTAATCTGAAGAGATAATTGGTTTTAATTCTCAAGAAATCTAACAACCTAAACATGATTCAACTTTTAAGTTTTAGGTTTTAGAGATCTTAATCTATGTTGGTTGTTTACTTGTTTTTCTTTTAAGGTTCAATAGCTTTTAAGTTCAAATTCGATCCATAGGGTTTTAAGAAGGTTTCGGATTTTAGTTACCTTCACCGTTTGGGATTCTGACTGGTATGGACCGGGAGCTAAAGACCTCGGTAATTCCTCTCTCTCTCGATCACGAACTGCTTCCACGAACAGCTCCTTCCCACGAACAGCTTTCTCCCGCGAACAGTTTCTTCCCGCGAACAGCTTCTCTCGAACTCACCCCCGAACCGCGCACCAACGAACCTCGATCAGGTTTGGGATAGAACTTGATCACGAGCTAAGGATGCTCGTGAATCAACAAGGGATCTCCGAGACAAAGAAGATAAATCTCGGAGAAGGAAGAAGATCTAAGGCGGTTTAGGGTTTTAGGGAAGAAGGGGAGGATTGGCGGCTGCCTTTAGGGTTTTAGGTTTTAGAGGCTATCGTGCTAATAACGTGTTGTAAACTAGAGGATTTAGGGAACGAAATCTCTTGTCTTATTCATGATATAATGCTTGAGGTTACATATATATAGTACAAGACATAAGCTTTAACCTAAACCGACATAGACTAAGTCCTAATGGCCGATGGGCCTTCTTGTCTTGACTGATGGGCTTTGAGTCTTGAACAGCTTATGGACAGAGTATGGGCTTGGTTATGGAGTCCACAATCTAGTGTTTTACAACAAGGACACACTTTTTCTATTTTCTTACCAAACATATATTATACTGTAAAAAATCAATCAGATCACTATTTAGAGTCTATACTTACAATCTACACTAAGAAAAGAAATTTTTTCTACACGTTACGTTGGCAGAAAATATATGGTGGCTATTATTTGAAAACTGATTTTATTTTGTCAAGCAGTGAGAACAAAAAAAGAACATAATTTTGTGTGTTTAGTGAAATTTTTTATTATTATAAATTGTTTTTAGAAATACTAGGACTCAAACTCCCTGAGACATAATGGGGAAAATCTTTTAGAAAAAAAAGTAAATAAATTTAAATTTAAAATTATATATTATCATATTATGAAATCATTTGAATGTAATAGAAAAGTGTGAATAAATAAACATTAAACACAAACTGTTACTAAAAACATAACCATCAAAATGAAAACTTACAACAAAAAATATTATGTAGAATAGACACAACTTTGCAAAAAATATTGTTTAAAGTATTATAAATATATAAGATATTTTATGAAAAATTATGGTAAAGAGTTACAATTAAAAAAATCATTATGATAAAGTGATACTAACTAAGAATATTGAACTAATGGTTGTAAACTTGTAATAAGTAAATGTAATAGAAAATTATAATTAAAAATAAAATTAATAATGAGTGAAACTGTATCAATGAAAACATAAAATTAAAATACATAACTTTTAAAAACAGAATAAAAGAAATTTTAAATATTATAATAGTTTTTAGCGAAAGTTACGATAAATAGACGCAACTATAAATTGTTTATTAAGTTTTATTAAATTTCTATATTGCTATAATCATTTCTAAAATTTTAATTAGATTATAAAATAACGGTGAATATTAGATATTAATATCCAAATTATTTAGATTCAACATAAAACGAAAAAAAAAAATCAACGAAAAATAATTTGTTAGTTATTGATGAAGAGAAAAACATACAGAAAGTTCAAAAGATATGACTATTTAAATAGACAGATCTATTAGAACGAAAAGTTGTGATAAAAAATATGAATAAAATAGGGAATTTTGTTAAATCTACCACATTTGTTTTCAAACTTTTGAGTTCTGCCACATTTGAAAAATTATTTTCTGATCTACCACATGAGATAGATAAAAAGACGAAACTGACCTACATAAAATGGCCAAAAAAAACATGTTTATAAGCAAAAGGAAGAACAAAAGTACAAAAAGACAAATAGCTAAAAGACAAACTTTGTGGACAATAATTATTGTCCACTAAAATTTAGTAATATTTGTTTGTTTCAAATTTTTGTCCGTCAATATAACTTGGGAAAACTCATATTACTTGTTTAATATGTAAAACTATGAAAGTTGTCCACTGAATATTTCAATGTTGTCCACTGAAAAAAGTCAATGTTGTCTACCAAAATTTTTATTGTTATGCATTTCTCGGTTAGTGGACAAAATTTATTTTTTGCTATAATTGTCTATACATAGAGTGTAAACTTGTCCATTATTCAAAAACTGGTCCATAGATTTCAGTGAGAAAAAACATGTTAATGAATAAATTATGGACATTTTATCTATAATTATGGATATCTTTTTCAGATTTGCATGAGTAAATATTTGGAAAGTGAGAAAAGAAAAGTTGTGATTTTAACGGAAGAGAAGAGAGATACCGAAAAGATAATTGTACAATTATCTCATTTTAATATTCAGATTGGACTGACGTGCACTGACAGGGGTCTTCTTTATTAAAAAAGAAAAAAATATTCATTTTCCTGTTATTCTGGAATGTAAAGAAGATGGAGGGTTATAACAGTAATTTTAAATTACATGTGTGGTAGTCCTTGAAAGGGATTTTGGAATGTGGTACATCACAAAAGAATATATGAATGTGGTATAACTCTTAAAAATCTCAATAAAGTATAGTGAAAATACACAACTCTACAATGAACAGATACAACTGTTTGAGTTTAAAAAAAAAACAAAAGAAAACAATTTTTTACAAAAAAATACTGCAAAAGTTGCAACTGTTGTTCGCACTTATTCATATTGTTATTATTATTTTTACATATTAAACTATTTTTTTAGCGGAAAGTTACGATATAAATAGACGCAACTGTAAATTACTCCCTCTGTCCCTTATAAATTGATGTTTAGTATTTGTCACACATATTAAGACAAAAAGAGAGAATGTAATTAATTTATTCTTTACTTTTTCTAATAATTTATTTGTTTTTATTTATGGTCACTCATGTATCTGTCTGATGATTTATTTTACTGACATTTTCTCCACTTTTACACATTTTTAGTATTAGAGATATTTAGAACATCAATCTTTTAGAGACAATCAACATTCTCTAAAATATCAATATATGAGGAACATAGGGAGTATATATTAAGTTGTATTAAATTGCAATAATTATTTCTAAAATTTTAGTTAGATTATAGAATAACATTGAATATTATATATTAATATTTAATTGTTTAGATTCAACACAAAATGGAAAATTTGTTTCAACGAATTTGGTAGTTACTAATGAAGATGCAAATATGAAGAGAGTTCAAAAGACATGACTATTTAAATAGACACACTTATTAGAACGAAAGTTGTGATAAAAAATTATAAATAAAATATAGTAAAAAGACACAACTTTACAATGAACAGATACAACCATTTAAATTTAAAAAAAAAACAAATAAAAACAAAAAATTTAAGAAAGATACTATGAAAAATCGCAACTGTTGTGTCTGCACTTGATTATATTTATACCTATACCTATATTTATTACCATATTGAAATGTCAAATTCAAAAACTCACTATATAATCTATCTAACTCTTGGAAACAAAACTCTAGGTATTTTCATTAAATTTTTATATTTAAAATTAACTAAAAGTTGTAAATTAGATTCATCATTCTGAAAATATTTTGTTAAATCAAGAATTGGAAGAATTTCTATACTTTTTAAAGAACAAATGCTAGATAATAATTTAGAAAGCTGTAAAATCCGTTGAGATTAAATTTTTATATTAATTTGTGTCATGACACAAAAAATGAAAACAGTTCAAACAGACAAAATATATAGATTTCAAAAGATACGAATATTCGAATAAACACAACTCTACAATGAATTGTTGCAACTTTACAAAAAAAACTGTTATAATGAACTATCACAACTTTTTGTAAATCACACAATTTATTTTTTGTTAAAGATTTTTTTAAAAAATTATTCAAAAGGTACAATTGAAAAAACACAACTTTTAATAATATTTATTCAGATTGCTATTATATATAGATTAAATTTAAAAATGAAATTATTACTTTTTGTATCTCATAAATTGTAGTCTGTAAATCCATGAATATCAAATTCATAAATACAAATCTTTAACAACAAAAAAATATCGAATTCATCACGTTTTGTTATACAGCGATCTACCTACCTTCGTGTCTCAATACGCACGTTTAGGACCTTATTATAATGGCAGTTTCCATTATTAATTTATATTCGTAATTAAGAATTGTATTTTCATTTTTTCCCTCTATAAAAAATTCCTTTTGTTTCGTGTGCTTTATTAACGAAGTAGTACGGAACAAGAAAGCAGCAAAACAATGGCGACTTCTCTGCATTCTCTAAACCCTACACTCTTCAAATCCTTGGCTTCCTCCTCATCTCTCTCGCCATCTCCTGTCTTCCGACTCAATTCCACCTCCACGGCTTTCATTTTCAAACCACTTACTGCCTCCTCCTCCTCCGCGATCATCACACGCGCCTCCGCATCTACCTCCGAATCAGGGGAGTCGCATACCAGAGAGACTTTTCACGGCCTCTGCTTCGTCTTGAAAGACAACATAGACACCGATCAGATCATCCCCGCGGAGTACGGCACTCTCATCCCTTCGATTCCAGAAGACCGTGAGAAGCTCGGCTCGTTCGCGCTCAACGGCTTACCAAAGTTCTACGGTGAACGTTTCGTGGTTCCAGGGGAGATGAAATCGAAGTACTCAGTCATCATCGGAGGTGATAACTTCGGCTGCGGATCTTCCCGCGAACACGCTCCGGTCTGCCTCGGAGCTGCGGGAGCTAAAGCCGTGGTGGCGGAATCGTACGCTAGGATCTTCTTCAGGAACTGTGTAGCTACAGGTGAGATCTTCCCGTTGGAATCAGAGGTTAGGATTTGCGACGACTGTAAGACAGGGGATGTGGTTACCGTCGAGCACAAGGAAGACGGTAGTAGTTTGCTGATCAATCATACGACGAGGAAAGAATATAAACTGAAACCACTCGGTGACGCTGGTCCGGTGATCGACGCCGGTGGAATCTTCGCTTATGCTAGGAAAGCCGGCATGATTCCTTCTGCGTCCTCTGCTTGAATCGTATCCATAACTAGGAGTTGCCCCGTGCTACGCACGGGCTTTAGATTTTCATCTTTCTATATTTTGCTTTCTTAATTGGATTTTTTTAATTGCTAAAAATGATATAATTTTTTGGGAAAGACTATGTATCTTAGTAATTAAACAACACCCTCATATATAATGGATTTTTTTATCATGTTTACTTTTCTGAATAACAAAATGTTTAAAAGTTTAGACTGATTCTCTTTTAGGACATGTTGTTTTGCGATGTAACCATTTCGCAATACGTTCATGACGAATTTTGTGATTACAAAATAGATGATTTATGCAATGTATTTGTAAACATTGAAATGATATTTAACATTAAAATGATCAATCAATATTTAAACAATTCTTTTGCTTAATATAAGTTGTATATGCAAATGATCACCGTCTTTGTATTTTCTGCTCGGTCAAGATATAATTTGTCAACTAAAGATTATAGACTCATATAGTCATATTAATACATGTCACTTTCAAACTACGACAATAACTTGTTTGGAAGTTGTTTCCATTGTGACCTTACAGAAATAGCCGAGAGCTACCATCATTTTTGAGTTTCAAATTTATCCCATGAGTAATCTTTTATTAAAGATGATGAAGTTTAGAGATATAAAAGAAATATTATATTCCTTAATGTTGCACATTTTTCATCTTCAGATTCAGATAATGTGTGATTTATTTCCTTTTGGTAACCCCTAACATCAAAAGCACATCTTTGTCCTGTCAACACAAGACGGAAAATGATATGAATCCTTCAAACTTCAAAGCATATTCAGTGGCTTTAGACCAACAATAAAATAAAATAAAGATCACTTTTTGGTGATTTTATTCACTTCGACATTGGTTAAGGCAAATCCTCATCATCTTTATTTTGTTGTTACGTGAAGACATAAGCGAAAGTTGAAATTGAAGTCCCATACCACAAGTTAACTGAAATCAATTACAAATCACCTCATCTAACGTTGTTTCTTCTAATGACTTCCTTCAACATATATATATATATATATATATATATATATATATATATATATATATATATATATATATATATATATATATATATTTATAAATAATAGAGATCTGATCATTTATTTTAAGCTTTAGGTCTCCCTATCTTTAGTAATCTTAACAAATATCCAAGTTAGAATAATATATAAAATAAAAATAAAAAAAAAATAAAAAAAAATCATTTTATGACACAATTATACCATTGTGTGATATATATCTTAGACTAAGTTGCATTGTTTTGACTTTATGAATATGTTGTAGTGTACATGCACGTAGGCTCATGGTGTCTCCATACCGTAATTAACCTTTAGAACTCGTTGAGATAAAACAGAAAATATTATTACACCTTACTCAATATGGCAATAGAAAAAGAGCTTAAAGGAGAAAATAAGAGTAACTAATTTTTTTATTTGATTGTTTGGTCATCCATAAAGGTTTTCTCCTCCACCTAACCACCAGTCCAGACTACTACTTTACATGCTTGCATAAACTTTAGTTCCTTGTCTGAGATCTTAAATCCTCCATATTCATTTAAAATGAATTATGCAATGAGCAAATCATTTACGTGATCTAAAGGAAAAATGCTTCAAAGAGATTAGAACTTTCCTCGAATCATAACAATAATTTGAGTATGAAATAGAATACAATCACATGAAATATACATATTAAGGAACCAGCCAGTCAGCCATTATAGTAGTAGAATTTGGCCGTTTAAAATTAATGGGACAATATAGAATTTTAGATGAAGATAAATAAGAGATTGAAATATAAATTTATGACTAAACATTGAAACTGATTTTTTGATATAAATGTAAGTTAATTTATTGGGATTTAAAGGCGATAATGGGACGTTTCTAAAACAATATTTAGATTTCCACGGTTTATTGGATTGATGATGAAGAACATCAAAACTTAAACAGTATTATAACCATGCTCTAATTTTGAAATTGTCAAGCCATGCTCTAATTTTGAAATTGTCAAGAATACATATGGCCCATTGTTACATACTCAAATTCCAGTCGTGATTATTTAATTCCAGTCGTTAGGTTCCTGTGAAGAATTATATTATTTTTATATATCTTTCCAAATTTTAATAGGTATTCTTGAATAATTTTTATTTTTTTTTGCATGTTATAATGTTTGTTGTTCGCATTAATTCTATGAAGGAAAAAATTATGTGAAAATGTTTGACAAATTTTTTGGGTGACAAATAAATGTTTGACACCCAAAAAAAAAATTTAAAAAAAAAAATTTTACACAGTTGTTTACTAACATGGGTTTTCTGTTTGTTTTTTTGGTTTAATCTCCTAAGAACTTCACTATATCTATTAGCAGGGGTATTTTCGTCACAATTGACAATTTAAAAAAAAAGTGTAGATGGACAAATGTTTAAAAAAACCTTCTTTATTTCAAATTTCCCTTTATTTATTCATCACAGTGTTTATGTATGTCTTTCCTACTTTCCATGGGCCGATCCAGCAATTTTGGATGTCATACGGCAATGTTTTTTAAAAAACCATTTTTATTATTGTAAATAAAATTATAAAAATAGTAATATAAAAATTATTTTCATATTGTAGTTCGTTTTACTTGCTCACATTTTTCTTTGTCTTTTAAATGTTTTCATGTTCATTTAAACATTTATACGAAAATAAATATCATATTGCCTAATAACTCATATGGAAACTTTTTATCAGAGTTTCATATTTTTTTCCTAAATTGAATTTTAATTTAATTCTTAGTAACAACAAGTTTAAATAACATTAGTCTAATGCTCATTCACCAACAATTCAAAAGATGAGTTGACGATGAAGAACATCAAAACTTAAACAGTATTATAACCATGATCTAATTTTGAAATTGTCAAGCCATGCTCTAATTTTGAAATTGTCAAGAAAACATATGGTCAATTGTTAGCATTATATTCATTCATAGGCCCATATACTTTGGTCTTAAGTTTTAGAACAATAAAATGTTAACCAATTAATATTTAATAGAAAATAGGACGTTAAAAACAAAACACTTACGCCCAACTTTTCGTGGATTTACATGGGTTGCAATGACAACAACTGTTTCATCTTTTAGGGTTAAAAGTTTGGCATGGTCATCGACCGCAAGTTCTCTCCAAAGAGACATGTATACATTGTCACCACTACAACAAACACCAGAAATGTTGCACAGTTACAGACTTACAAAGAGTAGAACGAAGCTAAAAAAATAAAAAATAAAACAAAACCAATACCTTTCGAAAATGGAATTCAGTATTAAATTGGAAGTTGTCTTCGAAGGGTGGTTCTGATATTTGTTTTCAAATGTTCGAGACAAGGATATTTGGCCAACAACATCTGGTGAGTGGGTAAATGTAGATATAAATCATATACTAAATAATAAAGTGGAAGCTAAGAGACCAGAAATACGAACAGTGCAAAATAGGTTGTTACCTGGAAGCTCCTCACCCTTGTCTACCATATCAAGCAAGTATGAAAAAGTAGAGAACCTAAAATAATTAAAACCAATAGAGCATTGTCGTTTTTTAACAGTCTCCAAAGACGTTTTTTCCGTGAAAACAATTCTCCACTTGTAGTTGGTGCAACAATAATGGCTGTAGGATGCAACAACATCGAAATCTGTAACATCCGCGAACCGGATTATGCGGTTTTGGTAGGAGTGTCGATCGACACCCTTGTGGCATCGATCGACACCACTAATCCTGGGTTCGTCGGGTTTGTTTTAATTCGCGATTTTGGTTTGGGTTGGTTTGGTTTAGTGACCTAAACCGAGTATTTAAGTGGGGAAGCGACAAATTAAGGGTTTTAGAGTGTTTTGTCTCCGTTTATAAGAGAAAAGAGGGAGAAAAGGAGAGAAAATGTTTCTGTAAGTTTATGGGCTTGTTCTTGGTGATTTGGGAGAGATCTGAGGCTGTAGAAGTGATAGTTGTTGCTGGGAACGAAGGAGAAGCTTCTGGAGGTGTTGATTCCATCGTTTCTCAATCCAATCTTCCTGTTTTTGAGGTGAGTGCTTGACCATGGTTGATCTAAGTATGAGATCTCTTTTGTTTGGGTATTTTCTTTGTTGTTTGTGTTGTTTTGTTGCTTGGGTTAATTGTTTTCGTGATTCCCAGAGGTTTCCGAGGTAATTGTGAGTTTGAGACGGATTCGAGGTGATTTGGAAGGAGAGATCGACGTTCGTGTTCGCGCAGATCATGTCTGCAGAAGAGGCATCCATCGACACTCTATGAGCATCGGTCGCCACCAGTTTGTGAGGAATCGGTCGACACTCTAGTAGCATCGGTCGACACCATTGTTTGTAGCATCGGTCGACACTCTCTTGTAGCATCGGTCGACACCAGTCTCAACCGAGACTTGTTTTCCTGGTCTGATGTATTGCTTGTGTTTTGTTTGCTTGCTTAAACATGAGAGTCTCATATGCTTGTGTGTATAACCTAGTAGATGGGAGGACGGCCTCACTAAGTATTTATGATAATACTTACGCATCTCAATTGTTGTTTGTGGTGCGCAGGTAAAAGGCAAAGTGTGATCGTGGAATCATGGCGATGAGGAGGAGGGTGATCTAGGGTCTCGTTTGTGTGTTATTGGATTGTTGGATATGTTGTTGGAACCTTGGATAGAGATATATTAGGTTGCTGGATAGAATGGATAGAAATGTTATTGTATTAGTTTCGTATTATTGATATGTTTCTGTTGTGCATGTAACTGGATGTTGGTTTATTTTTTGTTGGTTAGTGTGTGTGGGTTGGTTTGTTTAATTTAAGTAGTATGGGATACTTAATTATATATTGTATTTAATTATTAAAAAAAAAAAACAAAAAGGTCGGGTTGTTTCAAAATCATTGATGCTGTACAACTGGCCTTTAACCAATTGCTCTTGAAACTTAGGCACACAATTAGGAAGGACTGAAGCTTGTATAGCACAATCCTGAAACAAAGGCGAAATGAATGTGTTAAAACGGAGGTAAATCAGGGGTCAAAAACAATAATAGAGATAATATACATTTTCATCAGGAAGGAGACATTTTCATCAGGAACAATAAGTAAGATATTGTTTCTTTGAAAGTCTCAAACTTCCCAAATATGGATGACCCGAACAACAATCTTATTGATACCAGTGTTGTGTGTTTTGTTGGAGGTTGAATCAAGGGTAGAGTATTGTTTTAGGTTTACCCATGGTGTGAGAGAGAGAAGGTGAGTGTCATCAAATGTTGTTATTTAAAAAGAAAACTTAATGCAATGGTTGAGGGAGAATAATCAGGGATTGGAATGAAATGTTAATGACCATGAATCATAGGTGTTTGGTATTATTTTGATTACGTTATAATTGGGTGGTAAACGTAAAAATGAAAATGAAGGATATACTCTAATTTAATGGAATTCTTTAATTTCCTTAAAGATTGTAATAAGTAATACAAATAACGTAATCATGATAATGGTTCATATGATTCTAATTGGTAGTGCAGATCTAAACTCCTAATTTTTTTTTTTTAAATTGATTACATACAATTGGAGAACGATTTTGGACAGGATTAATGTTAATATACAGTTCAAAACTTCAAATAGGTGTTCGGGATCTTGACACAAACATTAAACCGAAAATAATTTAGAATTTGGTGGTGGAGTAGGAGAATTAAACCGAAGAAACCCAAGAATTAAGAGATTTTTGTGAAGGTACATTGGAGGTGGTAGCTGCTGGGAAAGATGGTTGTGAGAAGGTGAGTACAGGTGAATTCGACATCGTTTGGTTCGTATTCTCCTAATGGGTGTAAAGGCTGTCAATTATATTTGCTGGACCTGTAATTGGTTTTATTTTGGTGGGCTCAATATGAAAATGTAAAAGCAATGGCCTTTAAGAATAAGAGAGGACATGTGTCAGTTAGATAATAAGTCAGATGTCATGTTCTAAGCAGAAGTTGAGAAAAACCTTCCTAATGGGTGTAAAAGCTGTCAATTATATTTGTTGGACCTGTAATTGGTTTTATTTTGGTGGACTCAATATGAAAATGTAAAAACAATGGCCTTTAAAAATAAGAGAGGACATGTGTCAGTTAGATAATAAGCCAAATGTCATGTTCTAAGCAGAAGTTGAGAAAAACCTTTTCTTATTATATAAGATTTCTGGTTTAGTCCGGTTTGGTTTTATTTGGTTTGATCTTAAAACCAAAATAATTCCTTTCTTCCACGACTCTTGTGTGCCCACGGGGAACCATCGCATGAAGTGAAGCATCTTACTAGACGCTTCCTTTTCTTCTTTCTCTTTAGGATGTTTCAGCTTCTTTTAGATACATTTGCACGTCCGCAGATCAACGAAATTGAGGGTTTAAAATTGACAAAATGTCATTGTGTGTTTTCTATTTTACCCGGTTCCTCCTAATCCATCGGTTTAACAAACCCGGTACTGCTTGACTTTAATTTTGGGCTAGAAATTAAAAAACTCTGTCCGGACAAGAGCCTCTCCTCAAAGCTAAGGTTCCTACTTAACGAGTCTCTCCTCTCCTCTGCGTCAAGAGGGAGACTCACAGCGCAGCTATCTCTGCAATGGTCATCGACCACAAGACAAACATCACGTGCAAATATCTCATCTATTCTAGTGAGGTACTGATTCTACAAAACCGCTTTGATTAAATCTTCTTTGTCACGTCGATTAAAATTTCACATGATCAGTTGTTACATAAACTAAGAATCCATCGAAGCACAAATCAAAACCTGCCTATCAAAGTTGATAGAATCATACTGAAGATAACTAGCTAGGAAGACAGCAGTCAGCAGATAACTAGCTAGGAGGACCAAGAATGTGCACAAATCGGATTCATGTTCCAACAGACTTTAACCAACTAGGAGGACCAAAGTTTGTTCTTCATACTTGATTGAGCCTAGTAGTTTTCAAATATAATTGAGCTGGATCCTGCAGTTTGGTGAAGCTCTGGGAAACATTTGAATATCCGTCTGGATTCTTAAATTCTCACTATCGCTCCAAGTATAAACTTTCAGCAGCTCCAGACGTGTCAACTTTCCTAAGAAATGTTTTACTTGCTGCAACTCACCAGTCGTCCCGCCATACCATAAAGTTATCTCCAAGACCTCTACTGGACATGTCAATAGACAAGAATATCCCGACAAACACTCGCATACATAGTCAGGTTCTTTACGATAGTGCAATCCATCCTGCAGCAAGAGGTCGAGATTGAAGATTTAAGTCTCTCTCTATATATATATATATATACCAGGAGGAGGGTTTTGGAAATAATGGTTTGTCTAAAATACATTACATTGTCATACCTCGATAACAAGGGTCTTCAGATTTGGAGCATTGTTTAGCAAAAATGGAAGAAATCTCCAACAAAATCCCATGGTAATGGCATTATCATGTGTCATAGTTAAACGATGTAGCTTTTCAAATACCGGAATTGCATCACGGAAGACGTTAAGCGTCTGAAAATCAAATAAAAGCAACAAGTCATTTTACTAAGTGCAGCTTTTGGGAACAAAACCTCAGGAAAAACGTTTGCAACATCCTATGGAACTTTTAAAATGCAAGCTTGGTTCACCTATTCAAGTTCTATCATTGTTTCAAGCTGTAATTTTACCTAGTACAAATATAAGAATGGAACAAAAAGAAAGAAGAAACAATAACACACTTACCTCATAAGTATAAGGAGCTGATAGTTGCAGGATCTTGACATTTTTTATCCCTTGAATGAGATTTGTTGCATTGCTAGATAAGATATTACCGTCAACTGCAAAGTCCCAATCCCCTTGGTGATTTACCATCAAATGAAGATTGAGCTTAGCTTCCACAAGGGACTCGAAATTAACAATTGTATACCCATCCGAGACAAAATCACAGTAGTCTAAGTAGGCAAGACTTGGAGTATCAAAAGTAATGTACTGAGGAAGATAGCACCCATCAAAACCTTCTGACAGATCACGAACAAAAGTAAGTCTTTCAAGACTTTTGGCTAGACACGGTGCCTAACCAATCCCAAGGTTTCCAGAACATGCCAGCAATGGTTAGTTCCTTAAGCACAGGGGAGGCCGAAAGAAACGGCTGGAGCGCACAATCACCAAAATTACAGAACGGAACGGATTCAAGAAAGAGAGTCTCAAGCGCTGGAAGCAAAGCATCATGAGGGAGCACACTGATGACAGTTTCTTTTCCAAGTTTCAGCTTTTTGAGTGTCTTGCAAGTGAAGAACTCTGAAGGCAATGTATACCCATAACCACCATATATACAAATTTCAATATCCATGACACCACGATGATTTAACACATCACGTAGCCAGTGGTTGATACGATCTGGATCAAGAAGACGCCTTTGAGATTTCAAAGAGAACCTCCTTATGAGCGTAGTATTTTCCAGCCCAGCCAATGCTTCACTCACGAAATCCGTGAAAGTCCCTTGAAACTGAGATGTGTCATCGAAAACAAGATCTGGTATGATGGTATAGAGATTCCTAAACCTCCTTGAGGTAACCAACAAAGACGCAGCATCCTTTGCAGCAAGAGAACTCACGATTAGCCTAATAATTTCATCTGGTAGATCGCTTATGATCCGATCCATCTTCTTGCACCTAAACTCTAGCTAACCAATCTGTTCCAATCAAACTACAAATTCAACAATGACGACGGAAATCAACAAGCAAGATTCTGGAACTTAATCAAGAAGAAGAACAGGAGAGTGAAGAAGCTGCTTCATTTTTGCTCGAATTGATCCCCAACTTTCTTGATTAAAGAAGATCAACAAGGTTCATCATGGAAACGCTGCGTTTGTTTGCCTTTTGAGGAATTTTGTTAAACGCACCGTCTTGATTTGTGAAAGCCGTGGGCCTATTATTTTTAAAAGCCGTAGTGGGCTTTATTTTATAATATGCGAAAAGAATTTAGACTTTATATTTTTAATAATTAGTTACAAATGGTTACAAATAGGTTATAGATAGGATATAGATTAATGGTTACACTTAAATAGTAGGGATATTTCAAATTGATAATTGATAACAAATAAAATCATGGATATTCCAAACTGTATTTTTGGAATATTTTAATTCTATATCACGTTAATTTAAAGATCTCTAAACACAATATTACAAATTTATTTTCCACAGATTTTATCGATAGACCACAACGTTAACCAAACATAGATTACGAAATTGATTTGGTTACAAGTTAAATAGTGGGTTACAAGATTGATTACAAAATAAATTTTAACCAGTGTTATAGCACATGTACTTATCTAGAATCATTAACAATATAAAACTTACAAAATATGTGTTTTTTTAAAAGCTTTCATATTTAGCATGTGATTTTATTGCATAATGTTTTATCCCAAAAAAAACTTTTAAAAATAATAACATAAATTATATTTTATATAAAAAATTTAATATAAATAAAATGAATTTCAACTCGTGCTCTAACACGAATCTTAAACCAGTAACTCTTTTTCACATCTATAACTAAATT
The DNA here is from genome assembly GCA_023657505.1 of Camelina hispida. NCBI lineage: Eukaryota > Viridiplantae > Streptophyta > Magnoliopsida > Brassicales > Brassicaceae > Camelina > Camelina hispida. The sequence goes on along the minus strand of CP094634.1, from coordinate 39,020,255 downwards.
TTGTGCTAGCTAAAACCGTCACAAAAATTACAAATTTTAGATTTCTTAAACAAAGATATAAAATTCTCGTGGTATTGGGAATTTAATTTCCTTATTTGTTTATGATTTGAAAATTTGTAGACGTCAGATAAATCTCGTTTTATTTCCAAACTAGAATTAGTTAATTAGTTTTCCAGTAAATTTTGCATCCATGTCCATGTCCTATTGGGTATTGGCTAATATACTACGATAGATATTACCAGACCTCTCTCCTTATTAGACTTCAACTCTGTTCCAAGGTACGTACCCAACTTTAATTTCTCTCTTCTGCTTCCTTTTGTTGTAATTTGATTAAAATTTTGAGCATCAATTTGTTTTACGTAGCTCGAGCACAAATTTTGTGACTTTTACTTTTGTTCTGTTGTAAAGTAGGTGTGAAAGAGGTTTTTATTATCTTCACTTGGAACTATATATACTTTGTTTCTAGAGAAATCATAATGTGACGTTTCTTTGTTTGTTGGTTTTGTAATGGACAGTTTTGTGGTCGCAAGCTTCATTTAAATTAATTGAGAGCAAAGGGATGGGTAGGATCAACAATCTACCTGATGAGATCATTTGCCATATCGTGTCCTTCCTCTCGGCAAAGGAGGCTGCTTTCGCATCGGTTCTCTCCAAAAGGTGGCGGAATCTGTTTAACATCATATCAACTGCTGAGTTCGATGACTCAGTTAGGGTTCCAACGAGTCTGTCGGATTTCTTGAATGGAGTATTGGCTCTGCATCCCAGTTCACGGATAAGGAACTTCTCGTTAAAATGTCGAAAACGTGATCTTCAACCTCATTATGCTCTTGTCAACCGTTGTCTCCGTAACGTGCTGAAGCGTGGTGTCTTGGACCTTAAACTAAACATAGAGGCTGAACAAGAAGATGCATTGCCTTTTGAGGTCTTCACGTGCAAGACGCTTGTTAAGCTAGAACTTGGGACTGGTTTTGATATTGATATTCTCCCTGAGAATGCTCTTCTTCCATCGCTGAAGAATCTTATTCTCGATTCAGTTAAGTTCTATGATCGTTGCGGTTGTGCATTCCAAAAGCTTCTTTCTGCTTGCCCTGTGCTTGTGGAATTAGTGATGCGTGAGGTGGAATGGGAACATTGGAAATGGTCTCGCTGTGTGTCCAGTCCGACCCTTGAGAGACTTACTATTAGCCATAATCTTGTAGCTGATGAGTATTACTTGGAGAGCATTACTTTTGATACTCCGAGTCTTACCTATTTAGACTACGTTGATTTCATTCCGGAAGCTTATCCAATTGTTAATCTTGACTCCGTTGTGGAAGCCAAGCTCAGTATTATATTGACAGTTGAACACAACTGGAATGGAAATTTTATAAGAGATGATGCTCACATTACTGGCGACCCAACCAATCTGATTAAGGGGTTAAAAAATGTTGAGATCTTAAACTTATCATCTCCTGAGACTACCGAGGTAAGTATGGTGGTTAGTTGTTAGTTGTTGTTACATGTAATGCTTAAAAGAGGTTTATTTAATGTTTTTGTTGTTTGTATGTTTCAGGCGTTTTATTTCTTCCGGGGAGCAATACCAGTATATAATAACCTGCATCATTTATCTATTGCTACCGATGATGAATTATGTTGGAAGGCTCTGCCATATGTGCTAAAGAATGCTCCAAATCTAAAGACTCTCGTCATTCGAGTATGTACCACACTAACCTCGAAAGAGTTTATACTTAAAAAAATCTCCAATCTCTCTCTCTAATCCTCTCTTTCATATTTTCAGGGTCTTCTGCACTGTAATGTGAATTCAGAAACATATGATGATGAGGAAACTGTTTGTGAGTGCTTGTCCAGATATAGTTTCCTATGGTCGTGTCCTGTGAAATTTCTAGAGATCACTGAGTACGGGGGAACTAAAGGAGAGTTGGAGCAAATGAGACATTTCCTGGCGAAATTGAAATGTCTTGAGCTTCTCAAAGTTGGTGTTTATGCAACAGAGCCCAAAGACAAGTTGTTACATCTCAAAGCCAATGTAATAAATCTTCCCAAATCATCACGCAAGTGCAAGATCCGGTTCCAGTGTGTTCAACCTTTCTTAATTTGGGATTGATGAATCTGTTTTGTCGTGTGCAGAGTCTTTGCTTGTAGGTTACTCTTTCTCTCAGATGAATTAATTGTTCTGATTTTATTCTTCATCACTCATCAGCAACTTGTTTTTTTTTTTTTAAATTTATTACTTGGAGTAAAAGCTAACAAGATTCAACCAATAATAAACAGACGCCAGCGTTCAATTCAATAGGAAATGTTTAAGCTCGAAAAAGAAGATTTACAACTTATTTAGAAACATCACATTTAAGTTATTGTCGTAATATGAGCTGACTTAAGCTTGTCTTAAAGGATTATATTTATAGCTCAAATCCCGAACGTCACGCCGGAGAAACTGCTGCGAGTAATCTGTTGGGCTTCTTTAGTTGGGCCTATTTTCTTTCACCATACTTTCGTAGCCCAGTGACGAATTAAAACCAGCGGTATCTTCTTAACCGGGCAAAAATAAAACCAACCAAACCAACATTCACGCTAGAGATTTTGAGTCCGCCTTCTTCAATCCTCACTTTCGTTTGTTCTTCTTGTCTTGTCTCTTGAAATTGGATGTTTCGGCTTCTCGTTTTGCATGTCTTCTCAAACCTGAAAGTGAAAGACTTGGACTTTTCCTTCATATATTGCCTCGAATAGCCATTGGAACCAGCGACTAAGCCCAACTCTCACTCTCTCTTCTCTCTCTGGACGCATTCACAGCAATCCCTAGATTCTGGGATTAAGCGGTTTTTAACGAGGTACATGCTCCAACTGATTGTATTTCCCTGTTACGGGGTATCTTAGTTTATTGCAATCTCTGTTCCCATTTCGCCTCCTCCTGATTTGGGGAAGAAGTTGTAAAATGTCATGTTACATTATTAGATTCTCGATTCCTGCATAGTGGAACGGATTTGTAATACACTATACTCTTATATTCTCGTGTACTGCAGAAGATGGATCGTGTCAGCAATCTACCAGACGAGATTCGTTGTCATATCTTATCATTCCTTCCCACCAAGCAGGCTGCTTTGACCTCTGCTCTCTCCAAGAGCTGGCAAAATCTTTGGAAACTTGTTCCTAATCTCGACATTGATGACTCTGAGTTTCTTCATCCGGAAGAGGGTAAAGGTGAAAGGGATGAGATTCGTCAGAGCTTCGTTGATTTTGTGGATGGTGTGTTGGCTATGCAGGGTGACTCTCCCATTGATAAGTTCTCTCTCAAGTGTATAACTCGTGTTCATCCAAGTTGTGTGAATCGTTGGATACGTAATGTGCTGCAGCGTGGTGTTTCCGATCTTACTCTTTTCACTGATTTTTCCTCCGATGATGCCGAAGAAGAAGGTTATAATCTGCCAGAGGATATGTTCATCAGTAGAAAACTAGTCCAGCTGAAAATAAGAAGTGAGAATTGTGTTGATTGGCTTTGGCGTAGAGGTGTAGGCTCTGCCTCTCTCTTGCCCATGCTTAAAACTCTCGACATTGACTCCGATTTGATTTTTTGTGGTGAGATTGAGTTGCTTCTACGTTCTTTCCCTGTCCTTGAAGAATTACGATTGGCTAATACGGAGTGGACAGATTTGGATGAAAGCGTCTCAAGTGGAATCCTCAGGAAACTAAGCTTAAGTATCAATTTAACCGAAGATGAAGAATTTGGAAATCCAAAGAGCATTTCTTTTGATACTCCAAGTCTGCTTTACTTAAACTACGCTGATTTAGTTGCTGAGGATTATCCTTTAGTTAATATGGGGAAATTATTCGAGGCTCGAATCAATCTTATGCTAGCTACTGAAGATCAAGTGAAGCGAGTAAGAGCGCCAAATCATGATCTGTTAGATGATGATATCGTTCTCAAATTTGGCAATGCGGTGAAGCTCATGAACGGTATAAAAAATGTTCAGAAACTTTCCCTAACTGCTGATACTCTCGAGGTCAGTGTTTGCTATTTTGTTCTCTCTGGTCTTGTTTGTGTGAAACATTAGTTGCAGTATGTCTAGTTGGTTGTTCCTCTTGTATTCAGGTGCTTTCTCTATGCTGTGAATCGATGCCGGTGTTCAAAAACCTCAAAATGTTAGGTATCGAGAGTGAAGAGGGTCGAGGATGGCAAGCGATGCCTGTTCTTCTTAGGAACTGTCCACATTTGGAAACTCTAATCATTGAGGTAGACTTATACTTGGAGGAAAACAACATGTGTTCAAGATACACTGTCTGTGCTTTCATTACAATAACCTTATGCTTCCTTTATGCTCTCAGGGTCTCTTGCACTATGAGACAGATAAGTGCGGGGATGCTTGTGACTGCATTTCTCGGGAGGACAAAGGTCATTCACTCACATCGTGTCCAGTCAAGATGATAGAGATTCAAGGGTTTCGAGGAACAGTGAAAGAGATGACAATGATAAAACATTTTCTGGTCTATTTTCCGTGTTTGAAGGAGATGAAGATCTATATTGCAGATAATGGTCCTACAGACCTCAGATTCCCTCAAGTGTCTGACCTTATCGAGCAGTTAATGGAAGAATACAACAAGTCATCGAGTTGCAATGTCGAACTCCTTGTGAGTGATATCTTGTCTGACAAGTGGACTGCAGAAGGAAGAATTCTCTGAAAAACAACAAAACTTGCTCATTTTTTTGCCCAAGTCCCTTTGGAATTTGACGTCGGTTCTTTTTTTAGTTGGCTTTGAGTTTTCAAACCAAACTAATGCCACCTGGCCAATACCTTAGTTTATTTTTCTCTTTTTTTTTTTTTTTTTTTTTTTTTTCTCAACTTCAACTTTCATTATCCAAATCATCTTACACTTGGTCTCTTACAAGAGATTTAACTCAATTTGGTTCAATAAATACAACTTAGGGTCATAATTCTGAAAAGAAAGAGACTCCTTTGCTATTCTATCTGCCACATCATTACAAACTCTAGGGACAAAAGAGATTTTACACTCCTGAAAATTGTGCAGCAAAGCTTTTATGTCTTGAAGCATAGGAGCATAGGCTGGCCATGATTCATCGTTGTTGATTAGATTAACTGCCCCAATGAATCCGATTCAAAAATCACTCTATTATAGCTTAGTCGGACCATTGATCTGATCGCCTGCCTCAAAGCCTCCAATTCTACTTCCAGTACTGATCTGGCTCGCTGAACAGCTTGTGCACCCAACCATAAAACCATTCCCTGTTGGTCCCGAAGAACCCAACCTGTATTTTTCTCTTATGCTTCAGCTTGACTGAATTATCGACCTGTTTTGTTTGATTCCAATCTCTTTATTTTTATGGGAATGTTTCGTACCTTCTACTATGGTTAAAGCTTAATAGAGGTTAACTCTTAGCAAGTGTAAGGTAACTTTTTTAGAAACTTCACATCGAAGCTTGATTCCATACCGGGTCTATGAGTAAATGTGCTTCAAAATTTACCATTGTGTGGAAGCTCAACTACAAACTGTCAAACATTCCACTATTCACTGAACATGTATAATGTGATTTAACATCAGTCTTACTTAAGCATGTAAATATATATACATAATAGATAATCTGATAAATGGGTCCAAAGTCCAAACCAAACCAAACCAAACCGATTCAGCCAGGAAATTAAAACCAAAACCAAACCGATTCAGAAATATAAAACGACACCGTTTCAAAGCATCGATATTTTAACTTGGTCCTGAAATTTGGTAAACCAGAGTTAAAGCAGTCCTGGTTGGTTGACCAAATTAAACCGGTGAAACTGTAAATAACCGGATAAAATAGAAACAACATTTAACATTCATTCACACAAGCATTAAATCGAGAGTCACCTCTCCGATGGTTTAGAAGTTGATTTGCATTCTTTCTTCTCCGACGATTTGCATTTCTTCGCGGTGCTTGTTTTGTCTATCATCTCACTAGTCATTTGAAACCCATTGATATGGGATTTTCGCCGAGGTAGGAATCTCAAAGGTTTCTTCTTTCTATCTCTACTTTGAAAGTATGTTTCTTTCATTATGGAACCCTTTTTGTTTGTTTACCCTAGAATTCAGGTGATACTGCTGTAAAAATTTGCTTGTTCCTCCTATCCCTAAGTGCTGAAAGTGTTGGTCTTTGAATCTGCGGCTGAACCACAAAGTAAGTTAACCTCTAATTCTGCTACTACTGACTGATCCGATGATATATGTAATTTTTCTTTTGTTCAGAATATCAAAATCAATTTGCTTTGGATGGTTTCTTACTGGTAATGGTTGCTCAAAAAGCGATTTACTTTTCTGTACTTGTTGAGAAGATGGATCGTGTCAGCATTCTACCAGACGAGATTCGTTGTCATATATTGTCCTTCCTTCCCACCAAGCAGGCTGCTTTGACTTCGGTTCTCTCCAAGAGTTGGCGCAATCTTTGGAAACTTGTTCCTAATCTTGACATTGATGACTCTGAATTTCTCCATCCGGAAGAGGGTAAAGGCGGAAGGGATGAGATTCGTCAGGGCTTCGTTGATTTCGTGGACAGAGTTTTGGCAATGCAGGGCGATTCTCCCATTAAGAAATTCTCCCTCAAGTGTATAACTGGTGTTCATCCAGATTGTGTGAACCGTTGGATTTGTAATGTGCTGCAGCGTGGTGTTTCCGATCTTACTCTTTTCATTGATTTTACCGACGAGGAGACCGCAGACGAGTATAATCTGCCTGAGGAGATGTTCTTCAGTAGGACACTAGTTGAGCTGAAAATAAGTAATGATTGTTGTGTCAATTGGTGGTGTAGACGCCGTAGAGGTGTTGACGCTGTCTTGCCCATGCTTAAAACACTTGACATTGACGCAGAAATGATTTTTTGTGGTGGGATGGAGATCTTTCTTCCTTGTTTCCCTGTGCTTGATGATTTACGAATGGCTAATATGGAGTGGATGGATTCAGATGTAATTGTGTCAAGTGCACCCCTCAGGAAACTAAGTATCCACGGCACTGGTTGTGAAGGATTCTTAAATCCAGATAGCGTTTCTTTTGATACTCCAAGTCTGCTTTACTTTAACTACTCTGATTTAGTTGCCGAGGATTATCCATTAGTTAATATGGGGAAGTTAGTTGAGGCTCGAATCAATCTTATAGTATTGACTGAAGATCAGATCAAGCGAGTAAGAACGCCTAACCAATTTGGCAATGTGGTGAAGCTCTTGAATGGCATAAAAAATATCCAGAAACTTTCCTTAACTGCTGATACTCTCGAGGTCAGTTTTTTGCTATTTTGTTATTTCTGGTTTCTGGTTTAGTTGTGTGAAACATTAATTGCAAAATGGTCTTGTTGGTTTTTCCTTTTGTATTCAGGTGCTTTCTGTATGCTGTGAATCGATGCCGGTGTTCAAAAACCTCAAGATGTTAGGTATTGAGAGTGACGAGCGTCGCGGATGGCAAGCAATGCCAGTTCTTCTTAGGAACTGTCCACATTTGGAAACTCTAATCATTGAGGTAGACTTATAAACCATGAAACTCTTGGAGTAAAAAGATACAGTCTGTACTTGCATTACAATAACCTTGTGCTTCCTTTATATTTTCAGGGTCTCTTGCACTATAAGACGGATAAGTGCGGGGATGCTTGTGACTGCATTTCTCGGGAGGACAAAGGTCATTCACTAACATCGTGTCCAGTCAAGATGATAGAGATTCAAGGGTTTCGAGGAACAGTGAAAGAGATGACAATGATAAAACATTTCCTGGTCTATTTTCCGTGTTTGAAGGAGATGAAGATCTATATTGCAGAGAATGGTCCTACAGACCTCAGATTCCCTGAAGTGTCTGAACTTATTGAGCAGTTAATGGAAGAATACAACAAGTCATCGAGTTGCAATGTCGAACTCCTTGTGAGTGATATCTTGTCTGAGAAGTGGACTGCAGCAGGAAGAATTCTCTGAAAAAACAAATCCCTTCGGAATTTGACTTCGGTTCTTTTTTCTGTTTTAGTTGGCTTTCAAACCAGACTAATGCCAAAACCTTAGTTTATTATCCTCTTATGCTTTAAGCTTGACTGAATTATCGACCCGTTTTGTTTGCTTCCAATCTCTTCTTTTTATGCGAATGTTTCGTACCATCTACTATGGTTAAAGCTTAATACAGGTTAACTTAGTAAGTGTAAATTGCAAAAGGTAACTTTTTCAGAAACATCACATCGAAGCTTGATTCCATACCGGCTCTATGAGTAAATGTGCTTCAAAATTTACCGTTGTGTTGTACCTCAAGCACAAACTGCCAAACTTTTCCACTTTTTCATTGAACATGTTGTAGTAGTATCGTAATCTGATTAATGCGTCCAAACCAAACCGATTCAGCCCAGGAAATTAGAAATCAAAATCAAACCGAATTAAAAACAAACGGCACCGTTTCAAAGCATCGATATCTAACTTGAGCAATCTCGCTCGTCTCGCCGTAGATATTTAGCGTTGTGTTCAAGCTCAACCACAAACGACAGACTGTCAAACTTTCCCACTTTTCATTGAACATGTAATGAAATGTGATTAAACATTTGTCTTAAGTTCTTAACGATGTAATGGGTCCAAACCAAACCGATTCAAACAAATGGGTCCAAACCAAACCGATTCAAACAAAACGCCACCGTTTTTCAAAGCAACTTGAGCAATCCAATCTCACCGTAAAAAAGGCAAGTTACTACACGACAAAATAAGAAAAAGGCAAGTTACTACAATACGACGAACCCTCTTTCCTCTCACTGGCGTTTATGGCATGGCAGAGGACGGATCCATCGGAATAGGAGAAACCGAAGAAGAAGAAGAAGAAGAGGCGGAGATCGGCGATTTCTCCTGCAGCCACCACCAGATCTCTGACCTTCGAAGAAAGAGCTGATTCGATGGGGAAAGGCCCGTTATCGTTTCGCCGTCTTTCGAGCATCCGTCGCCGGAAGAAAGGTTCTGCGGTTAAAGATGACGCTTCTCAGACATCTACGCCTTCATCTCCACCGCCTCCTCCTCCGATTAATGCAGTCGGACCTATTGTGGGAGGGACAGGGAAGGCGAAGAAGAAAGCCGGAGGAGCTAGGCTTTGGATGAGGTTTGATCGGACTGGTGCCATGGAAGTGGTTGAGTGCGATAAGAGTACAATCATCAAACGTGCTTCTGTTCCCGCTAGGGATTTGAGGATTCTTGGCCCTGTCTTCTCTCACTCTTCTAACATCCTCGGTATAATAAAATTTTTGATTTTTGGGATTTGAATTAGACGTTTTTGGACTTTGTGTTTCTGAGTTTCTAAGCTTTGTGTTGAATCTGCAGCTAGGGAGAAAGCTATTGTTGTGAATTTAGAGGTTATAAAGGCAATGGTAACTGCAGAAGAAGTGTTGCTGTTGGATCCTCTCCGTCCTGAAGTTCTTCCATTCGTTGAACGACTAAAGCAACAGTTTCCTCAGAGGAATGGGACTGAAAATGCTCTGCAAGCTTCTGCGAATGTGCAATCTCCTCCTCTTCCTCTTGATCCTGAAGCGGCAGAGGGTCTGCAGAGTGAGCTTCCTTTTGAATTTCAGGTCCTGGAGATTGCACTCGAGGTTGTTTGCTCATATGTTGATCGCAGTGTGGTAGTCCTTGAGACAGAAGCTTGGCCTGTCCTTGATGAACTCACCAAGAATGTCAGCACCGAGAATCTTGAGTATGTTCGAAGTTTGAAAAGTAATCTCACCCGTTTGCTAGCCCGTGTACAAAAGGTAGAAGCTGACGAACTTACCTTTTTTCCCATGATGCTATGTTGTTGTGTGCTGGATGGAAACATAAAAGTTTTTTGTATGTTATTCAGGTGAGAGATGAACTTGAACATTTGTTAGACGACAACGAAGACATGGCAGATTTGTACTTAACAAGGAAGTGGATCCAGAACCAGCAAAATGAGGCAATACTTGCGGGGACAGCAACAAACAGCATTGTCCCTCCACTACATAACACATCAAATCTTCACCGGCTCACATCAAACAGAAGCGCCAGTATGGTGACGAGCAATGCAGATGAAGACGATGTGGAGGATCTGGAGATGTTGCTGGAGGCATACTTCATGCAACTCGAAGGAATGCGGAACAAGATTCTTACAGTGAGGGAGTACATTGACGACACAGAAGATTACGTGAACATACAACTGGATAATCAACGTAACGAACTGATCCAGCTGCAGCTGACACTGACCATAGCCTCGTTTGCAATAGCTGCAGAGACATTGTTGGCGAGCTTGTTCGGTATGAACATACATTGTCCATTGTATGACACTCATGGCGTCTTTGGCTACTTTGTGTGGAGTGTTACTGCGCTTTGCATTGTGCTTTTCATGGTCACCCTTGGTTACGCCAGGTGGAAGAAGCTGCTAGGCTCATGATCACACACACTCTCTCTTACAAACCATGTGCACTGGTGTAAGGAAAAAACTCACTGCCTACATGGTTGGTTAATACATATGATAAAGTTGTTTCACTCATATCTTGTCCCGTGAAGACATTAGAGATTCATGTGTTCCTGAAGTCTCTAAAATGTTTGAACTAATTCTGTAGATATAAGTCTTTAATATGTTCGAACTCGAGGACAGGTTTGCTTTCTTCTCTAAGTTCTCTCTCTCTCTCTCTCTCTCTCTCTCTCTCTCTCTCTAGCTGTTACTAAAGTTGGGTCGGGATCAGTTGCGGCTTACTTTCGTAAAGTCAAGCTGTAACATCCACACTATACTAGAGTCCGCCTCTCGACTGGACTGTAGCATTGGCCAAATGATATGCTCTCTATTCATCTTCTCCTTTGGTATTGAGTTTCAATTGTGGGATGATTTGTTTTGGTTAATTGGTTCGGTTTCTTTGGTTCTTAAAGCTCGGCCAACCTAACTAACCATAAAGTAAACCGGATAACTTCTTTTGTCCAAAACCCTATACAGTATTTTAGTTTTTGTTTTTTCCCCAAGTTACCCTAATATATACAGTTGGTGTTTCGGCTGCGTTTGTCTTCTCAAACTCAAAGTTTGGGACTTTCTTCTGATTTCTCGTCCGTAGTAAGGTATTTGTGAAAGTTTTCTAATCAATATCTCTTTGATTGGCTCTTAGTTCCACATAAAATGTTTTGACGTTTCTCTGTTTATGGATTTGTAGTGGGTGGTGATAGTACTCTTAGGTCGAACTCCTTTTGCATTAATTGAGCAAAGGGATGGATAGAATAAGCAGTCTACCAGATGAGATAATTTGCCACATCGTATCTTTCCTTTCGGCAAAGGAGGCTGTTTGCGCATCTGTTCTCTCAAAGAGATGGCAAAATCTCTACAACATCATACAAAATTTTGAGTTTGATAACACAGTTAAGAGTCAAGGGAGTTTAAAAGATTTCTTGTCTGAATTGCTGGCTTTGCCGGCCAGTTCCCGTATAAGGAACGTCTCTATAAAATTTCGTGGGCGTGATGGTCCAGATCTTTATGCTGATCTCAACCGTTTTCTCTGTAACGTGCTGATGAAGCGTGGCGTCTGGGGGCTTAAACTTGATATATGGGTTACATTAGACGGAGGATATTCACTTCCTTCTGAGGTCTTCACTTGCAAGACGCTTGTTGAGCTTGAACTAGGGTCTATTTTGGGAATTCATCATCTCCCTGAGAATGCTCTTCTTCCCGCGCTTAAGACTCTCACTGTTGATTCAGTTCAATTCTCTGATCATTCTGGTTGTGCGTTCCAAAAGCTTATCTCTGCTTGCCCTGTGCTTGTAGAGTTATATATGGTTAATGTTGAATGGGAGCATTGGGAATGGTCTCGCACAGTGTCCAGTCCGACCCTTGAAACACTTGCTATAAACCACAGATATTACTTTACTTCTATTGGTAATATTGATTATGATTTGGAGAGCATTACTTTGAATACTCCGAGTCTTACCAACTTGAAGTACTTGGATTTTCCTCCGAGATCCTATCCCTTGGTTAATCTCAACTCCCTTGTTGAAGCTACGATTGGTCTTAAGTTGCCACTAGATCACGCCTGGATCGGACAACATGCATATGATGGTGCTATTATCAGCGATATAACCAATCTCGTCAAGGGGTTAAGTAATGTTGAGATCTTGAACTTATACAGTACTGGAACTATGAGTGTAAGTGTGCTTTTATTGTTTTCTTCTTTGCTATTTCTCCTTGAAAACAACATATAAAAGAGGCATATATGCATTATTGTTTCACTCCCAGGGAATCAAAATCTTGTTAGATATAGATTTGTTTCTTGAGGTTTTGATTTTAGTTTTTAAGTATTGTTTCAGGCGTTTTACTTCTCCCGTAAAGCATTCCCAGAATTTCAAAACCTGCATCGTTTATCTATTGCAACTGAGCGTAAACTCTGTTGGCTAACTCTGCCATATCTGCTAAGCAAGACTCCAAATCTAAAGACTCTCATCATTGAGGTATGGACCCCAAAACATTACAGGTATACTACACCCTAAACTCTCCAATCTCTAATGTCTCTTTCTTGTTACAGGGTCCCTTGCACTGTAACTATTATTTGGGTGATGGTGATGAGTCTGATGAGGTGAACTATTATGATGATGATGATGATGATGATGATGAGTCGGAGTCTGAAGATGATGAATCCATTTGTGAGTGCTTGTCGGACTATTCTTTCCTAGAGTATTGTTTTGTGAAGACCCTAGAGATAACCGAGTACAGCGGAACCAAAAGAGAGTTGGAGCACATGAAACTTATCTTGAAGAGACTGGTATCTCTTGAGCTCGTCAAAATTTGTTCTAATGAAACTGACGACGAGGAACAGTTTCAACTCAGTACCAATCTGTTAAAGCTCCCTAGATCGTCTACGTGCAAGATCCAATTTGAGTTTGTTCCTCCTGGTAGCTCCTTTTGAGCATGACTAATGTTTTGTTTCTCTATTTGATGGATTGGTGTTGCTAGGATTTTTCATCAGTTATATGATTTGAGTTGGGTTTTTTTATGACGTTTTTACTCAAATTGACAAAGGTTAGTAACTTTGATTCTATACCCTATATCAGTAACAGTAAATGTGCTAAAATTGAAGGTTATCTTAAGAGTGTATCCTCATTATGATGGGACTAGTTAAGATTGTAATCAAGAAGAGGTCAAACACACACACACAAAACGCTCCGTTTTGCGTAAGTGTAAAACCAAACCGAGCAAATAATAACTGTAAAACCGGCCGTATCGTCGGTTTAAACCAAACAAATTCGGGCGAAGAAATTAAAACCAAAACCGAACCAATCCAGGAATTGGAAAGTTTCAGGCTTTCAGCTTCTTCTCCGAGGAGTTCTCTCACACACAGAATCTCAAAATGATTAGTTGAGACTTGCCTTAGGTTTAGTGATCTTGTCACCAGCTTCAGTTTTCTCATAGGGAGGTTCCCATCCTTCTTCTACAGCCGTCCAAGCATCCTCACCTAGATTTCGGATCAACTGGACCATACGCACCTTCCAACGACCATAGCCTCTATCATCTAGCATGACAGGCTTCTGATGTATCACTAGTTCATTAGCTGACTCCATCTTTGTCTCAAGATCTCAACCTGTGTCGAGTATGTATCTCTCGTCGGTTGGCTGCTCTGATACCAAGTGTAAAAACAAGATACAGCCAGTAATGAACAAAACTTGTTCTAATATTAAGAATCACTTAAACCACCTTACAAGATGTGTTTAATCAGTTTTACACACAGTATACAAGACTTGTCACTGACCTATTCTTAATCCCTCACAAATCACAAGAATTCTCAAAGCTGTTTATACTTTCAAGTCTCAACTAATCTCTTAAAAAACGGCCAAACAATATGTTTGACTTGACACCACAATATATAGGAATCACCTATGACCTACTTTCCTAAATAAGGAGAAGTCTAAATCTTCCAGTTGATAGGATAATATCTTGTACTCCAATTAACGAATCTTCAAAAGTATTGCCACGTCATGTCATATCCATTACTCCTCCAAGTGTGTAATCATCTCCTAGATTCCTACAGGCCATCCTTGTAGCATCAGAAAGTCTTCATGCTCTCACTTTGCCTTAGCCTCTCTCTTCTCACTAGACAGACGCATTCATTGAAATCGAAAACCCTTTAAGCTTAGGACTTTTGATGTCGCGTTTGTTTCTCTAAAGGTAAGGTTCGAATTTGTTTCTCCAAAGATTGAATCATGAGACCTTCCTTTGTTTGTAATTGTAGGGTCATCATAGATACTAAGTGTTTCAGTACTCCGTCTACTATTTCTAGAGTTACTGCTGCGAGATTGTTTGCTTCTTCTTTTTTTCTTTCTCCTTTCCCTTTGAATCGAAAGTGTAGGGTTTTAGTATTCGCCTCTATACCAAAGGTAGGTGCTGAAGTGTTAACTAATTGTATTCTCATTTGGGCGTCTTTTTTTGGTTCAAAGTCTCAAAATTTAGTATTTTAGGCTGGGTGGTATCCTCTTTTGGTTAGTGTTGATGTTTGAACTGCTTAGGAGCGTTGTATAGTTAGTTTTGACATTTGTGTTTTTTCTGCAGAGAAGATGGATCGTGTTAGCAGTCTTCCAAACAAGCTTCTTTGTCATGTACTCTCCTTTCTTACCACAAAGGAGGCTGCTTTGACATCGGTTCTCTCCCAGAGGTGGCGCAATCTGTTTGCACTTGTCCCTAATCTCGAGTTTGATGACTCTGTCTTTCTGTATCCGGAAGAGGGTAAGCGGGAAAGAGAAGTAGTTCAGCAGAGCTTCATGGATTTTGTGGATAATGTATTGGCATTGCAGGGTGATTCTCCCATTAAGAAATTCTCCCTCAAGTGTAAAACTGGTGTTCTTCCAAGTCGAGTTGATCGTTGGATATGTAATGTGCTGCAGCGTGGTGTTTTGGACCTTGATCTTTCCATCGATTTGGATAGAGCATATAATCTTATGGCTCGAGGAATGTTCATCAGTGAAACGCCAGTCGAGCTGAAGTTAAAAGGTAGAATACGTGTTATTTGGTGGGGTAGACTAAGCACTGTCTTACCAATGCTTAAATCTCTCGTTATTGACGCAGCTTGGCCTCTTTGTAATCATTTTGAGATGTTTATTCCCACTTTCCCTGTTCTTGAGGACTTATCCATGTCTAGACATGAGTGGACGGAACCTAATGTAACCGTGTCAAGTGCAAGCCTCAGGAAGCTAAGTATAGATGCCAGCGGCTGTGCAAACTTATTGCATCCGAAGAGCATTTCTTTTGATATTCCAAGTCTGGTTTACTTTGAGTATTCTGATTTTGTTGCGGAGGACTATCCAACAGTTAACTTGACAAACGTAGTTGAGGCCGAAATTGGCCTTTTATTATCTGGAGATCAACTCGAGCGAGGACGAGCGCAAGATAACGATGAGGATGATGTTCTTCTGCGTTTTAGAAATGTGTGGAAGCTCATGGCTGGCATAAGAAATGTTAAGAAACTTTACTTAACTTTTGAGATTCTCGAGGTCAGTTGTTTTTGTATTGTTTTGATAGTATTTATTTTTGCACTGGACTCAAGGAAACCTATATAAAAACTTGTGGAAGTATGAGATTCAAATTTATGTTATTCCGAGTGTAAATTTCTTATGCTAAGTCCTTTTACAAGTTCTAGTGCACACTCCATAGGCCATCTTGTTGTTCTAAGGCTCCTGCTTTTAAATATTGAATCAATCCTGGAGATATTTTAATATATATATTGCAGCTGTGTAATGTTCAGTTTGGCTTTGTCTTGTTCCAGGTGCTTTCTCTATGCTGGAAATCGATTCCGGTGTTCAACAACCTCAAACTGTTACGTGTTAAGAGTGCCGCGGATCAAGGATGGCAAGCAATGCCGGTTCTTTTAAGGAACTGTCCACATTTAGAAACACTGGTCCTTGAGTTATTAACACAGCTCATTTGTCAAACATTAAGAAAGGCAGAGATCATTATTTGCAAGTCCACTGTCTGCTTCTCTGCTTTCAGGGTCTAAGACATTTTGTGACGGATAAATGTGGGGATGCTTGTGACTGCATCTCTAGGGAAGACAGAGGCCGCTCGCTCGTATCTAGTCCGGTGAAGAAGTTACAGATCAAAGGGTTTCGAGGAACAATTAGAGAGTTAGATATGATAAAAGCATTTCTTGGAATCTTTTAGGTGTTTGAAGAAGATAGAGATCTATGCTGAAGAGAAGGGTCGCACGAACCTCGAAGTCCCTAGAGTGTTTGAACGTATTACGGTGATGCTTAGACTCTACAACGAGATTTATCGTTGTGATGTTCAGTTCCTGGTGCGTAGTTCCTTGGATAAGAAGTGGACTGCACACTGATTGAAGTATCTCTCTACTTGGAAGAAAACTTACCTCATAAGTTTGGTTAAAGTCTCCTCTGGATTTTTGTTTAGAAGCTATATTGTAGTAAAACTCAAGAGATGTTTGTTGCTTCTTCAGAGATTTTTTATTCAGATATTTGTTGCTTCTTCTGCTATTCATCGGACAAGTTTGCTTTCTTCTCCCCTAAACACAACGTTAAAGAAGACGAAAGATGCTCAGCATTCAGCAACCAGCCAGTAATTACCCACTGGGCTTCTAGTTGGGCCTGACTTATCCCACCATACTTTCGCAACCCAAATTCATGCAGTTCCGGTTTGTCTACCCAATTAAACCGGAACCAATTTAGCTTCTCTTGTCGAACTGAAAAGTTTGAGACTTTCGCTAAGCCTTAAACGCTTTCTCTTCTCAGTTCTCTCTCTCTCTCTCTCTCTCTCTTCTCACTGGATGCATTCACTGAAAAGCCCCAAAATTTGGATCTTTGATTAAGCGTTTGTATCGAGGTAAAGTTGTACTCATCATTTTCTCTGTTTCTACTGATTCTCTTCTCTTTTCGGTGTTTCTCGATCAAATTTTTTCTTTGCGCTGTGTATTGGGTTTATCTATGTTCTCGTTTCTCCTCCTTCGGGGGAAAAGTTGTTAAATTTCATTTTTTTTTTCTTCCTATTGGAGATTCCCGATTGCTAAATGTTAAGCCTTTCTCTAGTTGTAATGGCACTTTTAATCTTCGTGTACAGCAGAAGATGGATCGTGTTAGCAATCTACCAGACGAGATTCGCTGTCATATCTTATCATTCCTTCCCACCAAGCAGGCTGCTTTGACTTCGGCTCTCTCAAAGAGCTGGCGCAATCTTTGGAAACTTGTCCCTAATCTTAACATTGATGACTCTGAGTTTCTCCATCCGGAAGAGGGTAAAGGTGAAAGGGATGAGATTCGTCAGAGCTTCGTTGATTTCGTTGACGGTGTACTGGCTTTGCAGGGTGATTCTCCCATTGATAAATTCTCCCTCAAGTGTATAACTCGTGTTCATCCAGATTGTGTGAACCGTTGGATTTGTAATGTCCTGCAGCGTGGTGTTTCGGATCTTGATCTTTTCACTGATTTCACCGGCGAAGACCCCGAAGACGATGATTATATGCTACCTCGAGAGATGTTTGTCTGTAAGACACTGGTCAAGCTGAAATTAAGAAGTGAACACTGTGTTAATTGGTGGTTTCAGGAGATGGACGTTTCCTTACCAATGCTTAAAAGTCTTTATATTTACTCGGAGTTGATTTTTTGTGGTGACATGGTGGATTTTCTTCCTTGTTTCCCTGCACTTGAGGATTTACGAATGAATAATATGGAGTGGAGAGAGTCAGATGAATGTGTGACCATGTCAAGTGTAAGCCTCAAGAAGCTGAGTATCCACGCCACTGGTCTTGAAGAGTTTGAAAATCCAAAGAGCGTTTCTTTTGATACTCCAAATCTGCTCTACTTGAACTACTCTGATTTAGTTGCGGAGGATTATCCAGTAGTTAATATGGGGAAGTTAGTTGAGGCTCGAATCAATCTTATTGTCAGAAATGAAGATCAGATCAAGCGGATAAGAGAGCCAGATAATGGTTTGTTAGAGGATCTTGAGGGTGATGTTGTTCTCCAATTTGTCAATGTGGTGAAGCTCATGAAGGGCATGCAAAATATTCAGGAACTTTACTTAACTTCTGATACTCTCGAGGTCAGTTTTTTTTTCTATTTCGTTCTCTCTGGTCTTAGTTGTATGAAAGAAGAATTGCAAAGTATCTAAGTTGGGTTTTACTATTTTTCTTGTTTACAGGTACTCACTCTATGTCGTGAATCGATGCCGGTGTTCAACAACCTCAAGATCTTAGGTCTTAAGAGTGAGGAGAGTCGCGGTTGGCAAGCAGTGCCAGCTCTCCTGAGAAACTGTCCACATCTAGAATTCTTATTCATTGAGGTCAACTATAAACCATTGTGAAACTACTTGACAAAACAATTCTTAAAAGATGTTTGGTCAAGACTCACTCTATGTTGACCTCTTTATGCTTTCAGGGTCTCTTACACTACGTGACAGATAAATGCGGGGATGCTTGTGACTGCATCCCTCGGGAAGACAAAGGTCGTTCGCTCATAACTTGTCCAGTGAAGAAGTTGCAAGTTAAAGGGTTTAGAGGAACAAGTAGAGAGAAAGAGATGATAAGGCATTTCTTGGAGTTTTTCCCGTGTTTGGATGAGATGGAGATAGATGCCGAAAAGATTGATTCTACAAACTTTCAAATACCTAGGATTTTAAAAGTTGTTGCGTATAAGCTCCATAATGTGGTCTCGACAGAGATAGTAGGACATTGGAAGAGTTCGGTACAGTCTGGGAGTTGGTCCCAAACCGAGTTGGATGAGATGTATTTCGAGGTATATAGATTTGATTACCGTTTTCAATCACAAAGAAATCATTACAGGTTTAAATTTACTCTCTTTTCTATTTTTTTTCTCCTACAGTTGGCTCCCCGCAATAAAGAGCGTATCTACGATATGGTCTTCTTAATGCATAGAGCTTCTTCCCCGGCGGTACCTCCTCCACTGCCACAGGAAATGTCTCAGTCTCAGGACTACCTTCAAATGCAACTGGATGCTGCTAAGGACAAATTTGCGGATCTGAAACGGGACCTAGAAGCTCAGTTCGATATGATTGTCGAGCAGAACCCGATGATAGCATCAGCGTTGAGGGCTCGACAAGCAACTGAAACAGAGCAAGCAAAGGCGTCGAGTGGTCAGGAAATGACCAAGTTGAAGCGGGACTATGATGCTCTGTTCGATATAGTTGCCGAGCAGTACCCAATGCTAGCATCAGCATTAAGGGGTCTGCGTGCAACCAAGTCCAACTCAGAGCGAGCTGAGACATCAAGGGATCAGGAAAAGACCGAGCAAGACCAAGCTACGGCAGCAGATTTCTCCCCTCCAGAGGGAGCATAAATGCCTTCCCAATTTGGTTCGGTTTGTGTTTATTTAGTTTGAAAAATCCTGAAACGAAGCGGCTTTTGTAGTTTCTTCCTCCTCTAAACGTTGGATCTTCGTATCTTAACTTCTCTCTCGACTTTGCATCTGTACACTTCTTCTGAACTGGTGCGGAAGCTAAGTTTTACCTTCTGTTTCTGCTGATTCCTTTTTGCGTTCTTAATCTTTTTATCAATGATTTGCTCTCTTCCTTATAACAAATGTATTTGTATCGTTGTTATAAATTGTAAAATTGTGAAAACAAACCGAACTTGACATCTTGGTTGAATGTTGTTATAATTTGATTTGATTCGGTTTGCATATAACCACCATACCTAACCAAACCAATTCAGGCTAGAGATATAACCGGTTTTATCATCCATCCACCAGTAGTAGTAGTTCATACTTCATACGAGGCCCAATTAGTCACTGGGCTTCTCTACTTGGGCCTCATTAGTTCTTTCGTACTTTCCCGCAGCCCAAATCCGAACAATCCCGGTTTGTTTAGCGAATTAAACCGGTGATGATATCTTGAATCAAAAGAAACAACAACACCCACCCTTCAATTTTGTAAAACCCTCAATTTCGTTTGTCTGCTTGTTGTCTTCTTCCTCTTTAGAGAGGTGGATGCTACTCCGATGCATTTGCCGAACATAAAGTCTGAAACTTTCCCCTCTGCCATAGTAGCCAGTGACTTAGTATCCCCAAATCACATTCACTGAGATCACCAAAGTTTGGATTAAGCATTCGTAGCGAGGTAAATGCTCAATTTTACCCATCTCCTCTGTTTCTACTGATATCTACTCTGTTTTGGATGTTTAATGAATTCAATTTTTATCTATTTGTGTGGATTCCTTATGATTTCGGAATTAGGTTTTTCTCTGATCCCCATTTCTCGAGAAACTTGTCAAAGTTCATGTTTTTACCTTACTGTTAAACATCCCCTCTGGTTATACAGAAGATGTAATAATGTACGTTTTTGATTCGTTTCATAGAAGATGGATCGTATCAGCAATCTACCAGACGAGATTCGTTGTCATATCTTGTCCTTCCTTCCCACCAAGCAGGCTGCTTTGACCTCTGCTCTCTCCAAGAGCTGGCAAAATCTTTGGAAACTTGTCCCTAATCTTAACATTGATGACTCTGAGTTTCTCTATCCGGAAGAGGGTAAAGGTGAAAGGGAAGCAATTCGTCAGAGCTTCGTTGATTTCGTGGATGGTGTGTTGGCTTTGCAGGGTGACTCTCCCATTGATAAGTTCACTCTCAAGTGTATAACTGGTGTTCATCCTGATTCTGTGAACCGTTGGATACGTAATGTGCTGCAGCGTGGTGTTTCCGATCTTGATCTTTTCATTGATTTTACCGACGATGATAAAGAAGAGGAAGAGTATCTGCTACCTGAAGAGATGTTCTTCAGTAAGACATTGGTTAAGCTGAAGTTAAGAAGTGAAAACTGTGTTGATTGGTGGTTTTGGGAGACGGGTGCTTCCTTGCCAATGCTTAAAAGTCTTTATATTGACTCTGACTTGATCTTTTGTGGTGAGATGGTGACTTTTCTTTCTTTTTCCCTGTGCTTGAGGAAATACACATGGCTAATATGGAGTGGCGGGACTTTGATGAAGCCATGTCTAGTGCTACCCTCAGGAATCTAAGTATCCACGGCACCGGTTGTGATGAGTTTGAGAATCCAAAGACCATTTCTTTTGATACTCCGAATCTGCTTTCCTTGAACTACTCTGATTTGGTTGCCGAGGACTATCCAGTAGTTAATATGAAAAAGGTATCTGAGGCTCGACTCAATCTTATTTTAAAAGATGAAGATCAGGTCAAGCGGATTAGAGAGCCAAACAATGATTTGTTAGAGGATGATGAGGCTGCTGTTGTTCTCCAATTTGTCAATGTGGTGAAGCTCATGAACGGCATTAAAAATATTCAGAAACTATCCCTAAGTGCTGATACTCTCGAGGTTAGATTTTCATATGTTGTTATTTCTGGTCTTGTTGTGAAAGAATTATTGCAAAGTATCTAGCTCGGTTTTTCTTGTTTTCAGGTACTTACTCTATGTTGTGGATCGATGCCGGTGTTCAACAACCTCAAGATCTTAGGTCTTAAGAGTGAGGAGGGTCGTGGTTGGCAAGCAGTGCCAGTTCTTCTAAGAAACTGTCCACATCTAGAATTTCTAGTCATTGAGGTCAATTATAAAACCATGAAACCACTTGACAACACATTTTGTTAAGGATGTTTGGTCAGACTCAATGACATATTGTTTTCTTTATGCTTTCAGGGTCTCTTACACTGTGTGACAGATAAATGCGGGGATGCTTGTGACTGCATTCCTAGGGAAGACAAAGGTCGTTCGCTCATATCTTCTCCAGTGAAGAAGTTTGAGATTCGAGGGTTCAGAGGAACAATGAGAGAGATAAATATGATTGGGCACTTCTTGAGGTCTTTCAAGTGTTTAGTGGAGATGGGGATATTTGCTGAAGAGAATGGTCCTACAAACTTTGAAAACCCTGGAGCGTTTGAATATGTTGACAAGATATTGAAGCTCTACAATGAGTTATCGAGCTGTGATGTTTACTTCCTGGTGTGGGGTTACATGCGCAAGAAATGGACTGCAAAGAGTATGCAAATGTGTTGATGGTTTTGCTAAAAGCCATGTTCCCGAATCGTTTTGATTTATTTCTGGACTGCAAAGTATTCAAATTCATGTTTTGATAGCTGACCCAAAACAGAGTTTTTTTTTTTTTTTTATGATAAGACTTCTTATTTCGCCGTTTCAGGGTTACCATCAACAGAGTATGCAATACACTAAGCATATGTAATCCTTTGTTTGATGTTCGATTAAACAGAATAATTAGATGCTCTGTTTTGTTTATGTCTTTTAAAACCCGTTATCATCTGTTATCACCTGTTCTGAAACCTCGTAAGTCGTAACTACTTCTGTTTTGACAAATGCATAAGATGGATCCAGTCAGCAGTTTACCCGATGAGGTTCTATGTCATATATTGTCCTTCCTTCCCACAAAGGAGACTGCTTTGACTTCGGTTCTCCCTAAGAGGTGGCGCTGTCTATCTATTTGCATTTGTCCCTGATGAGCATTTTATTACCAATACTTAAAACTCTCGTGTTCTAGACTCAGTTGATACTCTTTGTTCTCAGTTTGAGAAGCTTCTTTCTTTCTGGTTGCCCTGAGCTCGATGGATAAGACCTTTTCAAGTCCGAGCCTCAAGACCCTTACAAATCAACCCCATAGATTGTAATGCATTTGTTGGACTAGTTTCCATGTTTGAATGAGATGCAGATTTACGGTGAAGAGGAGTGTCCTACAGACTTCAAAGTCTGTAAACACTTCGATGCCCCTGCTGCAGTATTTGATTTATCATGGAGACGCTGATCCACCACAACAAGTTATCAAAGTTGCAAGGCCAACGAGTAAGGATGTACAGTAAAGTCTATGAGGATGAAAACGTATCATGTGGTTCACAAGGTTTAGAATATACCCAAACCAAACGTAGCCAATAATACATGACACCAGAGATACTGTCAATCTTCGTACCAATACCTATATTTAGTTATTTACACTTTTTCTAGAGCTAGACTTAGCCATATTTCTGTATAAATTTGAATAATTAAGGTCAATTAAGACTTTACCAAGACAAACTGGACCAGTAGGTTTCTCTATCGGGCCAGCAGCAGAAGGGTGTGTATGGTCGACAGATCCACTTGAACAGGTAAACTGAACATCTAGAGTAAAACGCAGTCGACATACATGCATCTTCCTGCATAGAGTTGGCAGCAGCTAAACAATCACAAAGATACCGTTGGTTTCATATTAAACGTAAATATACATCTGACATAGGTTGACTCAAACAAAATCGTACCTCCAGACTCGTACAAAATCATACCTCCAGAGAATTGAATTATTTCCCTCTAAACTGTTGGTAGAATGTAGGAGCAATTCTGTCAATCTGAGGAACATAAGAAATGCTTTAATATATTATTAGTCCATAGCACTTAACAATCTGTCCACAGAAATCTGCATCTGAGATTTTCAATCACGCACCTCGTGGGTAACATAAGCCTCAATATTAAACCCAACTTCTTCGCCATTTCTTATGGCACCTTCTCCTACCTCTCTCTTCAAGGTGGAAGCATCCACTGACTGTACAAAAAACAATAAGTTGAAGTTCACACAAGAAACAAAGTAAGAAAGGCTGAGGATGGTTAACGACCTCATGCAAGCTTTTTTACAACCATTAGATCAACACCTTCTGCTACATCTATCTTCAATGTGGAAGCAACCACTAACTGTATCAAAAACAGTAATTTAAAGTTCACACAAGAAACATATTTCAGGCTACCGAGAAATTTCTGGGATTAGGCTGAGGATGGTTACCTATGGCAGAAATGCAAAGACTTTAAGACTTGCACGAAGCTGAAGTAACCCCTTCTCAGACCTCAGATGCTTTTCAATGTTATCCCATTTGTACCAACATGAAAATATGAGAAACTGTATTTCACAAAAAAGTTAGAGTCAACAACGTAAGATGGGACAAGAGAGAAGACAAACCTTCCAATGGCTCCAAGAAGCACTGCATCTGATTCTCTTGCAGCTGAGATGGTGTCCTCCGGAAAAGGGAACTCCCAAAGCAGCTCTTCCGATGGGCATCTCCCAGAAGCTAAAATCAACTCCTGATACAGAGCACAGACGCAATGTCTTAGACATTTCAGTGGCTAAAAATAACCTCTTTGATTACAACCAAATAAACCCCAACCACAATTCTAAATCCCTTTCTTCAGAAAAAAACATCTCTCCAACTTCTAATGCGTCAAGAGTTATATGCACGGGGACGCCTGTGGGCAGCCGTCTCCCGTCCCGGATTCGTTTTGGGGACGGATACCTGACGGGGACAGCCGTTTTTGGGGACGGATTCGTTTCTCAGCCGTTTCAGAGAATGCAGAGACGGCAAGCAAAAAAAGGAAACGGGAGTAAACAGATACGGGGACGTCTCCGAGTCGTTTTTAACATAATTGAAGTGTCCCCGTTTTAGAATAGGCAATTTAACTTCTTTTTTATAGAAAAACTCAAAGAAAAAAGGAATTATAGGGCATATTCTAGGGCTTATATATAACGATTCACTGCCCTGCGCCCTTGTCTATATAAACGATTCACTAGTCTTTGACGTCTTCTCTGCTTTCCTTCACGAAACGTCAAAACCAGAACAAGTACGTCTCTTCTTCTCTTTTCTATTTTGACTAATATTATTCAATGATCGTTATTTGATTATTTGCTATTCATGTGTGTGACCGTTGATAGACTGACTGATCTCTTCACGTTCATGTGTACTAGTCTTTGACGTCTTCTCCGCTTTCCTTCACGAAACGTCAAAACTAGAACAAGTACGTCTCTTCTTCTCTTTCTATTTCGACTTTTTAAAATATTATTCAATGATCGTTGTTTGCTATTCATGTATGTGATCGTTGTTTGCTATTGTTTGCTATTCATGTATGTGATCGTTGTTTGCTATTCATGTGTCTGATCGACATCGTTTGGTTACTTTCTTTGTTTAATCAGATGAACAATTCTCAAGGACCGAGTGAGAATATTGGTAGTAGTAGTGCTGCCGCTGGTAATGAATCTACAAGTTCTACGAATGAAAGTGATGAGGCTCCTCCACTCTGGAGTTATGTGACGAAAATAGAGAAAGTAGGAGCAAGCGGAGGAACATGGAAATTCAAGTGTAACCTTTGTGGTGAACAGCGATCAGGTTCGTATTCTAGAGTTAAAACTCACTTGCTTGGAATTAAAAAATTTGGAATCTTAGCATGTAAGAAAGTACGAATGAGTGAAAAAGTTGACATGCAAAGGCTGGAAAACGAGTTTGAGGAGAGGGAAAAAGAGTCTGGAAAAAAAAAAGGTGTCTTTGCCTTGTGAGACAAATTCTGCTTTCAAGAAGAGGAAGTCTAGTTTTTCACCTATTGAAAGAGCATTTGTAATTGCAGCCAGAGACCAGTTGGATCAAGAAATTGCCAGAATGTTTTACACCGGAGGTGTGGCTTTTAATCTAGCAAGGAATCCACATTATCATAGGTCATATCAGTTTGCTGCTGCCAATAACATTGATGGTTATGTGCCTCCTGGTTACAACAAGTTGAGGACGACTTTGCTACAGAAAGAAAGAAACCATGTTGAGAGTTTATTAGTACCGCTTAAGTCAACATGGAATGAAAAAGGGGTCACAATTGTGTCAGATGGTTGGAGTGATCCTACAAGAAAGCCACTTATCAATTTTATTAGTGTTTCAGGAAATGCTCCCCTGTTTATGAAAGCTGTGGATTGTGCTGGGAAAGTGAAAGATAAGTTCTTCATCTCTAATTTGATGAAAGAAGTTATAAATGAAGTGGGTCATCAAAAAATTGTGCAAATCATCACTGACAATGCAGCAAACTGTAAGGCGGCTGGAGAGATTATTGAGTGTACTTATCCTCACATTTATTGGACACCTTGTGTGGTACACACTCTTAATCTTGCTTTAAAGAATATTTGTGCGGCAAGGAATGTGGAATCAAATTCTGAAACATATGATGCATGCAATTGGATAACAAATGTTCATGGGGATGCTCTTGCAATCAAACATTTTATCATGAACCACAACATGATACTAGCAATATTCAGTAAGTTCTTTCCTCTTAAGTTACTTGCAGTGGCTGATACTCGTTTCGCTTCCATTGTTGTGATGCTTAAAAGATTGAAGCTTATCAAAACTGGCCTCCAGTCCATGGTTATAAGTGAGCAGTGGTCTACTTATAGAGATGATGACATAGGAAAAGTGAACTTTGTTAAGGAGAAGCTTTTGGATAATGATTGGTGGGACAAAGTCACCTATATTATCGATTTCACTAGACCAATCTATGATATGATTAGATCTTGTGATACCATGCCTTCACTTGGTATATGAGATGTGGGAAATGAAAAGACCAAGTTGTGGGATGTTGGTGGAGATGAAAATATCACTTTCGATAATATAAGTGAAGGCAAGGTTTATCGGTATCAGAAGATCTAATCATATCATAGATTGGTCTAGATCTAATCATATCATAGATTGGTCTAGTGAAATCGATAATATAAGTGACTTTGTCCCACCAGTCATCATCCAAAAGCTTTTCCTTAACAAAGTTCGTTTTTCCTATGTCATCATCTCTATAAGTAGACCACTGCTCACTTATAACCATAGACTGGAAGCCAGTTTTGATAAGCTTCAATCTTTTAAGCATCACAACAATGGAAGCGAAACGATTGCTAGTATCATGTTGTGGTTCATGATAAAATGTTTGATTACAAGAGCATCCCCATGAACATTTGTTATCCAATTGCATGCATCATATGTTTCAGAATTTGATTCCACATTGTACAGATGCAAAGTCTTAGACCGAAATCGAGATAGAGAAGCCAAGATATGAGATCCAAGTTTAGAGGATGGAAGAAAGAAACTACAACTACAAAAACGCTTCGTTTCATTCAGGATTTTTAACCGGAATTTAAATTAAATAAACACAAACCGAACCGAACCAAATTGGGAAACATTTAGTAAAAATACAATGAAAAGAAGAAACTATTCTCCTAGCTTGGATCGATCATCTGCTGCCGTAGCTTGGTCTTGCTCAGTTATCTCCCGATCCCTGGATGTCTCAGCTTTCTCTGAGTTGGTTGCAAGCCGGGCCTGTAATGCTGATGCTAGCATCGGGTTCTGCTCGAGAATGATTTCGAACAGAACATCATAGTCCCGCTTCTTCTCGGTAATCTCCTGACCACTCGACGCCGCCTTTGCTCGTTCTCGATCCCTCCACGCTGATTCTAGCATTGGGTTCTGGTCGACAATCATATCGAACCTAGCTTTGTAGCCCGCCAGCTGAGCTTCTTGTTCCTGTTGCCTCTCCTTAAGATCCGCAAGTTTGGCGTTAGCAGCATCTAGTTGCATTTGAAGGTCGCCCTGATCAGACATCTCTTCTCGCAGTGGAGGAGGTACCGGGGAAGAAGCTCTACGCATTATGAAGAACATATTGTAGATACACTCTTTATTGCGGGGAGCGAACTGTAGGAAAAAAAAAAAAAAAGACAGTTGGTTATTTGTTTCAACGCTGTAATGACTTTATGTGATTGAAGACGGTAATCAAATATACCTCAGAGTAGATATCATCCATCTGGGTCTGGGAACAACTCCCAGACCGTACCCAAATCTTAGAATGTCTACTACCTCTGTCGAGACCACATCGTGGAGCTTATATGCAAGAACTTTTAGAAGTCTAGGTACTTCAAAGTTTGTAGAATCATTCTCTTCGGCATCCATCTCCATCTCATCCAAACACGAGAAAAACTCCAAGAAATGCCTTATCATCTCTTTCTCTCTAGTTGTTCCTCGAAACCCTCTAACCTGCAACTTCTTCACTGGACAAGATAAGAGCGAACGACCTTTATCCTCCCGAGAAATGCAGTCACAAGCATCCCCACATTTATCTGTCACACTGTGTAATAGACCCTGAACGCAGAAAGGAGACAATAAGGAACTTCAAAGGATGAACTCTTGTCTTTGTAAATGTTTGAGAAATAAATGAAGAGTAGTGTTTACACCTCAAGGATTAGAGTTTGTATTCGTGGACAGTTCCTTAAGAGAACCGGCATTGCTTGCCATCCTCGATCCTCAGCACTCTTGATACGTAAAATTTTGAGGTTGTTGAACACCGGAAATGATTCACAGCATAGAGAAAGCAACTGAAAACAAGACAACAAAAAGCTGACATTACATTTTGCAATCTTTGTTTCAAAATCTCAAGGATTAATTCCCTGTTTGAAACGAGGAAGCTTAAAACATCAAGATGACCTTTAGTTCTTGATAGAAATCACTGAAAGGACTAACATAAACTGAATTCATGCTTCAGAATATAGATGAGGCTGTTCAGTTTCTTGGTTTTCATTGAGACTAACAAATCAAAATTTAACAAAAGAAAAGAATATAGCAACTGAGTAACTGACCTCGAGAGTATCGGCAGAAAAACAAAGTTTCTGTACATTTCTTATGCCGCTCGTGAGCTTCCACACATTTCTAAGACGCAGAAAAGCTTCATCTTCCTCATTAGGCGCTCGTATTAGCTCGATTTGATCATCACTTACTATAAGGTTGAGTCGAGCCTCAACTAAATTTTTCAAGTTAACTCTTGGATAGTCCTCTGCAACAAAATCAGAGTAGTCCAAAAACACCAGGCTCGGTGTATCAAATGAAATGCTCTCTAGATTCTTAAAGCCTTGGAAACCGCATGCATAGATAGTTAGCTTCCTGAGGCTTGTACTTGACGCGGATTCATCCAAATGACTCCACTCAATATCAGCGATGTATAGTTCCTCAAGCACAGGGAAAGAAGGAAGAAACACCTCAAGCTTCTCACCTAAGAAAATCCTATTAGTGTAAATGTCAAGACTTTTAAGCATTGGTAAGAAAGTGTATCTACTGCTAGGCCACCAATCAACACCAAATTCACTTCTTAACTTCAGCTCAACAAGTGTAGTACTGACAAACATCTCTTTAGGCAGATGGTATTCATCATCGTAATCCGAATCGGAATCACTATCAGAATCATCATATCTAGAAAACTCGAGGAAAAGTTCAAGGTCGGAAACACCACGGTGCAGCACATTACATATCCAACGATTCACACGAACCTTATCAATACCAGTCTGACATTTGAGGGAGAATTTCTTAACGGGAGAATCACCACCCTGCACTGCCAATACTCTTCTATCCACAAAATCCATGAAGCTCTGAAGCATCCCATCCCTTTCTCGCTTACCCTCTTCAGGATGAAGGAAGACAGAGTCATCAACGTCAAGATTAGGGACAAGTGTCCACAAATTGAGCCACCGCTTTGAAAGAACCGATGTCAAAGCAGCCTCCTTTGTCGTAAGGAAAGACAAGATATAGCAAATAACCTCGTCCGGTAAACTGCCGAACCAATCATCCATCGTTACTAAATTTAGCAAAATCAACAATTACCAAACCCTAAACAAAGGAAACCCCAGTTAACAACGTAAATATGATACCACCAGAACCAGAAAAACAAAAAAAATAATAATTTGATTTCAAACGGAGAAATAGAAATACTTCGGCACCTACCTTGGTACTGTACAGAGGCGATGTCAAAGACCCAATATTTAGTAGTGAAGATTTAGGGTTTTCTAGAAGAGATAAGAGTCATAGAGTGCTGGCTGAATCGCTCTGGTTTGTTGTATACAAGTAGTGACAAGGTCTCGGAAGGATCTCAGAAGAAGAAAACGAAGCGTACAGTGGTGAGAAATTAAGAGAGACGTGGTTTGGGTTGGTTTTGTTTTAATTTTTTTTCTGATTGGTTTGGTTTGGACCGGTTATCAAAGCAAATAAACCAAACCCTAAACACAATCAAACCAATCTTAACAGACGAAGAAGGTTTTACAACTTTAACTCAACTATATTTTCATAGCATTCTTTGGTTATCTTATCCATGGTTCGATTTTTGGTTATGTAAGAAAAACGAACCAAACCAATCCGTTCTCTAATACCAAAATCAAATGCAAGTTCCTTTTGTTAGTTGGACGCTTCGCTTCCTTCTTCCCCTTCGATCTCATTTTAGTTTAGGGTTTAGCAAAGAGAAATGGGATTTGTTAACACTGCCTTTAGAGGTTTTCACTTGCAAAACACTTGTTCAACTGAAACTAGGAAGAGGGTTTGTTATTGCTATGCTTCCTGAGAATGCTTCTCTTCCTTCTCTTAAGACTCTGTTTCTTGATTGTGTTCGGTTCTATAATCATCATGGTTGTTCGTTTGAAGCTCTTCTTTCTGCTTGCCATGTTCTCGAGGAATTAGAAATAGTTGGGAACATTTGATATGGTCTCGCACAGTGTCATCCCCTACCCTTCAGAGACTTATCATTGACTGTGAAATCTCTAAAGACTTTTATGGTTCTGTTGGGTCTGATATCAGGAGCCTTTGTTTTGATACTCCGACTCTTGTCTACTTAAAGTACTCTGGTTTTGTTTCCGATGAGATTATCCAATGTGGAAGCTAAGCTTACTCTTGCTTGGAGAAGATCTCCTAGCTATAGCATTAACCCAAGGAATCTGATCAAAGGGCTAAGAAATGTTGAGATCATGGACTTGTCTTCTCTTGGAACCGTGGAGGTACTTTATTCTTTTCTCTTGATACAAAGATTGAAATTGATTGATTGATTGATGACTAGTTAATTTTTGTTCTGTTTTCAGATTTTTTTTATTTCTACCGTGGAGCAATCCCAGTGTTTGAAAACCTGTCTCGTTTATCTATTGCAACTGAGGTCGGATCGTGTTGGAAACTTGTGCCATTAGAGCACGTTTATTGGGGGGTTCATATAAGGGGAGTTCTTAAATTTTTTATGAATTAATTGTGTATTGTTTGGAATATAAGAACCCATGATCTCTTAGATAAAATTTTCTCTTTTATTGGTAGGTTCTAATTTTGGGTCTCTTATTTTTGAAAATATTATTTTTTAAAATTTAAAATTTTAAATAAAATAAAAGTGGTATAAATGTGTAAATATTTTAAGATTTTATAAAATTAAAAATTATTGCATTTTAATTAATTTTCAAACATACAAAACTAAAATTATATTTTCTGTTTCTGAAAAACTTTGAAAACAGAGGTTCTTCATCTGTTTTGTTAAAGATTTGTAAATGAGAAACATAGGCAACTAATATGGAGCACATATATTACACAAAATGGTGAAAAAACATTACAGCAACATTGACAATGTTTATAGAAAAGATAATATCTTAATTTCTCTATCAAAACTGGAGACTGGAAAAAGAAAAACCAGAAGTCTGTTTTCAACCGGATAAAGTGAAAACAGAAGCTGACAGATGGATGAGATTTAGATGATCCCGATTTTGTTAGCCACGTCCAAAGCATCATAATCAGGAGTCAACCTCACATACGCTTTCTTCGTTCCATCGGGCCTGTAACAAAAAAGATAATATAACATCATCTCTTCAAGTAACAAAAAGTGGTGATGTTTTTTAGTTTTCCAAGTGTGTTTTTTACCTAATAAGGGTGTTAACTTTCTTGGTCTGAATGTCATACATCTTCTTGACAGCATCTTTGATCTTCTTCTAGTCAGCACGGATGTCAACAATGAAGACTAAGGTGTTGTTGTCTTCAATCTTCTTCATCGCAGACTCGGTAGTGAGAGGGTACTTGAGGATCTGGTAATGATCCAATTTGTTCCTTGGCGTTGCACTGAGTCGTGGGTACTTGGGATTCCTAGGAATGCTCAATGTCTTTGGCCTGTGGAAAGTCACCTTTGTCCTGATCTTCTTGGCAGACTTCTTAATGATCTGGCCAGATTTCACTGCTTTGGCAGCTTTCAAGGCCTTGGCCTTAGGGTCGGCCTTCTTGGTGACATCAACTGCAACAACAATGAAGCATTGAACCAATTACAAAAAGGATATGTAAAACCTGAATTTGTATATGAGCCATTACAATGGTTACTATTAACGAAATGCATATACATTTTAAACAATCGTCATAATCCCAAAACAGTTTATGTTCAATACCATATTCAAGCTCAGACTCGTTTCTAAAAAGACAGCTCATAAGAAAGTTATCATCCTTGGCAAATAGCACATGATCATATGAAACCATAACAGAGAAAAGTCACATCAGCACCAGTAAGAGAAGACGTGATGATCAAAACACGATATATTAACAGAGCCAGACAAGAATCATACATTTCAGAAAGCTGTTGTTCAGTCAATTGTGAATATTGATAAACAAACAATTGTGAATAGAAGACGATTTGGAATCAAATTTACTAATCAAAGTAACAAGAAACAAAGCAGATAACAAAGGAAAACAAAAAATAAAGGCTTCACCTTTAGCTGGAGCCATTATTCAAAGATAGATCCTTTCAACGAAACCTGCAAAAACCCAGAAAAGCAAATCAGTAAAGAAAATGATAGCAATTGAAGCTGAGAAGAAGGGGTTAGAACGGGAGATCGAGAGAGATGAGAAGGACGAACCTGAGCGGCGAAACAGAAGAAACCCTAAAAAAACGAGTGTTTCCATAGCGGTCATCATAGCGAGGCATTGTCAAGCTGCAAAATTTTCCACCATAATTATATCAGAAGCATATACATATTAACACAAATCATATTACGCCGAGAGGAAATAATGTAAATCCCTAATGCAGATTACGCCTAAGAAACCTATTGAAGAAATCTAAAGAGGAAAGGAAGCACAAAACCAATTCAAATCCCAAAGTAAAGATCGAATCAAAATACATCGGAACCCAATTTTTTCATACCTGGAGACGAAGACGAAGAAGAAGAGTGTGAATCGAAGTAACCCTTACAATTTCGAAACAAAGGAAGTGAACCTTCTCCTTCGATTCCAAACACATTCAAATTCCATCTTTTCTCGTTTCAGGATTATGATCGCCAGAGAAAGAGAGAGAGACGAAAGTAAAAAAAAATCGAGCTTCCCAGAAAAAAAAATTGCTCTTGTATTTGTTTCCTGACCAACAAAAAAACGACGCGTAGCGCCTCTTAGAGCAAATATGAGTATGCTATATAACAACCTCCCTTAACATTTTTCTTTTGTTCTGAATTATTTTTTTCCTCCAAAACAATATGAACCCCTCTAAAAGACTGCCGATAAACATGGTCTTACTGCTTAAAATATCTCCGAATCTAGAGACTCTCGTCTCGTCATCAAGGTATGAATGTATTAAACTTTGAATTATTTTTTGGACAACTCAAAATAAGTTTACTATATCTCTCTATATTCTTTCATATTGTTTCAGGGCCCCTTGCACAATGATCTGAATCGACAAGGAATAGGACCCGTTTGCGAGTGCTTGTGTGGATATAGTTTTGTGTTTATTGTTGTTAAGTATTGTGTCTTGAACTTTATCTTATGCAATGTTTTCACGCCCGGCCCGGACCGGCCGGTCCGACTGGTTAACCCGCGACCCGGAGATTTCACCGGTTCGGATATAGTACTAATAACCGGTAGTAATAAAACCGGCAAAACCCAAAAAAAAACCGCTATTAACCCGTGACCCGGTGAACCGGTTGACCCGGCCGGTTAGTGGTTCAAAAAAAATTCAGTTCATTTTTGGAAAAAAATATAAAATTTCACAGTTTCAATTATTTTAAAACCTTTTATTCCTTTAGAGTTTCGATGGCACACCTCTCATCTTCAACTTATTTGTCATCTCTGATCTCTCATACTTCGCGTAAGAAACCGTTGGTTGTTCTATATTAATCTTTCTCTATTATTCTGAAAATTCATCTTTGTGATTATCATGTGTTTAATTGATTTAGAATATTAGACTATTAGTATAATCTTTTTGAGATATGTGTTTTATATTTCTATGTTGTAAATTTAACAGGAAATGGTAAGAGAGGAAGTGGAAAACTATGAAGAAAAAGCAGCTGCAAACCGTTCAGTCCGAAGAAAAAGTGATATTGCTTGGCCGTATGTCATTCAATCAAAAGACCCAAAGTGATAATATGATGAAACACCATCTTGGTGGCGTGAAAGGGGATACATATGTGTATTCGAAGATTTCTGCAGATGTGCGATTGACTCGTGGTCGAACCTGGTTGACCCGGTGACCCGAGAGGTAGTCCGGTTCGTAATCCGGGTCGGGTTTCAAAACATTGATCTTATGTGACTTCGTAGCCTAACAATTATCAAAATCAGTATCTGTACAATAAAATAAACTCACTGATATGCAATGTGATTAAACCAAAATTTGGAAAGGTTTTCTTTAAAATGCCTTTTTCCGAAAAAGAAATAACTTTTTTTTATTATTAAAAGTTGTTTCAAAATTAAAAAAAAAATTCATTTATATAAAATTTTAACAAGAAAAAAGTACAGTTAGAATAAAGAAACTTATTACCGACGTTAAACAAGCCCATTAATAACAAGTTTCTTTTGTAGATAGTATAGCTAGGGTTCTCTAGGTCTTAATATGTTTTTATCATCTCTGTTTCTTCGTTTGATCGCAAACAATGAAGAGGAAGTCATCATCTCCCATATCACTAATTAATGATCTCATACTGGAGATCTTGTCGAGATTGCCTTCAAAGTCAGTCGCGAGGTTTCATTGCGTATCGAAGCTATGGGATTCAATGTTGGGTAGTCCATATTTCAAGAAGCTGTTCCTGACCAGATCCTCGGCTAAGCAGCGCCTCTTATTCGCCATCCACGAATACGGTGTGTGGAGCTTCTTCTCCTCACCTCAGCAGACGCCGAATTTGTCGTCGTCGACGACTCTTGTAGCAGACGCCGAATTTCATGTGAAGTTCTCTCCAAAAGAACTAAAGACCAATAATCTCTTATATTCTGGTGACATAAGAAAATTTTCATGTGGCTACGCCTCTGGCTTGCTCTATATGTATGGTGATCGATACGAAGCTAGACCTTTGATATGTAACCCCATCACAGGACGGTATGCGATCTTACCTAATCGGTATACTTACAGAAGGGCTTATAGCTTTTTTGGGTTTGACCCGATTGACAAACAACATAAGGCCATTGTCCATGGCTTCTCCATTTGGTCCTGGTCATCATAAAGTTCTTACATTTGGAGATGGAGATATGAGGTGGAGAAAGGTAAAACATTCCGTGCGACATGATATTAATAGTGATGGGGTATGCATCAACGGGGTTTTGTACTACTTAGGTGACTCGAAGAGTTGTACTAATGATGATCACGTTATAACATCTGATTATGTGATAGTTTGCTTCAATCTTAGGTCCGAGAAATTCACCTTCATCAACGTAGACTACTTCGAAGATGACGTCACTATACCCATTTATGAGTTGCATCTGTGGGTTGTAGAGGATCTTGAGAAAAAGAAATGGTCAAATATACCTACACTTTGAGCGCTGATAAATTCTTCTGTCATCGCGTTCGCGTTTCCGTCGTTGGAGCGACCGCTTCCGGTGAAATAGTTTTTTCAATGTGCGAGTATACACCTAAAGAACCGTTTTATGTTTTCTATTTCAATCCCGAAAGGAACACTCTCCAAAGTGTTGAGATCCAATGTTTTGGTGAAGGATTCAAGGAAGGTTGTAGGGTTCTCACTTTTCTAAACCACGTAGAGGATCTTGATGCTAACGATATAAAACTACTCAAATCAGTCCATCCTCCATTGGAGCAGGCAGAATATATGGAACCATCAGATTCAGAATCAGACTGATCAGAAGGGACAATGAGAAGAAGATAGAGACAAGATTGGAGTTAAGTGAAATCAATTGGCTTGTCATTTTGTCAAAAACCCTAAGATGTATAAAAGGTTTTCTTATTAATCGTGTTGCACAAAGTGTGCCTTATATACAAGTTACATTGTTTGACCTAAGTATGTAAACCTTAATAACCAAACTATACAAGAACTATATATTATTTACATAGAGAGCCCTTGCTCGTAATACCCCCCTTAAGGTGGAGTATGCAGGTCCCGAATACCCATCTTAAGCTTAAAATCAACAAACTCTTTACGACCAAGAGCTTTCGTAAGTATATCAGCCAACTGAGCCTTAGTTGAAACATGTTGCGGAGCAATGACACCACGCACAATCTCATCATGAATGAAATGACAATCTGATTCGATATGCTTTGTCCTCTCATGAAAAACCGGGTTCTTACTCAAATGTATAGCAGCTTCATTATCACAATATAAAGGCACCGGAGCGGAGCAATCAACCCCCATAGAAGTAAGAACCTCGCGCAACCATAGAATCTCACAAACAGTCTCGGCCATAGACCGATACTCAGCCTCACAAGATGATCGAGAAACCACATCTTGCTTGCGTGTCTTCCAAGATACCGGAGAACCCCCAAGCTGAATGATCCAAGTGGTAAGAGAACGGCGAGTCAAAGAACAACCCGAATGATCAGCATCACACCAAGCCGTAAGACGAAGATCAGTACCAAAACGGAGAAGAATTCCCTAACCCGGATTAGTCTTGAGATAACAAAACACGGCGAGCTGCCTCCCAATGTTCCAGCCTAGGGGCATGCATAAATTGAGACAACATATGAATAGCATACGAGAGTTCCGGCCGAGTAACCCCAAGGTAGATAAGACGCCCGACCAAGCGACGATAACGGAAAGGATCAGGAAGCAATGCACCCGTAGCAGTGTCCAAATGATGATTCTGCTCAATAGGATGTGATACAGGCTGCGCCCTAAGTAAACCAGTATCCGAAATAATATCGAGTGTATACTTTCGTTGAGAAAGATACATACCAGTAGCATTCCTAGACACCTCAATGCCCAAGAAATATTTGGAGATCCCCAAATCCTTCATATGAAAACAAGAACTCATATACGCCTTAAAATCAGCAATAACCACACTAGAGCTCCCTGTAACAATGAGGTCATCCACATAAACAAGGACATGGAGACGACGAGAATCATCAGCGTATGTGAATAAAGAGTAGTCCTTTAAGCTTTGTTGAAACCCATACTCCTTGAGTGAGGTGGAGAGTTTGGAGAACCAACACCGCGGTGCCTGTTTCAGACCGTATAAGGATTTATGTAACCGACAAACCTGTGTCTTATCGTTAGTACGAAATCCCGGAGGGAAACGAATGAACACTTCCTCTTCTAATTTCCCATGTAAGAAAGCATTGTGAACGTCCATTTGATGGACCTCCCAATCCCGAGCCACCGCAACTTCCAAGAAAGAACGCACCGTAGTCATCTTACAAACAGGGGCAAACGTTTCCGTGTAGTCAAGCCCCTCGGTCTGGTTGTTACCAAGGACCACTAACCGAGCCTTGTAGCGCTCAAGAGTACCATCAGATCGATATTTTAACGTAAAAACCCATTTACACCCAAGAGCTTTCTTACCCGGAGGTAACGTCTCCGTCGTCCATGTGCCTTGTGCTTCAAGAGCGGTGATTTCACCACGCACAGCTTCCCTCCAATTCTCATCTTCCATAGCCTCAGCATAAGTCTTAGGGATCTTACCGGACGTGATCGCAGCCAGAAACGCGCGATGAGGAGCTGAAAACTGAGAGCAGTCAACGTATGAGTCGATAGGATACCAACAAGTGTCGATAAAATCACCATCGGACTCCGCATGAGTCGTATTGGTCACATAATCATGAAGCCGTGTAGATTTTAATTTTTGACGACACCCTCTCCCCATAGGCTCAGTCAAGTCATCATGAGAAGGATCTAATGGAGCAGAAGATTCAGCCATACCATCAATAGGAACGGGCTCCAAAGACAGAGGATGAGTAGACGATGTACTGGCCGGTGACAACGGCGAGGACTCCACCGGAGGAGACGCTTTGGAAGGAGTTACTTGTGGCAAATCGGAGGTCAGAGAATCATTAGCGAGAGTCGTCGCAGACGGCGAGACCAAACTGCTAGGCTGAACAAAATCGATATCAAGAAACGCATCATCATCAATAATAGGCGGTAGAATGGTATTGGGCGGCGTAAAAGAAGAATCCAAGCTAGCAGTAGCAAATGGAAACGCAGTCTCAAGGAAAACAACATAGCGAGAGATAGAAACAACGCCGGTATCAAGATTATACATCTTCCAACCCTTCTTGCCGAAAGGATAACCAAGAAACACTGATCGGTTGCTCCGAGACGCAAATTTATCACCACCATGCTTTTGATTATGAACATAACATAAACACCCGGAAACACGAAGATGATTCATGGGCGGTGATCGTGCGTAAATCATCTCAAATGGAGTCTTTCCATGAAGAACTTTTGTAGGCGTTCTATTGATCAAATATCCTGCAGTAAGAACGCAAAAACTCCAAAACTCAACTGGAATATGAGCTTGAAACCGCAAAGCTCTGGCGACATTAAGTATATGACGGTGTTTACGCTCCACCCGTCCGTTCTGTTGGGGAGTGCCAACACAAGAAGTCTCATGAACAATTCCTTTTTCTCTAAAGAAACCACTAAGGCTAAGAAATTCAGACCCATTATCACTCCTAATAGTCTTAACCTTACGTTCAAACTGTCGCTCAACCAAAGCAATGAAATCACGTAGAGTCGAACCGGTTTAAGCTTTAGTTGTTAGCAAATATATCCACACAGCACGAGAGTAGTCATCAACAATTGTTAAGAAAAACTGTGACCCACAAATTGCCGTAGTTCGATAAGGACCCCATAAATCACAATGAACCAACTCAAAAACTTCAGAAGTTTTATTAATGCTCAAAGGAAAAGAATCACGCGTTTGTTTTGCACGAATACAAACATCACATGTTTTTGAATCAAAACTAGTACTACTCGAATTTTGTAAAGACAACATTTCCATAGTCGTAGAAGAGGGGTGTCCTAAACGACAGTGCCACACATCCTGAGGTTGCTTCTCCAAAGCCTGAGTCAATGCTACATCTGCCATCCCCCGATAAAAATACTGCCCGTTTTGCTGTTCACCCACGCCAATCACCATCCGTGTGATGCGGTCCTGAACAATACAAAGACGATCAGATATCTGGAAAATGCATCCCCGATCTCGAGTCAGCTGAGACACAGAAATAAGATGACAATGTAACCCGTCGACAAAGAAAACATTCATCAAACAGAGATGAGAACCGAGGGAGACCGTCCCACGTTTAGTTGAGACCGTAAACCGACCATCGGGTAATTTTATAAACATAGGAGACATATCACAAACATCCATAAGAAAATCAATGCTTCCCGTCATGTGATTAGAAGCTCCAGTGTCAATAATCCAAGACTCAATAAAAAACTTACCAGAAAGTTGATCATGAACACCCACGTTCCGTGCATTGAGCATACCTTTCAACTTTATCCAATCTTGATCACTCAAACCACTGAAACCAACACGATCCGCATCGGTGAGATTACTAGGTCCGTTAGAGGCCAATGTCGATGTCTCGACGTGATGAATACGAGTAGGTTCGATATTCTTGGGAGGAACAGCAGACACACGACGATCATTGCTCATCGGACCCGAACCACCTTGTGAAGTAGCAGGAGGTTTGGATCGTGGTCTATCACCCCACCACCAAGGATAGCCGATCTTTCGGAAACAATTATCAGCCAAGTGACCTTTCCTTCCACAACTTGTACACATGGCTGATGGATCACGTAATGGAGGAGACGTGTAAGAGCGAGGAGCCACACGAACCGCAAAACTGGCTCCCTCATTTCGTTCTTCCATCAGTCTACCAGCCCTCTTTGATTCCTCATCTTGAGAAACAACTTGATATGCCTCATCGAGTGAGGGAAGAGGATCACGAGATAGGAGAGAAGACTTCACAGCACCAAAAACACTTTCATCAAGACCCATGAGGAATTGATGTAACTTATCTTCCTCTCGTTCCTTTGCGATCTCCTCAGCCGTTTTTGCACGTTGAAAATCTGCAAGGCTTGTCCACAATTTTGTAAGTCTTCCATAGTAAGCTTCCACCGCAGAGCCTTTTTGTTGACAGTTAGCCAACTCAGTCTTCAAATGCTGTACCCTTTGGCCGTTCTTCACCGAGAATCGCTTCTGATTATGAGTCCATAAGTCAGAGGCGATTTCATGATGCGATAGAGAACTACTTAAATCAGGGGCGACAGTTTGTCGCATCCAAGACACCACCATAGCATTATTAGCCCACCAATCCTCAAGATCATCCGACTCATCATCAGGTTTAGGAATCGATCCATCCGCAAAACCAAACTTCTTTCTTGCCCTTAAAGCAAGCCGCAAATTCATAGCCCACTCATCATAGTTAGGACCACGAAGCTGTGGTTGTGAAATCACAGATCCAGGATTATCTCCAGCCGAGAGATCATAGGGATCAATTCGACGCCGTGTAGATTCAAGACGTATCTTAGAACCCGAAGTCATCGTCGAACCAAGCTTAGTCGCAGATTGGTCGTCCGTCATAGTGTCAAGAAAATATACCGATAGAATAATCGAGTATATGAAGGTCAAACAGAAAAGATAGAACGAGAAACAAAGTAACTCTTGTAAAACAGAGGATCGAATAACCTAAAATTTTAGGTTTGCTCTGATACCATGTCAAAAACCCTAAGATGTATAAAAGGTTTTCTTATTAATCGTGTTGCACAAAGTGTGCCTTATATACAAGTTACAATGTTTGACCTAAGTATGTAAACCTTAATAACCAAACTATACAAGAACTATATATTATTTACATAGAGAGCCCTTACTCGTAATACATTTTTCTTTTGTCAACCTTGTTTATGCGTTTATACTCTTGATATATACCTTTTCATTTTTACTATTTTGATACATCAAGTCCGATTATTCTATCTTCGTTTTTATAGCTCCTACATGAGCTGCTTTTATGAAGGTCATATTATTTTTTGGTCGATCGCACTCGAACTTCTAAAAAGTTTGTTCATATGTTCCTGCTTTTGCTTTGTTTGCAATGTGCAGATGAGTATACTTGAAGCTATTTATAAACTTGAAACTTTGGTTGCTGTATATTCTCTCTGTCTCATAAAGATTAATGTTTTGGGATATTTTTTTGTCTTATAAAGATTGATGTTTTGAAAACTTTAAGAAGTAATCATTGAAAATATTAAAATTTTTGAATTGTTATTGGTTTATATTTTCTCCCTCTACCAAAAGTAATTATAAATTAGTTTACAAATAAAAACTAAAATTTTTCTTAATATGTGTGAAATTGTCAAAACATCAATCTTTATGAGATAGAGGGAGTATGTCTTTGCTCGTTTTTGTTTGAATTTATTTATACTAGGAAATTGACTCAAACTTGAAATGAAAACACCCATGCGGAAAAGTGAAAACACCCATGCGGAAAAGTGAAAACTTGAAATGACTAACATTTTTTAAGAAACTTGATTATAGTTTTTTAACTACACCTCTTTTTATTTTAATTTATGAATTTATTTTCTTTAGCTTTTTTGTTTTCATCTTTGTCCTTCTAATGATATTATTTATCTATTGTTATAGCTGCATTTCAATTAATATTGATGTAATTCAAACATTTCGAACTATTATTTTCGACTCCTAACATTATTCTTCTTTTGCCTAATTATTTGAAAAACAGTTTTAAAATCATAGTTTTATACGTAAAGTTGGAGTTTCACTTCAACTTTGTTCTAAAATCATAGGTTTATTTTTTCACCATCCTCTATTTGATACCATAAATCTATATATAATCCAAGTGACAAACCTAATAAAAATATTTTGAATAGATGATTGATGCGGGTCAGTTTTAAATTTTAACGAAGATGAATAAATCAATATCAAGATGAAAAGTTCAAAGAAAAAGAACTTCAAAGTCAAAATCGAAGAACTTCAATTTCTTCAAAATCATTAGTTATTTCGTTTCTTTGCCTAATCACTCCGCACTTTGAAACAATATTAAGTTATAATTACGTCGTTGTATCCTGATTTTTTTGTAGTTATATATAACATTACTTTTTATTATGATTTGTGTCATCACTTGACACAATAATAATTTATTCGAAAGAGGATTTTCCTTAATTTTTACTTATGGGCGAATGTTTTTCTTCTCCTAGAACGTTCATATACTTGATTACAGTAACCTTATATATGTTTTTTTTTTTTGGGTCAAAAGAGACTTTATAGCATACGAAAGCCTTGAAATAGATAGAAGGACCCAAAAGTTCACAAAAAGCAAATTGGAGGATATCAGATTAGTCAAATTTCCAACTAATTGTCGGATTCACATATAAACATTGACAAAACTATATATATCAAAGACGGTAATAAAAACGACAAAGTAAGTCTACAAATAATAAACTTGATATACTGAATATTAAAATTTTTGATAGCTATATAGTACCGATCAAGGACGATCGAGAAGAAGAATAATGTTACGAGTTTTTACGATCTTCAAAGAGAGTACATATCGGAGAGTGCTTTAAGGACCTTTAGCTTCAACTTCAAATGCACAATATAATCAACTGTCTTTAGTAAAAGCAGATCCGGGTGGTTGCATCTTACCCCTCCCGGTATCAGTATTTGGAGCCTCCTCACCTTCATTTGAAGCAATCCGGATCCATGACCCGTATTATTGTTGCTCTTCTTCTTCTTCTTCTTATTCATCGTCTGCTTCATTCTCACCCTCCTGTATTTCTTCGACTCCTCCATTGCCTTTTTGTTTAATGACAACACTTTAAAAGTTGTGATGCAAACGAACGTGCGGGTGGTACATATTTATATAGAGTCTATGATTCTAAATCAGTAAGAGT
The DNA here is from genome assembly GCA_023657505.1 of Camelina hispida. Taxonomy (NCBI): domain Eukaryota; kingdom Viridiplantae; phylum Streptophyta; class Magnoliopsida; order Brassicales; family Brassicaceae; genus Camelina; species Camelina hispida. Next base: position 38,977,696 of record CP094634.1, on the reverse strand, counting down.
CTTTTACTCTATTTATTTCTATTTCTTTTAATTTTGTACAATTGTGGAATGTGTTGTTTTTAAAATGCTCGCTTATGTCCACACGCTCGATCTGTTTGTCCTTATTACTTTTGCAATGAGAAAGCATTATCCCATAGAAAAAAAGGTATTAGTAACGTCGGTCGTTTAATTTAATTTGTATTTATTTGCATGGTTTCAATTATTCCATAAAACACGAAAGCTGTATGTATAATATATATCACGTGTTGGACTCACTATATAACTTTTATGATTCGGACAGTTGTCTAATCTTTTTCAGTACATAATGTATGAAATCTTCTATAATTTGTTTTACCCATGTTTCTATATTAAGATTACAAGTGCCAAGTGAAACTTGAACTAGTGGCGTTACTTAGCTTAGGTCATCGGACCTATTGATTACATTAGAAAAACTACTACAAAATGTATGCGTTTTGTTGTTCTTTACGAGCTGTCATCTACTAATCACATCTTAATAAAATAACAATGTAGAGTTCCTCACTCCAAAGTCTTAAAAGATTTATTCCAATAACATCTTTTACAATGTAGAGTTCCTCCAAAATCTTCTCAATTACAGGTTTAGGGTTTTAATGGTGGGAAAGAGAAGTAAAATATATGGTTTTGAGAGATGGTTATTGGGAGGGATCATATAAAATGCTCTGGTCCCCTGTGAAGGGATGTACGGACCTAGGCCCAAAACCTCTTAGTAATTCAAAAAAAAAAAAAATGGTTCTGCACTTCTTTTACTTTCCCTCGCTTTTGTCTATTGTTAACTACTGATGAAAGAGTTGATCACACATATAAAAGAGCTTTGGGATCAAAGATCTTTAATGATAGTTGTAGTGTTTATAATCCGACTTGATCAGAGTACGAAACCGAAACGAGTACCAAATCTTGTGTTGTAGAAACGTTGATGATAAAAGAAAGTAAAGAAAGAACACGAGACACCACGATTTAACGAGTTCAGGATCCTCGCCGGATCCCTACGTCTCGCCGGAGCTAAACCACTCCGGAATCCACTAAAATGAAGAATCACCAAGACGGTTACAACGCTCTTGTTCTAGCTTCCTCTCTCTTAATCTCTCTCTCTATCTTATCCAAAATAACAACCTTGATCTTTTATAATGTGATCGGATTGGGATTACATTCAGAGCAGAGAAGAAGAAGAGCTCACGTGTTTCTCACGTGATTACTTGAGCCTCTTTGAAATCTCTTATTTACCAAGAGACTTCACCACACTTTGTAACCTCTGAATATAGAATCAGAGTCACATACCTCACAATTCTCCACCTTGACTCAGATTCAACCCTTCAGTCTCTTCTTCATCTAGTAATGTTTTTTTTTTTCCTTCCCCAAACTTCACCACTTCGGTCTCTGAGCTACACCGCTCTGTTTCTCGAGCTCAACCACTCTGCACCTAGAGCTTCACCACTCTATACCCAGAACTTCACCGCTCTGTTCCTTGAACCTTTCCTCTCAATAATCTGTAACCCGGAGCATCTCAAGAGCTCCATCCAACTTGTCTACCGGAAGTATCTTCGTAAAGATATCAGCAGGATTACACTCACTAGCAATTTTAACAACCTTCACCAAACCTTCGCTAATGATATCACGAATGAAGTGTAACCTGATATCTATATGTTTGGTTCTCTCATGGTGTACTGAATTCTTTGCCAAAGCTATTGCACTTTGAGAATCAGAATGTACCTCCACAAAGTCTTGAGAGAAACCAAGTTCTGCAGCCAATCCTTTAAGCCAGATCGCCTCTTTCACAGCTTCAGTCAGGGCCATATACTCAGCCTCTGTTGATGAGAGGGACACAACCTTTTGAAGTCTTGACTTCCAACTGATAGTGTTTCCACCAACAGTGAATACATAACCCGTTGTAGACCTCCTTGTACCACCATCACCTGCGTGATCTGAATCACAATAACCCCGCAAAAGAAAATCTTCTTGCTTCCGATAACACAAACTCCTTTTCTCCGATCCTCTTAAGTATCTCAAAACCCACTTAGCTGCTTCCCAATGGCTCTTAAGAGGCTTACCCATAAACCTGCTTATAACTCCAACTGGGTATGCAAGATCTGGCTGTGTACCTATCATAGCATACATTATACTCCCAACCGTGTTAGCATAAGGAACAGCCTTCATCCTACTGAACTGTTCTTCAAATTCAACATCAGTAGCTGCTCTCAACTTGAAATGAGCTCCCATCAGAGTTGCCACAGACTTAGCTTTATCCATATGAAAAGTCTTCAATATCTTCTCAACATAACCCTCTTGAGACAAAACCAACTTTCCACCAACACGATCTCGAACAATCTCCATACCTAAAATCTTTTTAGCATCACCAAGATCTTTCATATCAAATTCCAAACTAAGAAGCTTCTTTAACTCTTCTACATGTGACTGACTAACTGAGGCAATCAACATGTCATCTACGTATAACAGCAAATAAACGTAGTCACCATTCTCCAATTTTCTCCAGTAAACACAACTGTCATACAAGCTTCTGCTATAACCAATTCCCCTCATGAACTCATCAAACCTCAAGTTCCATTGTCTAGGAGATTGTTTAAGACCATACAAAGATCTCTTTAGAAAACATACCTTGTCAGGATGATCCTCACTCACAAAACCCTCTGGTTGAGCCATTACTATCTTCTCATCCAAAAAACCATGCAAAAAAGCAGTCTTAACATCCATTTGTTGCAGTTCCATATCGAATTGAACAACCATCGATAACAAATATCGAATGGATACATGCTTAACAACCGGAGCAAAGATTTCTGAGTAATCCACTCCTTCCTTCTGCGTATAACCCTTTGCAACCAGTCTTGCTTTAAATCTAGGAGCCTCCACACCAGGTATCCCTGGCTTCTGAGTATATACCCATCGACAACCAACAACTTTAGCATCCTTCGGTTTATCCCCGAGATCCCAGGTATGATTCTTCTTCATTGAAACCATCTCTTCTCCCATCGCTTTATTCCATTTATCCCAGTCCGGATCCAATAAAGCTTCTCGATAAGATCCTGGTTCAGACCTGCCTCCATCTTCAGTAAAGTAAGCATAACCAATCAAGTTGGACTCATTGTACTTCCTGTTAACCTTGATTGCTCTTTTACCTCTGTCTCTAACCAACTGATAATCACTCAAATCCTCTGTATCAGACTCAACCTCGCTATCCTGCTTTGTAATCTGATCAGTACCTGTAGAACGTGTCTCAACCTCACGCTGATGATCCGTGGAACTCTTATTAGTACCTTCTCCTTCTTGATCAGCTCCACCTTGATCTAGAATACCAGAGTCTAAACCCAGATTCTCTAAATCAACTTCATGAATCTCCAGTTGAGAACAATTCTTAGCACTCTTGTACATCACCTCTTCTCTGAAAATCACATTTCGACTGATGACACACTTTCCTTCTTCTGGAATCCAAATCTTATAGCCTTTAACACCTTCAGGATAGCTGGTAAAATAACCTTTCTTTGCCCTTGGATTTAATTTGCCTTGATCAGTATGAACATAAACTAGGCAACCAAACTTTCTCAATGAACTTAAGTCAGGTAACCGTGAAGTCCACCTTTCTTCAGGGAGATCACAGTCAATAGCAGTAGAGGGAGACCTGTTGATCAAATAAACCGCAGTCGAAGCTGCTTCTGCCCATAATTTTTTCTCCATACCACTTTCACTAAGCATACTCCTGACCTTATCCATTATTGTCCTGTTCATTCTCTCAGCAACTCCATTTTGCTGTGGGGTATAGGCACAAGTTTTGTGTCTAACTATGCCCTCGTCTTTACAGAATTTGTCAAAATACTGGTTACAATACTCCAGTCCGTTGTCTGTTCTAAGCTTCTTTATTTTCTTCTCAGACTGAGTCTCGACTAACTTCTTCCATTCCACAAACTTATCAAATGCCTCATCCTTCTTTTTCAGAAAATAGATCCAAGTCTTCCTTGAAAAATCATCTATAAAGGAGATGAAATACTGACAATTGCCAAGAGACATAGGATTGTGTGGCGACCCCCATAAGTCTGAGTGAACATAGCCCAATTTTTCTTTTGTTACATGCTGTCCCGATGAGAAGCTTACCCTGTGATTTTTACCAAACACACAATCTTCACAGAATTTCAATTCTCGGATCACATCCCTTTTCAAGCAACCTTTCTTAACTAGTACCTCTAGCCCTTTCTGACTCATATGACCCAAGCGACTGTGCCAAAGTGTTGTTTCATCTTTGGACACCTCAGACACATGCGATTCAGCTCTCTCTGATTCACCTTGCAAGATATAAAGAGTACCTCTTTTAAGACCTCTCAGAAGAGTTGAACATCCCATTATCACCTTAAGCACACCATTCTGCGACTTGAACCAACAACCCTTATCTTCAAGGGTTCCTAATGATATAAGATTTCTTGACATTGTGGGCATATATCTTACATCAGTCAGAATCACACACGACCCATCTGCATTTGTTATCTTGACATTACCTATCCCCTTTACTTGTGACATGGTGTCATTTCCCATCATAACGACACCTGAGTCTATCTCTTTGAACTCATAAAACCAATCTCTCCTAGGTGTCATATGAAAGGAACAACTAGTGTCAAGGATCCACTCCTCAGATTTGCTACCTGATGCTATCAAACTTTCATCAACCGCCATCAAGACCATAGCGTGATCCTTATCAGCTCCTGATTTTGCTATTCCAGCCTCTCCTTTATCTGATCCTTGACTCTTACCCTTATTCTTTTCAAGCCACTTAAAACACTGCTTCTTGTAATGTCCTTCCTTACCGCAGACCCAACAAACTCTTTTCCCATCTCTGGACTTAGAGCGAGATCTTCCTTTTCCTTTGTTAACCTGACCAGCATATTTTTCTTCTGATCTACCTCTTGCAAAATGACCTTCAGCAACTGATTTAGTATTCTGAGAAACTTCCCTCTCTTTATCCCGAGCTGCTACCATTACATCATCCAACCTAAGCTTCTCTCTACCAGTGCTATATTTCAAGGTTTCAACTAGACTATCAAACCTAGCTGGAAGAGAACTTAACAAGATTATAGCTTGTACCTCATCCGAAACTTTGATCTGAAGATGATTAAGATCAGCAACGATCTTCAAGAAGTCATCTATGTTGTCGTCAATTCTCTTATTATCCTGCATCTTGAATGTGTAGAAATTTAGCTGTGAATACACCCGATGCGAAAGAGAAGTTGGCATAAAAATCTTCTAGCGTGGACCATGCCTCCGCTGCTGTCTCGCAAAGCTCAATGTTCCTCAAAACTTTATCCGCGACATTCAAGAAAATCACATTCTTAGCCTTATCGCATCGCTCCATCCTAGATACCTCATCTGCTTCACGCTTCTTCTTTTTCTCGGATCTTGTAACTCCTCCTCTGTAAGCGGAACTGACGGAGGTTTCTCCACGAGCACATCCTTCAAACCAATAACACTCAGATGAGCGCGTATCCTCGTCTTCCACAGGGAAAAGTCTCCCGATCCGTCGAACACCGCGATTGGAACCCCTGAAATCTCCGATCCACCGTCGCGCGCCTCACCGTACAGCTCTGATACCAATTGTAGTGTTTATAATCCGACTTGATCAGAGTACGAAACCGAAACGAGTACCAATTCTTGTGTTGTAGAAACGTTGATGATAAAAGAAAGTAAAGAAAGAACACGAGACACCACGATTTAACGAGTTCAGGATCCTCACCGGATCCCTACGTCTCGCCGGAGCTAAACCACTCCGGAATCCACTAAAATGAAGAATCACCAAGACGGTTACAACGCTCTTGTTCTAGCTTCCTCTCTCTTAATCTCTCTCTATCTTATCCAAAATAACAACCTCGATCTTTTATAATGTGATCGGATTGGGATTACATTCAGAGCAGAGAAGAAGAAGAGCTCACGTGTTTCTCACGTGATTACTTGAGCCTCTTTGAAATCTCTTATTTACCAAGAGACTTCACCACACTTTGTAACCTCTGAATATAGAATCAGAGTCACATACCTCACAATAGTGAAATTTTTGAGGCTAATATATAATGATACAAATGTATGTGTGTTCCTAAGAGTTGGGGTGTATTGTTAAATGTTTTTGGGCCGACACAATGCAATGTTTGTAAGTGCCAACTGGATACTATGCACGTGTTTTCGACAGCTTAGCTTTTCCAAACTCTCGTTTGTTGCCATCGATACTCGACATTGACGCGATCTCTCTCATTTATATTTGTCTTTTTCTCTGTAATGTGCATTTTTACTCCGTTGGGAGTACATGGTTACAAACGTCTTTTATAATTTATATTGAACTTAAATACCAAAAAAATATATATGTGTGGAAATTATATAACTCCTATAGTTTTCTTCATTTTCTACAATCAAAGCCTACTCATCTCAGTTTGTAGTTTCAATCAAGCATTGAAAAAGGAAAAAGACGCTTGAGGAGCTGTTAATCACATTAGCTTTTTTTTTTTGGTTGGAAATTTGATCGATCACAAATTCTATACTAGAGTCGAGAACGTGGCACAGTGGTTTCACGAAATGGACCACTCTACGAATCACATGCAATTGTATGTGTGATAATGAACAATGATGATTGGTGAAGGATGGAAATCAAGTGGGCTAGTTTCGAAAGTTTAGGGTTTTGACAGCTTGAACAAGATGGCTATGTGTGTGGCTATCTGAGTGACCAATGACTATTTGGTGTTGCTGTTATTACCCTTCATTCGGCAAATTAATTAACGTGGCTGATGGGTCACTTTGGGTCCCATTCTACCATCATTTCTCACCGTCCGCTCATTGCCCATACGTATCAGTTCTACTTTCAACTGCATGGTTCTCTTCTTCTTCTTATTTTTTTTTTTTTTTTTTTTTTTTCATTTCTTAATCTATAGTTTTACATAATTTTAGTTATATGTAGCAATTTAAAAATCTTTATACTGATAATGGTTTTATACTTTTATTCATGGAAGGGGAGAGGCACCGCAGTCTATGGAAACAGCTCCCTACTTTTATATGCTTCCCTCTTTTGTGGGTTTATTGGGTTAATTTGGCGGGATCCCGGAACAATTATTTGATATTACATTTTTTCATGTTTTCCCCCATAAAACAGTGATTCGAAAATTATATAGTTTAAACATTCACATAAATTTCACTACAATTCTATGCTAGATATTATATATTTCTAACTGATACACGAAATATGTGACTTTGTTTTTGAAAAGAGTATGGGTATGGTGCCGCATTTTCCAATGTAAATTATTTGTACGTAAAGCAAGCACATGATGTGTTTGAATATCAATGTCTATGTGATTGCAACGATTACTTCTTGATATATATAATAAACACATTGCATGAAACTAATGGACTTTCTATCGCATCGGAGTATTTCTTAAATCTTACATGTGCTTTGCATAAATGTTAACATGATTTCTCATATATTATTAGTCGATTCTTCCCTCAATTCATTTTTGCCAGCTCCACTTCCCATTTAGTCCATACTGATTTACTATTAGTATATAAATGGATAGAAGCCACTCATTTGTTTGTTACAAATATTTGATTGATTGGTTACATGACTCGAATTATACATATATGCATGCAACCCATGCTCTCATGTGCTCTGGCCAACTCAGCGACCATGATTTTCCAAAGAGATGAGTGAACATGTAACGCAATATTTTTGTTTAAAGAACCGTACTCCTGAAATATTTGAGACCTAATTTGGATAGACATGAAAACAAGAAAAAGTCTTTCTAAAACGAGCTAAAATCTCATAACACCCTTCCTATCAAAAGAATTTCTCAAAACTCCCCCAATGGTAAAAGGACAATATTACCCTTAATGAAGATTGTTTTCGGTTAAATATAATTAAATCAGTAATTGTTCAACGAAAAACACAGTAGCTCAGTGGTTGCGAGCTCCATGCGCACGCGCGCGCGCCCAGGGTTCGAATCCCACTATGCGCGGTACAACTGTGCGAGGTGCAACTGGTACAACTATGGTGCAACTGGTACAACTAGGGGATATATGGTACAACTATGCGAGGTGCAACTAGGGGATATATGGTACAACTATTCTTTAAAAATTGTTAGAGGGGTAGTTTCGTCCTTTCATTAAAAAAAGGGGTAGTGAGATTAAGTGGGGGTAATGCAGAAATGAATTTCTGGTATAGGGGCACTAGAGATGAATTCTCTTCTAAAACTCAAAATCTATATATATAAAGTTACCTTTTCCTCTCTTCTTGTGCAGCCACCTCAGCAAACTCCAAATTCATCTTAGAGCATGCCACATCATCTAACTTTTTCTTAATGCAACAATTAACAGATACAAATTAACCAAGCGACATCTTGCAAAAAAAAAAAAAAAAATTCCGCTAAGCATATGAAACGTTAGCCTCAAACCCCATTGTCTCCCCACATGACCATGATCTCCGTTTCAAGCTTCTCTCATCTCTTGTAGCTTCCTGGTTTCTCAATTTAAATCCCACCAGATAAGTTACGACTTCACCAATCTCATCTTTAGTTATAACTTCTACGTGCAATTTTTCTACGCTGGAAGACCACATGTAAGAAGATATGGCCTTTCTTCTTCTTGCTTCCTCTTCAGTTTATGGGCTTTTTAAATTCACGTCCTGTTTTCTCATGTTTACTGTTTTGTTGTCTCTCTAGCTCATGGAGAAGCATTGGGTTGGAGGTTGATCAACAATCTTAATTCATGTTTTCTAGATTTCAGTGTCTCTCTTCGGTTTCAGAGAAGTTTTGGTTTTTGGATGATATGATGATGTTCAAACTCACACACTCAGACCATTGTCGATGATAGCTAGCTCTTTGACGCCGAATTCTCAAGCACACAAGAGTTCGTGGTAAGATCTTTTTTTAATTTAAATTAGGGATCTTTCTTGCTATTGCATAGTCATACACCATAATTCTCACTGACTTCGTCTAATTGCATGGGAATAAGTATAAAGATAAAAACAAAAAGTGTCGTCATATATTTTCTATAATGATATATAGAACTTTCTCAGCAGCACTAAAGCTCAAAGCCCTCAAGCCTCAACTGAAAGCAAGGTTCAAAGACTTAGTTTACCAGTACGGGACAAACAATTTCAACGAGAGTTTATTGGTTCAATCAGCCACACTTGCTTATTTTAATCAGTTTAGGTGATTTATCATGATCCTATTATTTGTCTGCTTTTATTTTCTGAAACGGTTAACGTTTCATTTTTCTTCTAAAACTGTTCCACGTTAAAGGTTATCAATCAACTGGTAGTTGAGACTTGAGAGACGTCTTTACTCTAGATGCACACAGAAGATGACAATAGCCATAACGTAATTACCTTTGGTTTCATGGTTCGTTTCGTCTGAACTCTGAATATATATATATATATATGTTTAAAAGAGCACACTTTATTTTTATTTTTGAAACTTAATACAAGCTAAAAACATAGCAGTTCCAAAGTCTTTCTCGCGAAAAAAGTTTAGTTAGACCATTTCCTTATGCATGCTGCTTCAGGGGATAACAAGATTTCAAAGCCTTTAATCAACTACACGTTTCATGAAACGTGAAGGTAATAACAGATTTGTAGGTTTACATTAGTTTTTATTTGGTTAGATTAAGAAGAAAGCAAGTAAAAACATCTTATATTAAAAGTTAGTTCTCTGGTAATGCAGGCACAATTTCTGCATTCTTAAGTTGTCAATAAACTAAAATAAAGAACAGAGAATACTCTATAGCCTGGAGATTATCTATAAAAATACATGAATTATACTCTATGGATAACCAATTCACATTTACCTTTAACGAAATCAACAGAGGGATAACCAAATATCCCCCTACAGATGCGAAGCGAGTGGGAATCAACCAAATACGCAAACCCCAAAAAAAAAAAAATATTCAAGGGAAAACGATTACGAAAGGGATGACTGAAAAAAATGATTACAAGCATCAAAGAAATAAGTTCAATACTCATATTGTCCTCTAGATCGCAAACATTGCTCTTCTCCTATCCGTTCACGAGGACATCAAATTTTGAAAAGGAACAAATCCATTCCAACCTCAATAACATACAAATAATGATCCAATAGACTAACACATCATAAGCCTTACAAAGAAATTGGGTCCGACTAAAACAAAGAAAAATAGCTCAAAAAAAAAATGTAAGTTATTGATTTTATTTATTTTTCTTAATAAAATCCACTATTTTTTTCACTCTAAACACTAAAACATTGACAAAAAAAAACTACTTCAACAGTTTACAAAATACATATGAAAATATTAAATAACAATCCAACCACAAAATGACAAATAATTATAAATTAATCACAACTAACAACTACAACCAAACAACAACTTCAACTACATAATGTTAACTTCTAATTATAATTTTTTTTAAAGCAATAAAAACATACAAGATGATCTCAATTTTTAAAAAATAAACAGCAAACTAAATTATACTTACTGCAAAACCTATTTTTATAAAAAATAACCAACAAAACAACATAAACAACCAAAATCAAATAAAAAAAACGTAAAGATGAATTTACGTAACCAAAAAAATAATATACATAACAAAATCCGGAATACACGTTAATCTAACTACCGCGCGTAGCGCGGATCAATTACTAGTATAATATATTTTAATCTTAATAACAATTTTAATTACGCGTTGATGTTAAGGTAAACTAGCTAGGACTTCTGAATATTTTCGTTGTGTATAATATAACGATAGTTTGTTTCTTATGGACAGTCAACTCGTTGATTATATGCATGTAAGAGTAACGTCAGTTTTTGATTGTTAACGGTGAATGCTTCAATCCCATGTTCTCATCTACATGGACACCCCAGGCAACCTTAAAGTTCCTTGATGTACATTTGGCCCATTTCTTGAGACCCAAATTAATATAGATGTGCAAGGTTTTGCGCCCATCAACCTTCCTCTATATTGCCTCGCCACTTTTTATATTTCTTGTTTTGCACATTAGGTTATATATACTATAACTTATAACATTCAGTGTCAACATGAGGAATTGAAGAGGTTATATAAACATTTGAAAAATTTGGGCCTAAGTACATAGCCTAACAAAGCAAGTATAATAATTGTAGCTAAATCCAAATATGAAAGAAAACTATATAATGATTTTTCTTTACTAAATCGTATCAATACTTGTTTGTTTTATTGTCTTTGAAGGATAATTCAAAGTTTAAACCTAACAAAGGGAATGCTCATAATTTGGTCCTAAACCCATAATGAAGAGTCACATTTGCATTTATATATACTTCAAACAGATTATATTTCTTAATTGTTGAACCAAAAATATATCTAATGCAATAGTCATGACATGTTTATTCTCTTGATATATTAATTGTTTCCTTGGCGTGGCCGAACAAATTATACAATTTTTTATCTAAACAAAAAAAATTTATATAAATTGCTTTCATCATTTAAGATGTATGGTCACTCAATTTGACCAAATGGTCAGAGTTTGGAACGCATTTGGAGTCACGTATTAATTGGGAATATTACAGCATTTACCGCAGGATTCGTTCAGATTTTAGCATCTATGGCTGTGTATTCGAACTTGTATGACTTTAATTATTTGTGTATCCTAACTTACTTATCCTGTCTACGAATGTGTATGATTCAAATCAATAAATTATTGTTGTCTCATATGAATGACTATAGTCTGAATAAGCATCATTAGAAACTCACCGGCCTAGCGTCAGACCTAATATTTAGGAGTTAGGGAGAAGAATTAAAAAGCCTAAGAGCCATCATAACCTAACATATTTGTTGGATGAATCTGAATCCACTAACCATTACAGTATCAAATACTTGGATTCTAACGCAGGGGTTGACAAGAAATGACACCTTTTCTTCAATTCTTTTCTTGACAAAAATATCGATCGAGTCATATATTTTATCATTACTCAATTTGGACCCCATTAGTTTTATATTTTCTTAGTGTGGGTCCTTAATTAACCTCAGCCAAGAGTATACAAATCACCTGGCCCATTGTATAAATTATAAAATTAATATGCAGATCGCAATTATAGGATTTTACGTTGCATATGTCAGCAATATGCCTTGTCGTTTCTTTTTGTTTTTTGCGCTTAAAATATTACTTCACGTTCAAATGGTCGTCTGACCAAAAATTTACAAGTCTAATATTAAATTGGTTAGTGGATGTGGAAGTTAAGGTAGTATCTCAAGTTACGTTCACAATTAGGGACTTCGTTGCGAAAAGAAAAATGACGATGTTCAGTGAGATGCATGTTACTATACCGTAAGTGTAACTAAACTTTCTTTTTAAGGTGTAACTACACTGTCATTAGAATATATGGATACATATTATTGGTTTTATTTATGGCCTTCAGTTTAATGATATGCCATGCTTATGGGGGCTTGCACGGAATATCAGAATCCATATATGGGAGACAGTAGTTTTTGGAATATTAACAACAAAAAATTATCTGATTTTACAAAGGTACCAATTAGTTGTTTTTGAAAATATCAGTGAGGAATTTAAGAGAGAGTAGAAGTAGTTGAGCAAACTTTAAAAATGAAGGCAAGTGTACTGTTGAGAGAAGTGAATTTTTCACTTCAACATGAGCTGCTTGAGTCATTGAGTTGTGGCTGGAAATGTCGAAACGAGACTTGCGAGCTTTCTCTCCTGAAGAAGCTAACGGGGTACGCTTTGTATCCTACAATTTTAAAGCAATTAATCATCAAATTAGGAATAAACACTACAAGAAAACAACCGATTTGCGATGGAAGAATTCATCGCAAGTCCCTCGCAAAACGGCATTTGCAAGAGATTTGCGAGACACATAAATTCCTCGCAAATCGCGTCTTGCAAATTTCAAATATCGCAACTCCCTCGCAATTTTTGCGAGAAATATTTTCCCTCGCAAATACGTTGCAATTTGCGAGAAAAGGATTCCTCGCAGATACGTAGCAGTTTGCGAGACACTTTTTCTGTCGCAAATCCGAAGCAAGTTGCAGGGACCTTTTTTCTCACAAATCTGTAGCATTTTGCGAGAAACTCTTTTCATCGCAATTCTGAAGCAATTTGCGACGAACTAAATTCATCGCAAATACGTTGCAACACATCAAACTTTAAAACCAAATTTTGTTTACCTTATTCTAGATTAATTTCGGATTAAATTGAAATTAATCCAGAATTACGAATACAATTAAAATTGAGGTGAACTTTCTAAACAAAATTAGGAATATAATTAAAATTTAAACTTCAAAATGAAAATTCAAATTGTCTTAACAAAAGTTTACAAACATAATGTCAAAGATTCAGAGAGATAATATTCAAATTGTCTTAAAAGATTGGGAGAGAGAGGTGATGTTTCTGGTTCTGTTCCGCTACCGGTGTTGCCCTCTTCTCCGGCTACTTGGTTGGTTTCTGGTGATGGATTGTTCGTTGTCAGGTTTGGAGACGTCGTTGGTGGGTTGTTCATTGTCGGGTTTCGAAACTGTGTAGCAAACTCAGGATCTTTTGCAGCGAGATAGTCAAAGTAAGCATCATAGCAATGCATCCTTTGGTTTGACTCTTGGATTTGACCCGCTTGTGTCTGGAGTTGAGTCGCTTGTGTCTGAATACACTCCTCAGCTTGTGCTAGTTTCTGAGCCAAAATGACTGGATCATTAGACGGAGACAAAGGCGGTGGTGGACAGCCACTGGAAGATGACGCTTCAAATTGCATAGAACCAACCCCAAAAATCCTGTTTTTTTTCTTAGGAGCAACCTAAGAACAAAACCAAAATAGAACTTGTAAGTTAAACATAAGAAAATCAAAGAAAGAGAGACACAATTATCATATAACTTCTTAACCATATACCTATCATTCGATTGGCAACTCCAGTATAACTTCTTAACCATATAACTACACAGTACTCTACATTACTACTACACAGTATATAAAGTTTATAAAACTTACCGATGTGTAAATTTTGTTTTTGATATGAATGGGCACCCCAGCAGAAGCACTCTCTCCATTATCCCCCGTACAAACCTCAGATTCCAACTCTTGAATCTTGGAAGACACCTCATTGAACAGAGACTCGGACTTTCCATCCGTAAATGAGCCATCAAGCTTTCGATGAGTGTCTTCTAAGATGCGTAGAAAGTCAGGAGTTAACTCACCGGTTAGTTCAGACTGAAAAGGAGAAAAAGAGAATTGATTAGTCAAATAATAACTGTGTATAAGGTAAAAGAAGGCCTAAACTTAAATAACTACACTTACATGTTTCCGAGCACGAGCTTTAAAAGAAGTTTGGCCTGAGCGGTGCTTATATATTCCTGTGCCATCTGGGTCATGATATCGAGCATTACAGCTGTTGATGCTCTTGGTTTCTGATTTGGGATCAAGCCAATACCGAACCAGACCTTCCCATACTTGAGGATCAATCCACCGTGGCTTTGCCTCATCACCTTTTTTCCTCCACTTGGACTTCCACCTCGACACTTGATCACACATCCTTTCCTTCAACTTGTCTTCAAAACACTGCCTTACTCTCTCGTTAATGGCTCTGTCCCAATTATATGTTTGCTTCCAAGGAAAAAAAAGTATATTAGTCTGAGTCAACCATTAAAAGGAAGTATATGTAAAAATTGAAAACAAAAAAATGACTTACCGCAAAAGTTTCATACCAACGGTCAACCACTGCATTCGGTGTTTGTGTCCAATTGGCATGAGGCTCTTTGAAATCTCTTTCAAAGATGCTACGTACAGTAGCCGCAACAGCAGGATCTTGATCAAACCTTCAAACATACGGAGAAACAAAGAATATGAATCAACCTTAGAATTCGAAAATGAAATTAAAAACATTAGAATTCTAATATGAAATTTAAAACATTACCAGAGAGTTCCTTGAGGTCGGCGCGGATCTAGCCTTGTTAACCCTACACGCCCAGGACTATCGAGCAACTGTTCGAGAGTTAGATTGTTCAGTCGGGCAGAAGCTCCAGTAGAAGTCGAACGAGCAGGTTGAGACGTACCAGTCTCTAGATCCTCAATAGTAGGGCGGTTGATGAGAGGGCAGTGGTTGACTAGAGGGCAGTGGTTGCGACGATGAACGCCGGTTATTTTGGACCGCCGCTGTGTTCTGAGAACGGGCAGAACCCCGACTACGGTTTGAACTGGTGGGTTCGAGTACACGCTGATTAGAGAGAAACCTTGTGTAATCATTACCATGAAACATCTACAATAAAAATCAAAGTAAAATTAAACTATTGAAGTAGAAGACGGAGAAGGAGATCGGGAAATCGAGAAAGTCGGAGATGATTGAAACAGAGCCAAAATAGAAATCAGATCTACGAAAATTACTAGGAAAAACTAAAAATTAGGGTTTGGGAAAGAAAGAACTAAGAAATACCTTTACGGAGAAGACGGAGAAGGAGGACGGAGAAGACGAAGTAGATTGAACAGAGATCGGAAAATTAGGGTTTTCCGGGGAAAGGGTTTGTGCGGCTAGGGTTTGAGAGAGAAGGGATTGAGGTGTGAGCTTGATTTGGGAAAGAAAGAACTAAGAAAAACCTTTACGGAGAAGACGGAGAAGGAGGACGGAGAAGACGAAGTAGATTGAACAGAGATCGGAAAATTAGGGTTTTCCGGGGAAAGGGTTTGTGCGGCTAGGGTTTGAGAGAGAAGGGATTGAGGTGTGAGTTTGAGCGAGGCTCAAACCGTCTTTCGATTTTATATATAGATATTTTGTAGTCTCGCAAAACCCTCGCAAATATTGCGACGGATTAACTACGCTCCCTTGCAAATCACTCGCAACAAGCAGACAAAAGGACCAATAAAAATACGCCTAATATTGCGAGAGATTAGCGAGAAGTCATCGCACATCCCTCGCAAACGTCTCACATATAGCCAATCATCGCAAGTCCCTCGCAAATTTGCGATATCATTAAAATTTACACAATCAAAACCATATTAACATTTTATTAAAATGAATAATTTGTGAGAGAACTGTGAGGCAGTTGCGAGTGAACATCGCTAATCCATCGCAATTTGCGAGGGAACTGCAAGATGTTTAACAAAATATCGCAAGTCCCTCGCAAATCTATAGCCTATTTTTAACCATTTAAGAAAATTTCCTCAATCAAAATCTCAAAAGAAAAGAAAAGAAAATCTCAAAACTCAAAAGAAATCCCTAAACATATATATATTACAAACCCTAGCTATACCCTAAACAACATTTATCAACCCTATACTCTAAACAACATTTATCAACCATATACCCTAAACAACATTTATCAATAACCAATCAAAACTTTCTTGTCTTTTTATTTTGGGTAGTGATGCTCTCTTTTAGTTTGAAAATGTTAATAATCATTACTAACCATATTAACATGTTTATGAAAATGAATATCTACATTTGCGAGGGAACTGTGAGGCATTAGCGTGATATTACCGAGGGTCCCTCGCACATCCATTGCAATTTGCGAGGGATCTGCAAGGACATGTAAGGAATCCCTCGCAAATCTCTCGCAAATGACGTTTAGGGTATAGCTCACAATTCCAACGCAAATCCCTCGCAATTTCAATATTCTTCATTAAAAAAAAACAACAAAAATTACAATTGTTCAATCAGATTCTTCGGAACTACTAGAGATTATGTTATCTTCATTGGAATCTTCTCCATCATCGGACTCTTCAAATTCGTCTAATTCATCCTCTTCTTCAGAAACATCATCAACATCTTCAAATTGCCTGTTTTGTGGATCAATGTGGATAACATCTTCTGTTGACATGTTTGGAATGGAAATTTCACTTACTATTTCTTGTTGCATCACGACTTGATCATCAACTAACCCGATTATACGGCCTCGAGGATTAACTTTAATGACTGATAACCACATTTCACGTATTTGCCTTAAACGAGGATAGGACAGAAAGCTCACTTGTTGTGCTTCTGATGCTAGGATGAAAGGATCAAATTTGGCGTATGATCTGTTCGCATTCACATCGACAACTCCCCAATTATTTACTCGCACGCCTCGAGCCGATGGATCGTACCATTTACACTTGAAAAGTACGCATCTCAGATTCAGAAGGCCTGGATAATCAACTTCTAATATTTGTTCCAAAACGCCATAGAAATCACTATCACCAGCTTGTACATAGATTCCATAATTTGCTGTAGCTTTGCGACTTCCGTGTGTGTACGTATGAAAAGTATAACCGCGAGTAAAGTACATCGGAGCAGTAGTGATCTTTGCTCTTGGTTCTTGAACAAGCTCATGCAACCAAAGAGGCAAAGGTTCGTTTCCACATCCATTCTGAACCTATATAAACGAATAAGATATTTAGACCAAAAGTTTGTTTAAATTTTAAACAATAAACAACAAATAGTTCAAATTTATTTCAACTATATACTTACATAGTATTTTAACCAATTAGCAAAATCACGCTCTTTGTAAGCCTCATAGTCAGATTCTTCTAAATTAGGATATGCTTCACGAATCTGCATTTCAAAAAGTCTTAAAAAATAGAGATTTTGTTAGTTCGTTATCTTATAAAATAAAATTAATTTATTTTTTAAAAATCATACCTCTCAAAAGGTTGAACATAATCTAGATTTCTCAAGAACATAATCCTTTAACTTTCCAGCAAGTCTTCCTATCTGAGCAAAGATATCTGGAACATCAGAACGTTATATGTAGGTGCAACGCCTCCGTCATCATATCGTCGAGTACGTGTTTTTTTGGTTCTCACGGTGGGGCTAAAGTAGTATGATGTGAAGTGATACGTTTCCTCTGTTAAACTCCCGGCGACTATCGACCCCTCAACTCTGGCAAGATTTTTGGCCTTTCCTTTAAGAGTTTTCATAAGCCGCTCAAAAGGATACATCCAGCGAAATTGCACTGGCCCACCAAGATCAGCTTCATGTGGTAGATGGATTGGAAGATGTTCCATCACGTCAAAAAAGGCAGGGGGAAAGATCTTCTCCAAATTACAAATTAGCACTGGAATATTTTCTCGTAACTGTTCTATACCGTCACTAGTCAATGTTCTAGTGCACAAGTCCCGGAAAAAAACTCCAATACCTACGAACCAATGTATAATAAATTCATGGGTGAATTAATTAAATAAGTATATATATCAATATATATATATATATATATATACTTATATACCTGCTATAGCTTCATGAACGTGTGTTGGCAAGAGCTCAAGAAATACAAATGGTAGTAGTCGTTGCATGGAGACATGACAATCGTGGCTCTTCATACCTGAAAATTTTTGGCCTTGCTCCACACATCTTGAAAATTTTGAGACAAATCCATCTGGAAACTTCATTTCAGATTTAACCCACTCGAACAACACCTTCTTAGCCTCTGCTGACAATCATTTCAGATGGTAATCCAAGACTCGCAACCAACTTCTGTATTTCATAGTAGTTCTCAGCCGATACATTATCAGGTGGCAAATACTCTTTAATGAGTTCAGCCCAAGAATCCATGCAATTCTCACTTAAGTTATTATCAGCTTTAATTGTCATCATCCTAGATGCCAATGATAACTTAGAATGCCCTTCTCTACATCCATCATAGATAGGTTGATTTGCAGCATCTAACATAGTATAAAAATGTTGTGCATCTACGTTGGGTTCTTCCGTATTATTCTCAGGAAATGCAGCAGTAGTTTCATGAAATGCATCATTAACCATATCATGAAATCAATTTTCCTCATTATACCCATAAAAACCCAATTGATCAGATTCTTGATGCTCATAATTACTAGGTTGATCAACAGCATAATTCATACTACTACTTCCAACATTACTGCTACAACCCTCTCCATGACGAAACCATACATAGTAATTTGGCATAAATCCTCTATTATAAAGATGCTTCTTCACTAGATTAAATTCCAAATAATTATCGTTGAAGCACTTAGGACATGGACAAAATATTGTACCGTTTTGACGAGCAAATTCTTGGTTTGTCGCCTGGTACATGAAAGCGCGCAACCCATCACAAAACTCTCTCGTCACATCACCGGTCTCCGGATCTCTATGATTGTACATCCACTGTCGCAATGTGTATATCTCATGATGCTCGCCTCCAAACATTATTATATAATTTAAGAGTGTTTAGGCTTTTTTTTGTAGCTTTTTTTTCTCTCACAATATTTTTTTCGTAGTCAAAATGTTTTTGTTGGAAGTGTTTTGTGTTGTGGTTTCCATGGATGATGAACTTGCTATTTATAGGCCTACTAAAAATAGTTGCTATGGATTTTCTAGGGAAATTTGCAAGGGATTTGCGAGGGATATTTAAAAAAATTATTTTCTTGCAAGGAAGTTGCGAGGCTTTTACTATTTTGCCGACAAAACAGTTACACTCGGGAAAAACGTGGCTGCCGACATCATCGACCCTTGCAACTCCCTCGCAAATTTGCTACAGAAAATGTCATCACTAATCCGTCGCAATATGCGAGGGATTTGCAAGTTTTTTGCGAGGAAGTTTTGCGGAGTAGCAATTTTATCGTAAATCCGTCGCAAATTTGCGAGGAATTTTGCCGTCGCAAAGTTTGCGAGGAAATTGCAAATAGCCTCGCTTTCCTAACAAACTACTCGTAAATCCGTTGCAAATTTGCGAGGGCATTTTGCCGTTGCAGGTTTCCCTCGCAAATCGAGTGTTTTCTTGTAGTGAAAGTATCATCATTTTCGAATGACTCGTCCGTCTAAAGCTTCAAATTTGCGCAGTATTGGTTGCAGAATTCTTCATGACATTGTAAGGCCCCTAGTTTTGAACGCAACAATATATATCTATCCATTTATAAATTCTAGAGAAATTGTTAAAAAAAAATTTAGGATATAATAAAATTTGAAGTAAATAACGTATTGGTCTCCATTTAATCGCTGATTTAGTTGGCGTACGATCATAATTAACTCTTGACGATGTATTAGGAGTTCCCACGTACGTTCCAAATCAAGCTCTCTAACTTATAATTATATATATATATACGTTACATAACTTATAAGACGAAAAACGCGACGTAACTACATAAATAAAAGGAAATTATCTGAAAACAGCATCACACTATTTGGATTTATGTTTGAGGTTGAACACATGCTGATAAGTAAAAAAAAAAAAAGAATATGACGTTAGCATATCACCCTTAGTGCAATGGTGGAGTCACTCGTGTAGCTACATCACGCTTGTAAAGTAGCTTCACCGCTTCGTGAAAGGTTATATCTGAAAAGAGATAATGATAAATAAAAAATAAATGTATGATAATTCCTCCTTCTCTATATATGATTAGAGAAATTAAACCAATAATTTCGTATCTTCTCCAATAGCATTGAAGATCTATCTCCCTCTCTCTCTCTTCTCTCTCCCTCTCTCTCTCTCTATCTAATCTTTATTTTCCTATATACTTGGAGCTAGGAGACATCGTGTCGTTTTATTCGAAAGGGCTAGACGAGAAGAGATGGAGTTGAAAGTTAGAAGGGATGAGTTCGTGCCGTTTGTAGCAATGGCGATAATGGAAGCATGCACTATTGCTCTAACGATTATGGCAAAGACGGCGTTGACGGGAGGAATGAGTCCTTTTGTGTTCGTCGTTTACACAAATGCTTTTGGATCTATTCTTCTTCTGCCTTTTTCTTTCTTCTTCCACAGGAATGAGAGGTCGGTCTACGTTCCATACTTTATATATTATAGTATAATGTCTCTTCACTAATCAATCTTGATTCTTTTCTGATTTATATGTCGTTATCACACTTGCAGAACTGAACAATCCATCTTCTCATGGCCACTTATCCTTCGTGTTTTCTTTCTAGGCTTCACCGGGTGGGTACATCCATCTCTCTTTATTAGTTAATGTTTTCTTAGAAATCTATCATATAGATTTTGGGACTCAGACCAGATTCTACTAGTATTATTGTATTTTGCAATACCAATAACTAGGTGGTCCTTAAATTAAAATAATACTATATAAGGTCCATGTTTATAAACGTACTCTCTCAACCACTAGCTAATGAATATTCTAAGACATGGATTTGCAACGTCGGGCCTGTTCGTTTACATAGTCGCTGCGACCACTTTCGGCGACTGAAAAATTAACGTCGCTGGTGTTTAAATCCCAAACATGAAACACTGCTTCCGTTAAAAAGAGTCTCCGCTTATATGAAACAGAGTCGCAGCGATCATTATAACTGTCGCCGCTTTTTCTGGCGACACATAAACACACCGGCAACCTCCGTAAAAATAGTCGCAGCGACAGATATGTTATTTATCATCATTTATTTGGCCATTTCCACGTTTAAATTTTGATCGCCCGAAAGAGTCGCGACGACACCAAAACGAACAGGGCTGTCATCTATCGAAAAGAAACAAAACTGCGTGCCGTTTACTCCGTTATTAAATATACAGTTAGACCTAATATGTTCTCTTATTTTCCACATCGTGACGTTTATTTGTGAGGGGCACATACCATGCACACACCATGTTTTGTTTTTGATATTAAAATAAAAACAAAAAACAAAAAAAAAACTGTGTGACATATGTTGGGTAATGATAGTTTGCTCACTTCCGAGCACACACGCATTTGCATGCATTTTGAACGTACTTAAAATGTTATTCATGCATGCATACACATGCACTGATTGTATTGCAACATTTTAAATATGTGAAGGATATTTATGTTCCAAAACTTGGCATTCGTGGGACTAAGCTTCAGCTCACCCATAGTCGTATGTGCAATGGGGTTGCAAATCCCTTCCTTCTCCTTCCTGCTCTCTATTCTTCTCGGGTAAGACATCTCGCATCACCATTTATAAATCTCCATATATAAATAATATTGATATGTACGTCTTCAAATATATAATAACCATATATGCATTTATAGAAGGAGCAAGTTGGATTGGAGAAACACGAGTACGAGGGCTAAAATGATGGGAACAATAATCTCGTTAAGCGGAGCTTTTGTTGAAGAGTTGTACAAAGGTCCCTTCATAAGACCAGCTTCGACTGCTTCCCCAACTCGTTTTCTTAAATCAATCCCTAAACTTTTGGTCTACTACAACCTCCCCGACAATTGGTTTCTCGGCTGTATATTTTTGGCCGCCGCCGTTTTTTCTGTCTCTCTCTTCAATGTTGTTCAGGTACTCAACAATAATATAAACCATCTATATCCATTACCAGGGGCGGAAGCACGTTGATTGTTGTGGGTGCAATTGACACCAATAAAAATTTAAAATTGTCCTAATTTACATCAAAAGTTTAAATATAAATCAGTTTGAACCCAACCAATTGTGAGTTTGAATCCATTTTAAACCCATCAAACAAATTTAAACCATAGTTACGCTTATGCATGTTAAATTAGTTATTTAGTTTTGAGGTTAATATTTCTTGTTTTTTGTCTTTGGCAGACAGGGACGGTCAAAAAGTATCCACATGTAATGAAAGTGGCTTCGTTTTACAGCATAGTTGGGACGATCCAGTGTCTAATATTCTCGTTATATATGGAAAGAGACCTAAGTGCATGGAAAATCCAACCTAACTTCGATCTTTACCTCATTATCGCCACGGTAATTAAATCTGTTTTCTTTGCAATAACATGCATTTCACCAGGTTCGAGACCAAGTAGAGATATAACGATTACACTAGAACAAGACTGCATGTTCAATTTGCGTTATAAATAATTATATATGGTTTTAAGATAATTTACACGTGTCTAATATTGGTCACTATGATGATGTGTTAAAAAACAGGGAACATTCGGAAGTGTGATACGAACAAGTGTACACGTAAAGTGCACCCAAATGAAAGGACCTTCTTACGTGCCATTATTCAAACCCTTTGGTATCTTTTGGGCAACACTCTTTGGCACAAGCTTCTTCGTCAACAGTCTTCACTACGGCAGGTCCGTGAAAATATTCATTAATCATCCGAAATACTATTAGCATGTGGTTATTGTACATGAGAATTAAGTATTTGTTGGTGCATGGGTGCAGTGTGTTAGGAGCAGCCATAGGTGGTGTGGGATACTACACAGTGTCTTGGGGACAACTGAAGGAAAGCGAAGAAAAACAAAATCCAAACGAAGAAAGGAAGTCCACTAAATCTATTTATCCTCGCGAACAAGATGAATACAAAGTTCCATTGCTTACTAATCAGGAAGAGAGTCCTGTGTGAATTTTGTATTATCTATTTTTTTCTAAAGAAGGATTGAGGGTTCATATATTTTTGGCCCCTTTCCTCTTTTTATGGCGTGAATAAGAAGAAATGCGTGTGAGAGTGTGTTAAGTGGTCAGTGTCAATGGGAGATTGCTGAAGTAGGCTTTTTGGTCCGAAACGCAAAACCTACCCAATGTATATACATACATGTCTTTGAATAGCTAGAGCTCTCTCTTATGTTTCTATGTAATGAATAATCTCCGAATCAAGGATCGACTACATGTATTCACGCTTTAAATCTATTGTAAATATACATTATGTATTGAAGTTATTCAATGCGAAAAAGGAAGTTCATATATGACTACTATAAGTTCTGACTTCTGAATGAAAAAGCATATATATTAATAAAATGTCATAGGTTTATAATTAGAAACCAACTTACAATGAATTAATTAGCTTTTTCTTTATCATTTATTTGATCTTACTTTCGATGTAGGTTTTTCTTACCATCTTTCTCAATGGCTACATAGTGGTAAAATTATTTTATCCTTTTTTTCTTTTTACATAGTAGATGTGAGTGAATAACAAAAACCTCCCTGAAATACTCTAGGAATCAAAGTATCAAACTCTCTTTGTGGTTCGTAGCAACCTCGATGTTAATGAGAGATATGATTCTATTTCTGCTACGTGCTATGCCTATACCTATATATATTGGCTACTCACTAGTGTGGTACATGTGGCTGTAGAAAGAGACAAAAAGATGAGCTCTGGAATTTGACACAAATGAGCCTAATACGAAACTGTGGTAAAAGCCCATACGCATGTGTTCAGTCTTATTGTGGTAAAGCCCATACCCTACGAGTGTGCAGTGACATTTTTTAGGATGAACAACAAAAATAAATTAGTTGCAAAAATAGATCAATCTCTTTGGTCCATTGTCACCATTCAAACCTATTAAAAAAGCACTTTGGAAACGATTTTATAAATTAGTACAAGTTGCAAACAACCGAGAGCAGTAACGTGTTCGGGATCAACATAAGTTCCAAACATAACTTAGTGGAGAAAAGGCAAGAAGAAGAAGAGATACTAGAAAGAGGCAGGGCAAAAAGAATAAACAGCTGGTCAAAAGTTAAAACCTCTTTTGTCTAACAAAACCTTTTTAACCGTTCAGTCTTAAGAAAATTGAAGATTCTCTTCTTCGTTAAGAAGACAAAAATATCGTGTACTGGAAGACAAAAAAAACGTATACTAGAAATAAAAGACAAAAAAACACATCTCTGGGTCTTACTCTTATGCTCTGCCACAATTACAAAACCCAAAAAATGCCTGCAAAATTGGATATAGAACATTATTACAAAATCTTCTTTAATTCACTTCACGGTGCCCATCCCTTTCTTGCCAGTTGCCACTTGCTTTGCTTCCACAAATGCCTCTTTATAAACTAGTAAAATACCAATTAATAGACCTCAAATGCTATATTCTTTCTTAACAATGTTCTTGGCAATGAAATCATTTTCATCACTACAAATGTTTTTTTTTTTCCGACGCGGTCCATCATTAATCAATGATCTACGAATCATAGTGACAGCTATCTACACCTTAATATAATAGAACAAGCATGCTAGTGGCTATTGTACATCAGTACATGGACAGTTTAAGGCACAATAATTAAAAGATTCCAAGCCAAAAAAGATTTCTATGACATATTGTTATAACGGATGTGAGAGAGATAACAGAAAACGTAAAGAACAAGACACAGATTTAACGTGGTTCACCAACACTTTCTGTTGGCTACATCCACGGGCAAAAAGACAGATTTTATTACTGGAGAAAGTACAGAGATTTCAGAATACATGGAGGCTAGGTTAACAAGAGTATATATAGGAACATAAAACCCTAGTTAACCCTAATCTGATTTGGGCCTAAATTCATGGGCCCAATCCAATTCAAGTCATATCCAACAAATCTCCACCTTGACTTGAATCCTCCAAAAAACAGACAGATGTACCAGATGCACTGATCACAGTGCCAGATGTACCAGACTTCTCCACCAGAACAGATGTAACAGACAAACATATCGGAGTTCTCCTTTGCTTCATCAGATGTTTGATTCTTCATTAAGCCAGAATGTTGTATCAGATGTCTGATGCTTCGTCAAGCCAGAATGCTGTATCAGATGTCCGATGCTTCGTCAAGCCAGAATGTTATATCAGATGTCCGATGCTCCCAGAATGCTATATCAGATGTCAGATGCTTCACCGAGCCAGATTGCTATGTCAGATGTCAGACGCTTTGCCGAGCCAGAATGCCCCACTGAGACCAGATGCTCCATCAGGAGCCTGATGCATATTCAGAGTCATGATGTCCCTCCAGGGACCTGATGCATATTCAGAGGTCTGATGTCCCTCCAGGGACCTGATGCATTATCAGAGGTCTGATGTCCCTTCAGGGACCTGATGCTTTATCAGAGGTCTGATGTCCCTTCAGGGACCAGATGTCCTTACAGGGACCTGATGTCCCTTCAGGGACCTGATGCCTCATTAGAGGCCTGATGTCCCTCCAGGGACCTGATGCCCCATCAGGGGCCTAATGCCTCATCAGAGGCCTGATCGCCCACCTGGGCGATTAACAGCTTGAGATATTCAACAAGTCTAAACAATGTTTAAACTTGCTCTGAGGAACCGGTTTAGTGAACATATCAGCAAGGTTGTCAGATGTCCCTATTTTCTTCACTTGAATCCGTTTTTCATTTCTTAGGAAATGATATATCACATCAATATGCTTGGTCCTTTCATGATGAACCTGATCCTTGGCTAAACAGATCACACTCAAACTGTCACAGTACACTGTAGCCTGATCATGATGCAAACCCAGATCGCTGATCAATCCTTTTAGCCATATACCTTCCTTAGCAGCTTCTGTCAAGGCCATGTACTCTGCCTCAGTAGTTGATAACGTCACAGTTGGCTGCAGAGTTGCCTTCCAGCTGATCACAGAATTACCCAAGGTAAACACATAACCAGTCATCGATCTTCTGCTATCTACATCTCCTGCATAATCAGAATCAGAATAGCCTGCAACCAGGCTCGGAGCCTCACCTCCATATATGAGGCCAACATCAGATGTACCCTTCAAATACCTGAAAATCCTCTTCACAGCAAGCCAATGCTCTTTTCCTAGTTGTCCCATGAACCTGCTCACAACACTGACTGCATGTGCAAGATCTGACCTTGTACAGACCATTGCATACATCAAACTTCCCACAACACTAGGATAAGGAAACCCGAGACATATACTCCTTTTCCTCTTCAGACTGATGAAGATTAACAGCACCCGGAGTGTCAACAGGCTTTGATGATGACACACCAAACCTATTCAACACTTAGCAGATCTTTCAATTTCTGTATATCACTCATCTGTTTGGCAGCTATCAGCATGTCGTCTACATATAGCACCAGATAAATGTAGGGTTCATCTCCCACCTTGCTGATGTAGATACAACAGTCATATACCTTCAACAAATAACATGGTGTTTCAGAAAAAAACCAGATGCTCCTATTAGAGCCAGATGTTCCTTTAACAAAGAACATACTTCTGTTTCAGAAGCCAAATGCTCAAGCGAGCAAAACACTTAAACGAGTCAGAAGCTTAAGCGAGCCAGAAGCTCCAACGAGCCAGATGTTCCACGAGTCAGATGCTCAAAACGAGTCAGATGCTCAAAAATAAGCCAGATGTTCTAGACGAGCCAGATGTTCCACAAGTCAGATGCTTAAAACGAGCCAGAGGCAGATGCTCAGAACGAGCCAGAGCCAGATGCTCAGAACGAGCCAGAGCCAGATGCTCAGAACGAGCCAGAGCCAGATGCTCAGAACGAGCCTGATGTTCCACTAGAAGCTAGAATTCCTCGCTGGAGTAAAATAATTCTTCAGAATCCAGAATGCCTTACATAGGCCAGATGCTTCTTCAGAAGAAACCCAAGAATGCCTTACGTAGGCCAACTACTCCACCATTAGCCTAAATTGCCTTGAGTCGGTCTTTACACATTCTAGAGGTCTTCAGAGATTTCAAGTCACAGAAGACGAACATACTCCACCTTGACGACGAAATCTCATTGACTTAAACTTCAACTCCTTGTTGACTTTAGGGAGGAACCTTTTGTCACCATATCAACTGCATTCTCAGACGTGTGCACCTTCTGTAGTAAAAAACACACCAGAAACTGATAACTCTCTGATCTTGTGATATCTTACCTACCTTTTGTGCACTCTAACTATCACAATGTAGCTGAACTCCACCTTACTCAACAACCTAGGAGACTGCTCATTTGCTTCCGCTGTCGTCTCATCAGAGACCGTCTGCCCCACCAGGGGGCCTGTCTGATGCCTCTTAAAAAAAACCAAGGCTGGACGTCCCTTCATGGACTGTCCTCCCTATAAAGGGCATGTTGCCTCTTCAGAGGCCTTTGTCCCTTAAAGGGACCGTATGCCCACCAGGGGCTTGCTACCTCTTCAGAGGTCTGATGCTTCATGAAGGGCCTGATGCCCCTTCAGAAGCTTGACGCTTACAATATCCTTGAAACCAAAACTCTGTGTGTGTCCAACTCCTTTTCTTCTTATTTGGTGTAAAGCAATATTGTAACGTTTACTCTCAGATGGTGTATTACCTGATTGGATAGGTTCTACTGTACCAACGTCTATTTGTAGCTCTTTGCTCTGTTCGTGTTGCTGTAAATCACCTTTCAGCTCCACCCTTTTACCAAAGCTACCAGTAGAGAGCATACACCTCACTCTCTCTAACAGTGTCTGATTCATCTGTTCAACTACACCTTTCTGCAGTAGTGCGCTCCTGACTGTGTGATGCCGGGCAACTCCCTGATCCTTACACAACTGATTGAACTCTGATGAATAAAACTCCTGACCATTTTCCGTCTGCAGCCTCTTGATCTCCTGACCACATAGAAGATCTTCCTCTGACAGAATTTGCGTTCTCCTTTCACCCATATGACCAAACTTCATTTGCCATAGCTTAGTCATATCCTCCTTGTGAATCTCTGGAGATGCAACATTTGCTGAACCTGCAACTGTGGATCCTTGTAAGATATACAAAATACCACGTAAGACACCCTTCAGAATCACATCAGAACTCTGACAGACTCTCAGAACTCTGTTCCCACCAGAATACTTGAAACCCTTGCTATTAAGCATACTCAGAGATATCAAATTCTCCTCCCTTGACGGAACATGTCTGACATCGTTCAATGTGCAGAATCTACCATCATGTGCCGTGATCTTGATCGAACCAATCCCAACAAGCTGATTTGTAGAACTGTTTGCCATCTTGATGCGGCCATTTTCTACCTGAGTATATGTTGAGAACCATTCTCTCCTTGGACACATATGATAGGATGCTCTAGTATCTAAAACCCACACATCAGAGTGATGGGTGTTTCCATCAGCAACTAGAGCAAAGTCTTGTTCGGACTCGGTGTCATCTTCTGTTACAGCTACAAAATCAGATTGTTTATTCCTATGACAATCTGACTTCCTGTGCTCTTTCTCCGTGTAGTACTTACAGAAATCATCTAACTTAGGGTCCTTTGAAAACAGATTACACATTCTGTTCTTCTTTCTCTTCCTAAGTTCTTTACTGCCACTAGCTAAAAGCTCAGAGGCTTGATTCTCTATAATTGTATCAACCGCTTGATACTTACTCAAACAGATGCCTACCACGGACCAGATGTCCAACAAGGACCAACTGTTCAACACGGACAGTATGCTCAATATGGATGTGTCTATCAAAACTTTGATGACCCACCAGACCAAATCACCCATAGAGCAAAACTTCCACTGAAACAGATGCCCTATCTTGGACCTGAAACTGAAATAGTTTCTCCCAGAATTCTTGTCTTTATTCACAGACATCTCCTCACCAGATTATAATTGCGGAAATTTCCCAGAACCTATTTCTGCACGAATCTTCTTCTGCACTGATCTTGCACGAACCTGGTTTTGTACGGACCTGCACAAACCTACTTCTGCACCGATCTACACAAAGTTAATTCTGCCCGAAGTCTGTACGAATCGGTTTCAGCCGAAAAACAGACAAAACTGATTCAGCCCGAAAATCGCACGAACGCAGAAAAATAACCTTTGTGCCCTAACACGAATTTTGCACGAATCTAAAACTGCACCAAATTTGCACGGATCTGAAACTGCCCAAAATTCGCACGAAAAATACAGAACGAAAAAAAAACCTTGTGCTCTGATACCAGTTTGTTATAACGGATGTGAGAGAGATAACAGAAAACGTAAAGAACAAGACACAGATTTAACGTGGTTCACCAACACTTTCTGTTGGCTACATCCACGGGCAAAAAGACAGATTTTATTACTGGAGAAAGTACAGAGATTTCAGAATACATGGAGGCTAGGTTAACAAGAGTATATATAGGAACATAAAACCCTAGTTAACCCTAATCTGATTTGGGCCTAAATTCATGGGCCCAATCCAATTCAAGTCATATCCAACACATATAACTACTTAATTAGTTTGAATTATTGGAAAAAAAAATTGTGCAGCTATTTTTGTGTACTCCTCTCTATCGTTTTGAAGAACGGAAGAAATAACCAACAAATAAAGTATATCATCCATGTATTTTTTTTTTCTTTCAATCGTATCTAATCCAAGCAAAGAAAACTACCTAGCTATACTTTAAATCCCAAAAAAAAAAATAATGATTACACCTTTTGTCATATGCGTATAAATGAATGATTTCATAGGATCACTTCCACAATCATGGTTCATGACATGATTTAGACCCTCCATCGCCGCAACATCTCGATCATAATCTCGTTCCACGTGTCGACCGGTCCAGGCAGACACCAATGGAGACAATCATTATGAACTCTCTCCGGTACACCGTTCTTGAACGGGAACGGGTACATGTACGGACCAGGATGTCCGTCTGGTCTCAACACCGACATAGCCGTCACGTCCAAAGCCTCTAACCTCACCTCCCCCGCGGCCGCTTTAGCTGCTGTAAACTCCTCGATCTCTATTTGCCGCATGTCCAAGTCTAAACCTTCTAACACCTTCCTTTCGTACGGCTCTGTCATGTTACACGCGCCGAGACTATCCCAAGGCCGGCCTTCGAAATGTGACGGTGAGAACGTCGTCAAGATCACCTCCCGGCGACTTCCAGCCACCGCTTTTAACGTTGTTCTAATCGCTTTTCTAAACACATCGTAAAACCCTATCTCTGTACAGTTGCTTGTTTCACAAGAATGGCATCCCAAAACCGAACCGGACTCGTAATAAACCGCCGGATGCAGAAACCAATGGCCCACTGAGACAACAACAGTATCGATACTTTCTAAATCCTTACCCCATCTCTCATCCACGCGGTCTAGGTGCAATACGTTGTGGTCCAAATTTGCCGATTTTTCCAAACCGGCCACCAAAAACGGGGACCAGTAAACCGAAACTGTGACGTTAAGAGATTCGAAACGCCATCTTCTGAATTTATTGTCGTCTCCGTTTCTATACACGAGATCAGGGCTAGATACGGTAGAGAGCAAACATAGAAGAGACTCCAGCTGGTTTCTAGCCATGGAGTCACCGATAAAAGCTAGATGCTTGTCTCTCATAAGATCAAGAAACCGGTTC
Organism: Camelina hispida; assembly: GCA_023657505.1. NCBI lineage: Eukaryota > Viridiplantae > Streptophyta > Magnoliopsida > Brassicales > Brassicaceae > Camelina > Camelina hispida. Next base: position 38,946,857 of record CP094634.1, on the reverse strand, counting down.
GCGTCAAATCTCGGTATATTGCATTGGTTCGGTTTCCATTTCCAATAAAGATAACCGGAATCAGGTCTACCATGGCGGTAACAGTTCTGACCTTCCTTGATTGTTCCGCAGGTTGAACCATTGTAGAGTGGACCAATCTCGTCTCTGACCCATTTCCCTTGCGTATAATCGCATAAAGATTCGTCCTTTACTCGATCAAAGCTCTCTTGAGTATCTTCTTCTGCAGATTTAGACAACAATTCTAAAGTTTTAAACAATTGTGTTTGCATATACACGAAGATATTGAATAAGTTCGATGTTACCTTGAGAAGAAGAAGACGAGAAGGTGGTGATGATAACATGAGCTGAAGAGTCTTGGAGAGAGGTGTCATCAATGAAGGAGAATGGATTATTAAAACAGAGTCGAAACAGAGCTATTGGTATAAAAGCTAAGACTAAAAAAACTGTGATCTTCCTCTGACTCAAACAATTCTGTTGCTCTTTCAATCCCATTTCAGGATCATAGAAAACAAATCTTTCTTCTTCTTCTATTTTTTTGTTGCTCTGGTTATTTTTGATATGGTCTTCTTGTTTGTTTGTAAGTATATGTCGCATCGTTTTTTGGTGGTTGTTCTTGTTTTATGTGGAAGAGACGAGACGAGTGGTTCAATGGTTTTGGACCATGGAGGCATATTTTACTTAAATCTTTTTTTTTTTATTAATAATTAATCTATCCATGTCAATGTTGTTGTTATGCTATAATATTCACTTTTTCAGCATTATTCATACAGTTGTAAAATAGGTTCTTTACTTTTTTGCGAAAAGAACATTATAAATTTATTAGTCTATCGCATATGAATATATGCCAAATTTTAGTTTTGGTTTTTGATACTAGACTCCACTTACTTTTGAGTTATTGTAAGGATTTAAAATCTGGAAGTGATGTGTAATTTTGCTATGGTAATTAGTAATTGATATGTTTGTACTTTGTACAATTAAATCTTGGATGTTAGATATATTACCTAAATTGTTAAATAAAGTTTGTGGCTTGTGGTGGAGGAGGAGCAAGTTGCCTTTTGATCAGTGAGTGGCCAGTCTGAAATTGGCCAGAGACTCTGATGGCTTTACTCAGAGTAAATGACGAAATTAGCCCTTGGTGCGGTGCCTCGATAGCATTTTTTGTTGCTTGCGAGTGTCAGGGTATAATTGTCAGTGTCCACCGAAAATGGTCCAAGTCAAGATAATACGTGCCGCGATGAAACTTGATTTAGGTTAATTAAACAATCCTATAATAAAGTGACACGTATAAGCAAGTAAATGTAGATCAAATAAAGACTTATCACTGTTAAGATGAAACTAGGTTAGACCCGCGCGATGCCGCGGGATATTTTCTATACATTTTAAAATACATTTGATGTTAAAAATATAATTTTTTATCTTTTAAAATTATGTTAATCATGAAAATTATGGTTTATAAAATGCTAAGATATAGAAATGGACTGAAAAAACCTACAATAGTTTGTAACTTCGTAGTATTTGTTATTACAATCATTTACATTTAAATCGGGTAAATTTAATCCATTTTATATTGTTTACGACATGAAAGCAGCCACAATAAATGACGTTTATAGCCTGTAAAAATAGTTTTCCAAATTTGTAATATGCTAATGTGAATAATCTGAAAAGTCATTACTTCATCTATGAGAATGTTTTTCTTTTCATGATCCCATTTTCTTGCTAATTTTAAAGCGGTTTCCACACCTTCAGCACCAATGTTCATAGGAAATACCATATCGTAACAAAACATATATGTGAGATATCAAGTTTTCTGATTTCATGATGTAATATATATGTTATTTGATATCAAGTTTCATTATTTTTTGATAGTTCAATGGTTATTTGTACTTTTAGTATTATTTCTATTTTCATATGATACTTGAGTTTCTAATTTCATAAATTTAGTTTTTACATATATTTTAAATTTTATTATTAAGAAAGAAGTTTTTGTTTCTTTGACTTGAAAATTATATTCTTCTCTTACTAAAACAATACTGAATATATTGGATGTTAATATAGTTAATCCAAAATGTTCAGTTTTCATTAAACCAAAAAATTAGATGTATATTTGAAAAATTAAAATATCTTCCAATGAAATTAAAATTGCATTTTTAATTAATTTAGATTTTTTCCGCTTGTTGTTGTTAATATATGTTTTTCTTGTTGCTCATGTTTGTTGATGCATTTTTTTGTTATTATTTTTATGAAATCATGTAGTATAGTAACATTTACTTTTTCTTGTCTTGTCTTAACTTAAATCTTACACTAAACAAATTCATTTACACATATGGGCTTTTACTACAACAATGGTCCAATGGTCTTTTTCTTTTAGTGACCATGTTTCTTCTCCTTTACCAAACAGTTTTTTAATTGGTCTATAAATCTTAGCTGTATTAATTTAAATGTTTTTATTGGCTATCTATTTTAAATGATGTGTCAATCTCTGCTTCAATACAAAAGCTGATGTGTCAGAATAGGAAAGCAACACATTTTACTTTTATTGTATTGACTAGATTTATAACCCGCACATTGTGCGAGACTATAATTCTTTTAATTATTAATACAAACCGTTGAAAATAATTATAATTTTTCAATATGAAAATATAAATCTATATAGATGTCAATTTTATTTTATTAAGTGATATATAACTTATCTATTTATTTTAACATGTTTTCACAATTAATTATTTCTTTATTTCTCGGTATACATTTGTCATCTCTTGCATCTACTCTCTTTTCACATTCTATTATCTCACTTATGAAATATTGATTATGAAGACATATTATAACTATTTTTCATCTTTCCAATACTTTTTTTATATCAGTTGAGTGATTATTATTTACTAACAAAGACGTAAATTATTTTAGATAATATACCCACTCTTTCTCGCAAAGTTTCTTGAACAGTATTATATACTACTACATGTAAGCTTTGCTTCGTAGTAATAAAACTCATAATTTGACTCATTTTTATCTGTAAACATCATATTATAACATCAAATATTACATTTTATCTTAACTGTTTGACAAAAGACAAATTATGTTGACATATATAATTTTTTTACTTTAAAATATGTATAGTCTATGATGGTTTATACAATGTTTTTTTTATTTTGATTCTCCTAATCTACAAAATCATAAGATTACTCTAAATTTTAAATATGTGTATTTATCCGAAAATATAATTTTTTTTAATTTTTAATCAAAATTTTACAATCTACCACTACCATCATATTTGGTTTTTTTACAAATAACTTTTTCAAATTCCTTCTTAGTATTTTCTCACTAATTTTTTTTTGTGTGTGTGATGTTCATAATAAGTTATATTTAATATGTTTTATTTCAAATAACCTTTTACATTTCTCTTAAATATATAAATTATTTTAATTTTTGAGCACTTGATTAATATTTTCTATTTTTTTATATATCTTTGTTTAATCATTATTCATATTTTACTTTGATATTTTTTTTATTGTATTTTTCATTTTGTTTTTGGTTTATATTTAAGTTTTGAAATATTTTAAAATATATGGTTGTTTTTAATAATAATAAAAATATTACACAATATGTAATCATTATTCATATTTTACTTTCATATTTTTTGTTGTATTTTTTCAATTTGTTTTTGGTTTATATTTTAGTTTTGAATTATTTTAAATGATTATTTTTAATAATAATAAAAAAATATCACACAAATAAGTGAGTTAATTGATGCATTAACTTTATATTTAATGTTCTTTGATGATTTGAATTAATTTATTAAAATTAAAAATAAAAAGTGATGAGGTAGAGGAAGGAAAAGAGAGAAAAGCCAACTTTATATATATAGATTAGTAAAGTATGACACTTGACACAATTTGTTTGAAAGAGGTGGTAACTTTTGTACAGCTTCAATGATTTAATGGCACTAGTCAACGCGGAGATTATTTTACCCACTAAACATGTAATGATTTTCAATCATTTTACTAGACGGTGAAAATTTTGAGAGGCAGAGCAATAAACCAAAAAAAATACTAGTAATTTGGTAAAGGTGGTTTTGGCATATTTCAAATTCAAAAATAAGATTTCGGTATTATGCGTTTTGCATTACCAAATTAATTAAGAATACAACATTATCATTTTGTAAATATTAGGGTAAATGACATATAGTTTGCATAACGTGTAAAAAAAAAAAAAACAAATTTGTGGATGAAAAGGCTTACTTATAAAATTACTAACTCTTCTTGAAATTTCAATCCGTAAACCAAGACTTTGTAAGATAATAATTGTCCACCACATCATAATTAATTACAGCTGTTAAATGATACTTATATATAGAGTGGAAACAAACATTATAATGTGAAAACCCATGTGGAAGATGGACGACTCAAAAAACATGTGATCAAAGATGTGCTCTACAGCTCTAGGAGAGGTTTACAATGAGTGGTTCGACTTGTTGTCTTCATCCCCGTTAACCTCGGTCCATCCCATTCTTCCATGTGCCCTCCTCTTTCCGACCATTTATAATTGTTAATCAAACCAGTCATCTTTGTCTAATAAACTTCTAAAAAAATAAAATAAAAATTTGTCGGTCTTAAGATTAGAAAATAAAACCATTTTAATAATTGAATAAATCATCATGGAATTGGAGGAAGAGGGTTTGTTTTTTTTTTAAACATCGATTTCAAACATAATTGTCTAATATTAATGTTTTAAATGACAAATTTTTTTTTTTTTTTACGTTTTAACCCGAGATTCCATGATTATCCAAAACGAAAACAAAAACAAAAAAAGTTTAGAAAATAACTAAAATCTTACAAAGAAATATATAATCGATTTTTTACAAAGTTTACAATTAAGTTTAAGTTTACAAAGTTTAACACTACACCCTTTATGTGAAACAATTATTTGCGAAAGAAAGATCGTCTTAGACATATTAAAATGTGACTTAAACACTAACAAGAAAGTGTCGTTAAATAAATTCAAATAAATATAGAAATTTAATATTTTATTCAATAAGATCTAGTAAAGATTTTAGAACCAACATTCAAGACTGACACTGAAGATTTGAAAAATTAAAAGTAGTGACAGGTGATAACGGTGATGTAGTAGCTCACCAGCTTCCCATTTCCCTTTTGACAAAAATAACAATGATTAGTCTAATTTATGCCACATGGACCACTTCATTTCCTCTTGTAATATTTAACATACACATCTTATCAAATACTCAATTAACAAAAATTTTAAATTCTACCAAATGATAATGATAACTTTGGAGAGTAATAGAAAAATCCATTTAATTTCTTTTGTGAAAAGGAAAAAAAAAAACACATCCTACCAAAAAAAAAAAAAAAAAGTGAAAGAAACACACACAAAATTAGTAAAATTGGTCTAAAGTTAACTTTAGCTAGAAAAGAAAAGTAATTGGGCCATTCGATCTATTAGGCCCGGTAATAGCTCAAATAGTAATGATCCAAGGCAGTTGTATATGGGCTTATAAAGTTGAGTGCAGAGGCCTGTTTACGGTTATAGTTTGTTATTGTCCATTTAACGTGAAGCCGAAGATATTTTTCAACCGTCACATTTCAAAAACCGCGATTTTAGAAACCGCCGGAGAGAGTTAGTTCGCCGCCATGAAATCAGCAAGTGTTACGGTGGCTAAAGACGACGGTGGAGGAGAAGGCGAGAAATTCGCGTTGGGGAAGGTATACGCTGTCAAGTTGACCACCGGAGACGAGTTCAATGGAATCGTCTTGGCATATGATTCTGTTCCCAACTTCGCCATCTTCGATATCCTTTTTTTTTTACGAAATCAGTACTCTGCAGCTCTTAGTTTTCTCATCTCTGCTACTTCTTCTTCTTGATTTCATCACCGTTTGTTTTTGAATTTTGCGGTTTCCTTGACGGATTTAGTGATTTACAAGAAGGAACGAAGCCTAAACCTCTCGATTCGAAGACCTTACGGATGGTGAATGCGAATTACATAACCGAGCTGAAGAATCTGGGGAGAGTTAAGGATCCGCTAGCTAAGAAGCCTTCGACTAATCTTGATGAACTCATAAAGAAAGAAGTTAATGGCATCAGGTGATAACTCTTGCGCAATTTTGTTGTGAAAAATCTCTATGATTGTTTCGAATTTTGCTCTGATTTTGGTAATGTGTTATGCAGGGACGTCGAGAAAATTGGTGTTGGTGTTACCGCAGAGGCGCAGATGATCTTTGACGCGATTACTAAGACGTAAGGATCTTTTTTGGTTCTTTATATTAATTGAGTTGATGATGATTACAGTCGAACCTTGTTATGGTTTAGCCTGGATTGGTTAGGTTTTACTGCTAGTGTTTGATTGTTAAAAAGAATTTGCTTCTGTTTGCGAATGGGTTTTGTACTTTTGTTTCTGGTAACAACGAGGTCTGGATCAGATGCAAGCTGTGAGTTCTTTAGTTTCTGAATCTGGATTCAATTTAGTGTTAGTATTGATCTATGGTTTCCAGGAAATGCAAGCTTTTTGAGACTATATATGGACGAACGTGTCTATAGTCTTGCTTAAGTTCTTGCTGCCTGTAAATCAGGAACTAATCTCAGATGTTTACTGGAGTTGTCAATTGGCATTCTTGTTATGGCATTGCGTTTTTATTGCTTGTGGTTTCAGAAGACGCAAGCTTGTTTGGGACTATATATTTGTTCTACTATGAGTCGACTTTATCTTTAGCCTTGCTTCAATTGTTTTAGCTATCAAGTCAGACGTCTTTACTAGTGAATTTTCTTATGTTGGACTACTTGTCATGACACTTCTGAAATAACAAAATGTGATTATGTAGTAGAATTTCCAAAGAAAGTAAGTAGGTAGTTTTTTTGCTACCGTTGTGTGAGTTTGCTTATAATGAATGGGACATGGTTTTAGGCTACTTATGTTGTGTAGGTTTCTTCATTTAGCAGTTAAGAGCTGATTGTGACAAATGGATGTCTGCTTATATGCTGATATTCATTCTAATGATTTTGCAACATGTACTCTTTTTGATGGAATGTTATGGGATGCTGCATTCTCCAGGCTTCCTGCACGTTGGGATAACAAAAACATTCTGGTAATGAAAGAAGTGTTGGTTCGTAGCCCTTATGATTCTGATTCTGTCTTTGGAGGAACCCGTAATGCCAATGAGCGAGTAAAGACTGTGGTAAGTGTCAATACCAAAGTAATAAATGTAATATATACGTTCTTATGTGATACTAATAGAGTTTTGTGTCACAGCTGAAGCACGAGAGAAAGAGGTTGCAACTCGGTGGTGACACATGAAGGCTGTTGAAGGATTTGTTCAATGAAACTCAGCAAAAAAGTAAGTCGCTACTATCCTGAGAAGTACCTAGACCTGATGCCATGTGTAAATTCGCTTCACGGTAAGAAGATTAGAGATTTTTTCTGTTGCTGAGTTTGAATTGTGATGTTGACAAGAACACTGAGAGTGTCAGTGTTTTCTTCTGTATATCAAATCTGAACCAAAACAATAACTCACTGCTAAAAAGTTCAACACACACATTTCTTTTCTTAAACTCATCTGAAATGAAAGGCTGTGATGGAATTTGGATGGCGTGAACTAGTTTAAGACTTAGGATAGTGAATCTTGCAGATCAAGAACTTAAAGACGTTGATCCAAGTCCATGGACTTAAACAAATGGTTTTTTACCCTTTCACAAATCCTAGCCCAATCACAACTATGCCTTATTGAGTCTTTAGTAAACATGGTGCATAGAGGAATGAATAATTAAGTTAGGATGTGGATTCAATGTATTGATATGGCTCCTACAGAGTCACATTCGCAAGCTTCTTTAACGTCAAATCTAAAAGAGTGTTACATTCCTTTTTGTCTTTCTGTAGCTAAAACCACCTTTCGTCTCTCTAATCCGCTTTTGCTTTCGCCCCATGAAAAATAAAAATGCCTTTCGCTTTCAACTTTATACTTTCTCATCCCTTTGCTGAAATCTCTGTAAAAAAAAAAAATATTTCAATCTGAAAAAATGAAACTTACAATCTTACTTTATTGCTTTCAGTCACTGTGCTCAATGCTATTTGCTTTTCTTTTATGCTCATTTCCTTTCTCTCACGTTCATCCTCCTTTTCCCGATACACTCTTTACATTAATCGAAACGAATCAAAACTATATTCTAACTCTAGTTCGAGCTTTTGAGTCACACGTGTGTGTGCGGGTATCCTTGAAATAACATGAATAGGTCGGATTAGGTGAAGAGTGTTTTGATGATGAAACAAAGGACTTTGGTAAGGAGGAGACGTCGTTGTTGTCCACTAGAGAAATGAAAGTGCAACAGTGACTAAATCTTGGTTTGTGACCATAAACAACAAAAAGCAAACCCACGAAAAATTTCTAAAGTAAACAACAAATGAGAGACGCTCCCTCGAGAAACTACTAAGTTCACTCACTCTTTCACGCCCCTACGGGGTCGGGCCATGCCACCATTGTATTCTTCATTCTCTCTTTCTTTTTCTATTTTAATGATTCCCTTCTCTAAAAATATCGTCTCATCACTTTTATATTTCTTTCTACTTTTCAAGCATCCAAAGTTTGATTATTTTAATGAATATATAGTGTATCTTCTTCTCTAAAGACTAAAGGTAAAGAAAGAATTCATGTGCAAACTTTGTTTCTACATGTTCTAGCATATATTCCCTCTTAATTTCCTTTTTTTTTTCCTTTTGCTTCACTTTAAGAATAAGTGTAAAACTATGCTTTTGTATGTGCTTAAAGCTCATTACGTACTTGATTAATGATTAGTAGTACTCGGAGAGGTAATTAAGTGGCATATAACGTTTTAACATAACTGTAGAGTATAATGAAGACATTATCGAAATAGGTAGATATGAAATAGGATCGGGTTGGTTATATTTATATATATGTATGTAACGTAAGTTATTTTGAAAAACCTACTCCTAGGATTCTTCACCTTTTAACACTAGTTGAGAATAAAGCGAAGTCTTTCTGGTTTATTTCCTACTCACATCAACATGATCTACATGCGCCTATATACACAATACATACTCACCTACATGTGTAAGTAATGTAATACTGATAAATCCATTTTTCTATAAGCTATAATGAATGCAAATACTGTCACATAATTTCATTATTTTTTTGTCTCTATCCATTCCCATCAGATGTCATTATCCATTTTCAATAAGAAAAATGTATGCTTGATATTTTAAGGGGGTTTAGATATTCATGCGATAATTAAAAGGTATGCAATTAATGGCAAACGCGTGTACCAAAATAAGTGTAACAAGACAAGGATTAATTAAGATAGTAATTAAAAGATGAATGTCTTTATACGCTGGATATATAAACTTCGGTCCCTTTTGTGTCCCAGAGTGTCCTAATCAAAACCGGAAAGAGGATTAAAGTAATTAAAAAGTTTAATAAACAATGATGGATGTAATCCCGATGATTGATATGTCCAAATGCGTGGGCTGCTAATTATTTATTTATAATTAGCAGTTGCTATATAATCACCTAACCATCCATAGTCTCTCTTTTACTTTTGCTTCATGTTTAGATTAAATAGTAGTGGGTGAAGTGAAGCTTCTATTCTTTATTTCTTTCTTCTATATATATATTTTTTTGTCAAACTATTTCTTTCTTCTATATATAAAGCTGTTTTTGTATAGTTTTTTTGTACGTATTTATTTATAAGTCCATCTGGTTCAGTCTCAGGTTGTCATATCATATTGATGCTCTTACAACAAACATACCATTTATATTCATAATTCATGTGTCATGAATTTTTATAAATCATGCCAACTTTTTTGTAAAAGAAAAGGAAAAGCTAATAGTAAATACTGATGACAAGTACGGGAGTAAAAAGCAAGTAACACATTTCCTTACGTACATTTGAGTGCAACAGTTTCAAAATCTGGTAACAGTGTATGTCAATATCAGTGTATGGTTGAAAAATGGGAAAAGTGATGTAAACTAAAATAATATAAACAAACAGAGAAGAGGAGCGTCATGAAGATATAAAAAGTAGATTACGTTGTAACATCCGATAGATCATAGATAAGTAAGCAAGTGATGAGATTTAGTGTAAAGCATATATGAGACGCGTGATTAGTTCATTGGAGAACGATCATATAATGTCGTTGTCTCGTTGATTTAAAATAAATAAGTCACGTTATATACAATGTTAAACTAATTAATTAGAATTAAGTGGATGAAGACATTTTTCTCGACGTTGGGTTCACCTCTGTCGGCACAAACTCAAACAAACTAACTTAGTTTAGTTATAAGAATAAGACTAATAAAACACACTTTCATGAATGTTTTATTTATTTTCTTTCACTTCTTATTCCCCTTTTACTTGTAGAATCGTGTGCGCACATGTGTATACGTGGATAGTCAAAGATATGGGTATTTTGAGGGGCTGATGTTTGAGGGGTTCGAGAGAGAGATAGAACGGTGTAGCTACGTTATGGTTTTGTGGTGTGAGACCACTTTCTCTGACATGAAGACAGATCAACCTCACATGTATTCTACTGCTCCTATTAATTGTTTGTTCCTCTTTTTACTAAAACCAAAGGAAGAAATAAATCTACGTGACATGAAACCACTTCTTTTGTGTTTTTTTTTTTACTGCTAGCTGTTTTTTTGTCACTAAACATTCTTTTTTTCTCTGATCTTAAAATGAAAATACATTTTCATTTTTATCTTTTTGTCTTTATACGTTCGTCGTATAAAACACATACTCGATCCACAACTCACATGTTCACATGTTTTGTGCTCCCCACAGGCCACACCAAAAGTCAGTTTCTCACCACTCATATTATCCTCTCTCAGGTCTATTAACCTTGTCCACGACCATTGTTATATAATGCAAAACAATTATTTATAAAATTTAATCTTTTAGAAACCAAATAGAAGAAAAACACATACATACACACGTGAAACCTTACACGCATGCATACGTTACGAAAACGCACCGTGGCAACACTCATTTGGAGTCCACGGCATACGTATAAAAATCAAAACCACAAAATTTCCCGCCAAAAATAAAAGATTTGAAGAGAAAAAAAAAAACAAACACGTGAGACACACGCCTCCAGCACGTGAAGTCGCACACAAACGAATCAAAAATCTTAAAATCCAAAAAAAAAACACAAATATATACTCGCAACTTGATTTTTTTTTTAGCTGATGAGGATTGAAGCTGAGGTGAGGGGGTCCATAAACTGCTGCGATCCATTAAGACAAAGAGCTCTCCACTCAAAATCTTTTAGCAAACGCTCCCCCCTGTCTTATTCATCAGTACCTGTTCTGCGACGGACTCTAATGCAAATGCTCCCTCTCTCTCACACGCACACACACTCACTCACATGATCATTTTCTTCTCTTACACGTGTGGTCTACACTCACTCATTTGCTTTTCTTGGGAATCTGCAAATGCCATTAATGATGAGCTTTGTCTCTCCCAACCAACCAACCAACCAACCCCCCCAAAACCCAATTTACTTACCCTTTCCATAAAAGTTGTAACCAAAACTATTTCATTAACTCTTATTCTTTCCCCTTGGGTGGAAACACTCTAAATTACCTCAACTCACCCAATAAACACTTTAACATTAACTTCTTAGAATCTTCTCTCCATCACTCCCTTATTGTTTATGTACTTGTTATAAAAAATATACTCTACTTGACCATAAGAGGTTTTTTTTTTTCTTTCTAGTTTTTGTTTCTTTACTCCCCCACACGTTTTAATTAGAGGTTTGATTTTTCATCACCTACCCAAGAATAGCCACTTAGTTTTCTCCTTTTACAAGGAGAAGAAGATGATGAGAAAGAGGATTCATCACTTGGCCTTGTTAACGTCGACGATGCCCTTACACTCACTCGAAGCTTTGCTATCACTTTTGGTGTGTTTAACCGGTCATTCTCTATCGCCATCGCTTTCATCAGCCTATAACATCTCACAATCTTCTCCTGCAAAGTCAAAAAAAAAAAAAAACACATTAGAAATTTTGATACTTCCCCTATTCCATCCAAATATGATATAACAATATTCCTACGTACTTTGCTCAATCCGTCACACCAAGTCTCAGGGCTCTCGTAGGGATTCACAACAGAGGATAGAGAAGGGAGCTCGTTGGCTACACAAAGAATCGCAGCTGCGGCTATACTCGATGGCCAGTACTCAAGAAAGCTAGCTTCTGTACTTAACATTGTTGTAATTTGTTAGAAACCAACCCAATCGTGTGACAATATGTTATATAGTCATCATACAAAATTATAGGTCACGTTACCTTTTATGTTGGAGAGTATAATCTCAGTGGCATGGGAAATAAAGAACCCGAGAAAGGTTCCTGAAGGATCGATCTTGTAAGCAAAGAAGCTGAGGAAATCAAAGGGTGTAACGGATCTTAGTCTCCAATCTAACACACTCAGAACAAGAAGTTCCATCCTCTTTATCGTTTTCGCTTCAAAAATATACTTCACTCCTGCAACCTACATTTACATATACATGAATTAAAATGTACCTTAAAAACAGAGCAAAATTCAGATTATTAAAGAAACAAAAATATATATTACCTGAAAATCAAAAAGAGAAGGAACGAGAACTTCCTCCATCTTAGCAGCTAAAGACAAGCATGCCACAGCTAAAAGTTGCATTGGCCAACCACTCGTTTCCTATAATTTTTTTTTTTTTTTTTTTTTTTTTTACAGAAATTAAAGCTGATTACTAATTAATAATCATCAGAATGAACTAAAATATTATATAATAATAGTAGAGGAGCGTTTTAATTAACACTATGATTATAAAGTTTTCAATAAAGCCGATATATGAAGTGGAAAGTTTACTGCAAAAGTATACTATTATTATGTAAACGTCAATGTTAAATATAAAAAAAAATACAAAAAGAAAAAAAACACCCCGCTCCTGTTTTATCACTTAATACGTTACATTCCAAATATCTCATTCACGTATAAATTAGTGTTCTAAGTAAAAAAAGAATATTTCCTTAATTAATTTTTCATCTTCCAATCGTTTTCATTTTTTTTTTCTGAAGAAAAGTCAATAAAAATTTTGATCCATACAGTAAAAAAAAAAGTGAAAACAATGACGTTTCTGGTTTTTTTTTTTTGTTTGTTTATTATTTGTCATATCAGTATGAATAAAAACAGAGCATATTTTTTTAAAAAAAACAGAGCATATTAACTTAACGTTGACGTTTAAAAAAAATAAACCTTACCGGTAATCGACGAGCGTATAAAAACCGGTCCATGTAGTTAACGGCGAGGTACGCCGTTAAAGGCTGAAACTTATAATACGCTTGTACCTGTAACCAAACAGTAGACACACAGTCAAATAAAACCACCTCATCACTGCATATTTTAGCTACTCTGCATGTAAAACGACTCGATCGGCACCGTTACTTGCCATAAGGATAACGAAAACGTTTTGAAAAAAGAAAAAAGAAGAAGAAAGTGAAAAGGTTCTCTCTCACCTTGAGAATCCAAGCGACGGAGTCTTCTCTAGCGGAAGCATCGAGAGATCGAGATTGGAATCTTGAGAGATAATCATGTCCTGGAACAAAGTGATGCTCGTCTTCTATAAAACAAGCGATCGAATCATCCGGCCACGAATCAGCTTCGGAAGAAGAGGAGGAATCAACCGTTGATTCGCCGGAAAACACACCGGAATCTTCTCCGCATAACAAATCCATATCGTTAGAGTCGTTAGAGAAGGAAACAGACATGAGTACACAATCGTCGAGAAGACGGTGATGGCTTTTCATTCTGATCTCTCCATAACCAAACCGGAGAACAAAAAAAAAAAAAGGATGAGATCTAGATGATGAAGAGAGAAAGGTGTGAAATGAGAAATTTTGAAATATTGTGTTTTGTGTGTGTGTGTGTGGAGAGCAGAGAAGAGTGAAGAAAGGTTTTTAACATATTCATTTTGTTTGGATGTATAAATAAACACCACCAAGGCAGCTGAGTGTTTTTTTAATTATTTTAAAATTTTAAATAAGAAATAAAAGTGTTTTGTTGTTGGAAATGAAACAGAGAGACGGTTACCGTTTCCGTTATGCCCCGAGGAAACGGGGACTGTTCGACGAATCGAGACGGGGGGATGGCTCGTTCATTTGGGTGAACATGCGCTAAAGCAAAATGCGTAGGTTAGAAATAAGCAGTGGTATTACGTAATACGTGGCAGGTTAAGACGTTGCATGAGTGAGTGTACAGATAAATTGTACGTTTTGGTTGCATTATTACTCGTGAAGAGAGGAGAGGGCCGTATTTTGTTTTTTGAAATAATAAAGGTGACGTTTGGAGTGTATTAATTTGTGATTAGCTTAATGGGCCTGAGTAATGAAACCGTGGGTTTGTTAGTTTGGACCATTTTGTTGGTCGGTTAAGGAGAAACACTTTCACGTATTTAAGAGATTTTAGATGAACTTTTACATTTTTAGTGAAAAATATGACTATGTTCTTGAATTAACCATACGACAAAGGGAAGAAGAGTCGAGTCGAAACCCCCATCGAGGCGTCAACAGCCACTGGGTACTGGGGAGTGAAAAATGTGAAATCTCTCCGGTCAAGTATGTAAAGATTGGTTTTATCTAATTATCTTTGATTTCTAAATTAAAATTGGTAGATTAGATTAAGAGAAACAGTGGTGTGGAGCGTGTGTGAAAGAGAAGAGTAGTGGAAGTCATTTTCGTAGAATATGAGATTTTCTTCACGTTCCTTTTTGTATCAATATGTCATATAGAGACTTAGTAAAGTATTTTGGTCCCTTAATGGTTGAATTATCAATTATGCCATAAAAGTTGTTAAATCATTGGCCCGTTTTTAGTCACTGCCGTAATTACTTTCTTATAATTTATACACGTGTTCAAACTCTTAATATTTGTTTTGCGCTTTGGATTTAGATTATAGACAAAATTTGGGATAATTAAGATCTCGGTTTATCATAATGATTATAGTTCCATCTCGAGATATTTAAGTAGAAACAAATGATAGTTGCAATGTATATGTATATCCAACTTTTCACATATCGTAACCAATGTGGGTACTTTTTAATTGTGGAACAAAAAAACGAATAATCTTCGGCGGAAACCATCTTCATTAGTTAGGTAGAATAACTCGTTTCTCTGTTTAGGTAAACAAAACTTAAAACATTTTGTATTTGCATTCACATTTACAGTTACATGAACGTTTTTTTTTCATCATGCAGTATATGTTTATTTATATTACCTATTAATGAAGCCAAGAAATTGAAATTTGAAAGGAGGGAAAATATGCACCTTCCAACCTACAACAATTTATCAGACTGACATTACATTCTCGTGGTAGGGTTCGTCATTTTTTTGTTAATAAGACGATTCATGGGGAGCTATTTGCCTTATAGTCACCTTATAGTCAAAGGTCGTTGTTGAGTGGTTATTCAGATCTAAGTATATGGTACGTGATATCACTAGACATGATCTTATACTACATATCATCGTCACATTAATTGATACTTGTTAAGAAATGTTTTTTTCTTCTTCCTGTAGCATAGTCAACTCGGACCGTATTGATTGACATATGAAACCAGAACAATGTATATATATTTCTTTTGTTATATACAATGATGAATTGATGACCATGAGTCCATGTTGAGTTACTAGAAATATAATGAATAGTTAGTTAACTAGTGGGTTGAGTCATTCTCAACTGTATATGTTTGATTTTTTTTTTTCGGTGCCACATTTTAATTAAAATTTGGGGAACATATCTGAAATTCACACACACCTTTTAGAGAAGAACATGAAAATGAAATCTTTAACCAAATGAAAATAAATGATCATACACTGGAAAATAGGTGAACTTACATCATTGAAGCTACCAATTTCAATGCAATGATAATGAGGCCTATACAATATATTCTTACACTGATCATTTGATCGATAATTTATCTGAGTTCCAGACTCCGATTTATTACATAACAACATGATTTTTTTTTTTTTTTTTTTTCACATATAGCAACAAATTCACTAGCAAAATGAGTGATGTATAGTGATGTTTTTCACAAACACTGTACATACAGTAACTAAAGATATGTATTTTTGGTGTCCACTTTATTCTTCTTCGTTGAAGTAATTATATTGTGTTTCTCAAGGTTGAAGTCTTCAGTGTAGACAATATCTTTATAAATTTTATACTGCATTAAGTTAAGATTTTACTTTGTTGTATGAAAATATTTAAGTATTACATGTCCAAAATGCGTATAAGTTTTAATTTTGTCGATCGCTAAAGATACGTTATTTTGCATGACACTGAAGATAGCCATAACAAAGTAGCGTCCAATATAAAAAGCTAAATTATGGTTTTGAGTTTTGACTATCACATCTTCTAAATAGCTCTATAATTTATAGCTCAGCTTTCACCATCTCTATAGTATCACCACTCGAACTTATTCAAACTTCTTATAATTAGAGTATATAGTTCAGCAAAATCCCAAAAACAGAAACCTTAACCTTACAAAATATTTCTCTTAATTAATACTACCGTATTATTAATACACCAAGCTTATCTAAATCTTAACAATCTGGTACGAGTTGCCATCGAGATTTGCACTGCACACAAGAGATGTTCAAAGGACCCTTTTTCATCTTTTATCTTTTTGGATTTTGGTCGGCGTTGGCCGATTATGACTCCGCCATACCTCGATTTCTCTATATTTCTTTTAGTCTCGATCCTATTTTTTTATTATTCTTCTTCTTTTTGTTAAATAACCTCTCTATGATATTTCTTGAGTTTAGTGGAATATAGGCTCCGATCAAATTCAGTCAGATGTCGTCATCTCTCGTAAATTCTGTTTACAAGTCAACAATTAACTTCATTGGTCTTTTTTTAATGTGTTTATGATATGTGATAAATAATTATTAGTAACGTGCGGATTTGAACCCGAATAATATAACAACGATATTAATAGATATATATCACTGAATTACAAATTTTAATATTCAAATAATTAAATATTCTATACATACGTAAATATGTAAAAATATCATTCATCCTTATATCATTATGTTATTTGCTTTAGAGTTTATGGAAGTGGTTTTCGATGGTTCATGTCTTTCTTAATGATCACATTATCACGGCATATTTAATTTTATACGGGCCGGAACAAAAAAAACTTATACAAAAAAGTAAATGGTACGATCGAAAACTATTCGTTCTTAAAGACTTAAACACACAATAATGGGACATTCATCACACATCACCAAAAATTTATAATAATAGGACATGCATGCATATTGCATAGAAGTGAAAACATAATATATCACTTCAAACACTTAAGGTTAAAACTGACTATATAGTACATAACATTATTATACTTTATCTAGCTATTATCATTCTTAATATACCTTAGACTTTATCTAGCTAGCATATGAATCCCACGTACGTTTATCAACCCAAATAAAAGTGGATTAATTTCGATAATGATGGTAAATCGAAATATTTATTTAAAGCTTATGCATATTTTATAAACACACCTTTTTGATTATATATCCACATACTTGCAAATGTAGTATTTATTTATGTACACAGTACACTCAAAAGCCTTGTATAGCTATTATCATTGTCGTAGTGCCTAAGTTGCTGCTTATCTAACTACCCACTAAGCTCTTTTAGTTTGGTCTAATCTTATATAGAGCTCTACTATCTTTACTCGAGATTAATTTAACTACTCTGGCGGCTTGATAGACTGAGTCTATTCTTTAATGAAAACTCTACAATTCATTTCCTAAGTTATAAAATGTATCGTGGTTTCAACTTTCACAATTTATATTGTATATAAGTGACATTATATAAACACGTTTATATCCTTAATTAAAGTTGTAAAGTTTTACTGAACTTCCTAAAGATGATAGAAATAGCAACCAGAAAAAACTATATTGTATTTGACTATATTGACTGACTTTAAAACTCAATAGTGTAGGCCAACTCAACTCAACCTAACATAAATTATTTATGAAGACAAAAACTAACAATGATAGGGTGCCTATTAAATGAAAAAGTCTTGCGCATGTTTGACTATATAATAACATATAGTTCTGATATGTTTCATTGATATAATAAATATGTTATAGTATCTCATTATGGCTTATACCTTATACTAGTAAAGTATTAGATTGCTTATTGGTTGGTGATAATCTTTAAGACCAAATCCTAAGACGACATATATATTTAAAGTTTTAAACAAAAAAAACTGAAGTCATAAACTTAGAAATTAAATGGGTGCAACATGCAAGTATTTTTATGGAGTTAGTGTACAAACATGTAACACAACACAACACAACCGTATGAGATACGTAAAGAAAATCACAACACATGTGTAACGGACCAACATGTATGAAGAATTGGTCCCATGCATTGAGATAGATCTAATGACTTCAAATCAAGAATGGTCCATTTACAAAATAGACATGTAAATATATACAAAGCTTAATCCCCATCCCTCCATAGGGTCTACACACAGCTAGCATCTTTTTTGTATTTTCTGCTCTGTTTTTTTAAACTTTAATTTTACTTTTAATTCTTATTATCTTCAGCTTTTTTTTCTGTCTTTTTTTCTTTTTCTTCCTGAGAAATTCTCACAACTTCCATCCATGTATCGACCTGGGGTCCTTTGATTTGTCACGGCTAATCAAATCAGCATTAGAACAAATCAAAAGTGAGAAATAAAATAAAAATAAAAATACTTTCATAAAAACGATGTTTTCCACTTATATTCATACATCTTTCAATAGAATCCATTATATACGATTCCCATGGTCAGGACTCAGGCATGCTAAATGTAAGCACTAAGCAAGCAAACACATCATTTATAGTGTTACACTTACATCAAGTTATGACGAGAGAGTATGATTGAATACCGAAACAAAGTTATGGGCCTAGTGGACCGTATTCCAAATTAATGGGCTTTTAGTGAGGGCACATCAGGCCCAATTAATGGGCTTTCTTGGCGACGCTTTGTTTGCCAGGAGTTACGCTGTTTCTTTCTTCTCCGGCGAGAGACGAAGAAGAAGAAGAAGATAACGAAACACACAAAAGCATGAACGGAGCTTCACTCTGCAATTCCGTGTTGCTCCATTCTCATTCTCGTTTAAACTCACCATGTTCCTTCGCTTCTTCGTCTTCTTCATATGCGTTCACAACGTCTACGTATATCTCAATTCGAATTCGACAGAGCTTTAGAGCACTCGTTGTGAAAAGGAGTAATGGGTTTTGTTCATTCGCTGTAAACAAGCGTGGAAGTGGCGAATTCGGTCGTATGGAGTCAGAAGATGATGAGGATGATGAAGATTGGGATGAATTCGATGAAGAAGACGAAGGAGAAGAAGATGAAGACGAAGGAGAGTTTTTGCCAATGGATAAGATGAAGAAATGGTTAGAGAGAAAGCCTCGTGGATTTGGGTCAGGTAAAAAGTACGAAACTTCAATTGAAGATAAGTTGCTCGACGAAATTGAGCAAAGTTGGAAAGCTCAAGCTTCTAATCTCAATAAGCTTAAGAACGATCCTCTCAAGTCACAACAACTTAAGCGTGACGATACTCTCATCAAAGGTTTCAACTTTTTTGTTTGTTTTCCCACACTCTTAGTTGTGTAGTTTGGAATCTCAAATCTTAAGGTGTTGTTGTGTTGAAATAGGAACTGGAGAAGAGACTCAAGTTGGGTTTCGTGTTCGTGTGACTAATCTTCCTAAGAAGAAGAATGTTCATAGAGATCTTAAGGTTGCGTTTAAAGAAGTAAGTGGCGTTTTGAGTATTAAACCAGCTGTGTCTGGGAATAAGAAGACTAAGGATCCTGTTTGTAAAGGATTTGCTCATCTTGATTTCAAAACTGACACTGATGCAAACAGGTACGAGACTTTTTGTGATGTTTGTAAATTTGCATTTTTTATCTCTTTGGTACTGAGGCAAAAGTTTGGGTTTTTTAATGTTAGGTTTGTGAAAGAGTTCAATGGACAGAGTTTAACATTTGGAAAAGTTATAAAGCAAATCAAATGTCAGGTTGTTGAGTTTTCTTTAGATGAATCAGTGTCAAAGGAAGTATATTTTGATAACGGCTTTAAGGTGCAGAAGCTTCCGTATTCTGGTTTAGAAGCAGTTTCTGATGCTGATGATGTTGTTGAAGAAGAGGAGGCTTTTGTGGATTCATTGGAATTGGAAGAATCTGATGATTTAGATGAAGAGGTATATGAACTGGAAGTCGAAGAAGATGAACCAAATCGTATCTCTGGTAGCGTAGAATCTCCTGTAGAACTGAGACGTGATTTGAAAACCGAGTTAAAGTCGCAGAAACAAGTTGTGAAGCGAGAGGTTAGAGAACAAAAGGTGTTAGAGACACCTTTAGTTTCATTCCAGGCGAATAAATCCGAGGAAGCTGTGGCAGAAACACGCTTGGATGATGAACAACCCGAGGAAGCTGTAGCAGAAACACACTCGGATGATGAACTCGAATGGGATGATGAAGAAGACTCTTCTGAAGAGAATCTTGAACTTCTAAACAGTTCAATGTCATCCTCAGAAGAAATTCGAGTAGATAGAATCCGCATGCTGGAGCAGAAGCTTCTCGGTAAAGAAAAACTCTTTGGTGGAGGAACTGGCTTTGATAAATCAGAAGCAAAACCCGCTAGAGACGAAGGGAAGAAGAAGGAGAAGAAGATGAAGAAAAAGATTATTGTGAAAGGGCAAGCTAAAAAGGGTGCAAAGATAGAAATTCCTGGATCTTCAAAAAGGTAAAAAATGCATTATAGCAATCTTGCTAAGAAATGGTTACCAATGTAGAATCTCTACTTAAACTGATTGATTTTTATAATTATGATTCACAGGTTAAAGGTGAAGGAGAAGGCTCTCTTAACTGGCGTCTTAGTCAAGTATGCGGCAAAAGTTGCTTCAACCTCGAATGATGAATGATCCCTTCACAAGTGAAGTGATCAAGTTTTGTGTTGTGATAATCTTTATCAACTGCTAGTAGTGAGCCATCTTCTTTCTGTTCTTGTAAAAGTGTTACGAGATCAAGAGAGGAACAAGAATAGGGTATGAAAAGTTACATGAGGATATGTTATTGTTTCTTGTTATTCTTCTTAAGGATACAACAACCAGCGTAGATTTCATTATCAGACATCAAAATATTGAAACACAGCAGGTAACCAGGGGTTTTCACCTGCTTTAACGTTCTTTTCAGGAAGATCTAAAAGAGGCATAGGCCAAATTGTTCGAAACCCCTTAAATTCTTTAGGTAGGACTTGGAGCTCCTGTGGTAAACGAAGAACAACACTGCTTCATTAATTCTTAGTAACATTTTTGGTAAAGTGTTTTGAAAACAAGAACACTCAGAGATAGCTTAAAGGTCTTGAACCCCATTCCTTTGTTTTACTCCTTTCTTTGTTCCCTCATTTTACATCGTTTCGTTACATTTTATACATTTGAAAGAGCAAAAAAAAAACTATCTTGGCTCTTGAATACCAAGGGTTCTACCCAACGAAGAGCACAGTGACCACAAAATGGTCGCTTTGTACCATAATCGCGCGCAGTCTAATCTCTATTCCATTCCATGTGACAATATGATTGGGCGTCATGTAGATAGCTTCTCCGAGCAAACAGTTGACATGAAGTGTGACCCATGTACTTGCATCTAATTTTGATTCACATATCTCAGACCAATATTGATAATTTTTTGGGCTCTTTTTGGCCATAACAAAGGATCAACAGGGAGGCTGATCGTACTTGTAGTTTGCCACCTGAGGGGAAGTACACTTACATTACACTGCATACATTCTAGAGCATATGTTGAACATATGTCTGCATTCCAAACCATGCATGTATCGCTGTAGTTCCAATTGAAGTAAAGTGGGTGATCAGGTTGGTGGAGACTCGTGCTCAAGCAAACTTGACTACACACCTATATGGTTAGAACTTGTAACAAAGATTCACGCTTTACAGGCAGATGATCAAGTGAGGCAAGATACGTGTATAAGAGAAACATCGAGATTCAGGTTTGTTCCTTATCACCTAAACAACTTAAAAACAACCAAGAAAA
The DNA here is from genome assembly GCA_023657505.1 of Camelina hispida. Classification (NCBI taxonomy): domain Eukaryota; kingdom Viridiplantae; phylum Streptophyta; class Magnoliopsida; order Brassicales; family Brassicaceae; genus Camelina; species Camelina hispida. The sequence goes on along the minus strand of CP094634.1, from coordinate 38,924,751 downwards.
ACATTCTCACCTTTGATATCTTTGTGTGTATATGAGTTTCTTTTGGCTAAAATTCCCAATAATTTCTTTTTCAGTCTTTTGCATCAAAGTGTGTTTTATAATGCCCATACATATACATATGTAACCCTTAGCCAAAGCAATAAGCGAAATGAACAAAGTAAGAATTCTGAGTTAAGAACAAAAGCCATGAAACAACACACTAAAAACAAAAGTCTAGACTTCTATTATTTTTGCGATACATCTTGAACTAGCAAAAGATTCATCTCTCAACAAGACCAATTTAGCAATGAGAAAGAACAAGCAAGTTTAACCAATGGAACTTTATGAAAGCCCCTTAATCATTTATGCTATTTTCATGTTTCATGTTTTTTGTTTTAAGTTTCTTTTCTTGAATTAACTTTTTAAACTTTTGTAGGTGTTGCAATGGCTTCACTAACCGAGCTACCATTCAACTGGCTCGGTTTCATCAGTGCGATGATCTCAAACATTTCTTTCACTTACCGAAGCATCTTTTCCAAGAAAGCCATGGTTCTTGATTTTTTTTTCTCTTCTTCCTTACGCTACTGACTCGAGTCGAGTTTTGATTTTTGAACCCAAATTGTATTTTATTTTCAGACTGATATGGACAGTACAAATGTCTATGCTTACATCTCCATCATTGCTCTCTTCGTCTGCATTCCTCCTGCCATCATCGTAAGTCACTTTTATAATCTCTCACTAGTTACGTATGGAAGAAGTAATATGTTTATATTTGGTTATTAATTAGAGTTACTGGTTAAAATTTGTTCTTAGGTTGAAGGTCCTAAACTGCTAAAGCACGGTTTCTCCATCGTTATCTTCGGTAAAAGATTACTCAAACTCTCTTCAATTCATATACCCTTTTACAATCACAAATGTAACGAACTAATGTATTTCACTTGATTAATATTTGCAGGAAACCATATCTCGACACAGACAGGTATTGGAACAGGAATAGCAATTGCTGGTGTTGCAATATACTCTGTCATTAAGGCCAAGATCTAAGAAGAGAAACGGGTCAGTTCACTATTTTTACAACAAAGCTTATGATATTTTCTTATAATTAATAATAAATTGTTTTGGAGCTTGAGAAAATGATGATTAATTAATGAGATTTGTATGTTTTTTTATGTTATGCTTCAGCAAGGAAAGAAAGCTTAGAGAGAGGCGGAAGACAATTGAACAAAGTCTTCCGATGGATATGTTTATATATAATTAATAACCAAAATGCAATATAGTATGTTGTATGGTACCATCGACCATTGTTTTCGAGTTTTTTTTTCCCTATCTTTTGTTTATTTTTGCTTTCTGAAAAGTTTATATATATATTTTTATTCTGCTTCTTCTGTTTTTAATGGAGAACATTTCCATTTTTCAGAATATGCAATTATCTTGATGGATAAAATGCATAATAATGTATAAATGTATTTAATTGCTGTTTTTTGGAGCATTATACAGCCATCTTCATAGTCATAGAACTAAAATTTTGTTTTTTCTTTTAACTTTTTTTTTTCCTTGGTAATTATATTTTGTTTTTTAAAACTGATATTTTCTATTAAATAATTTAGGTTGGTTATATGTTGTTCTTGTAAATTGGTTATATATGGTTCTTGTAAATATTATATGGGTTGTTATAAGAGATATGTATATGGGTTGTTATATGAAATATTTAGCTACACCGCTGCACTTAAACGAAATTCACAAAAAAATTATTATACCACTCACACTAGATGTAAGTGAGTGGTTTCTACTTAAACTTGGATGTTAAAACAAAATTTTAAAAAATACAGCATCTTTGTATAGAGGAAGTAAGATCCTACCAAATATTTAGCATTGAATGTTCATATGAATAATGTTACACAAAGAATCACATGTGTAAATATGAGTTGCACCAATTTATCTCTAGTGACCTTAAAGACACTAAACAATACTTTTACTCTCACAAACTCAGTCATCCATAGAACATTGACAAACAAAAGAAAAGCCAAAACTATTAGTAATTAGTATCTGCTCTAAGCCATATGAGCACAAACATTAGAAACAGAGTCATTCCTGAAAAAGAAATCAAGGCAAACTTTATATGATAACATCTAAGGTTTCATCCAACGATGGCTGAATCCATAATAACCAAGGTCAGATCAGACCATAACAAAAACAGCAACAAGTACCCAAAATCAGATGCCGAAATATTTACAACGCTAAGAGAACTGCTATGCTATTCAGCTTCAACAGTAAGAAGTGGTCAATTTTATAGATCACTAATATGCATCACCAATCATAGGAAACAAGATTATACTAAAACATGTCATCACTGAGAAATCTCAACAAACAAGGGCATAAGACCATAACAAGAAGACAGAGATTGACCAAATGAGTAAGTAACTAACAACAAGATGATACAAAGGGTAAGCCGAATGCGTAACTGGAATAAGAAATCACAAATGAGAACAATGCACCTAACAAAATATCCATAAAATTCTATTGCTACACAAACTTCCTCTGTTTTCATAATGCAAATGGGTTGCATTACGACAAACCCAACAGATCTCAGACATGAGGTTCTCTAAAAATCTGAGGTTCTTTAAGAATCAAATATGAACCATCACAGAAAAAACTCAATTGTATCAATCATTCTATACAAGTCAGAGAAGATACTGCTCAATCAATATTGTGAACACCAGATAACACAACTATACGATCTTCCAGAACAACATTCAGCTTGTCACATAATTATCTACACGGCTACACTTAAATGAAAGCACAGGAAAGCATTGTATCACTCATACTACAAGTAATTGAATGGTTTTCTAGACGAACTTGAATGTCACAAATAATAGAAAAATGCAGCTTTCTATCTTTGTATAAAGATATCAAGATCCTACTATATATTAAAATTGACAATTTACAGGAATACAATTGAAACAGAGAATCACATGTGTAAACATGAGTTGAACCATTTTAATTAGCTTTAGTCACCTAAAGACACTCAACAAACTCAATCCTTGATGGAATTTCGACAAACAAAACTATCAAAGTATCAGTTAGAAAGTTCAAAAAATGTTAAAACTTAACAATCTGCTTTATAATTATTATATGAGCACAAAAATTAGAAACGGAGTTATAATTATCAAGCGATTTACTATCTTTTTACAGTAACAGTAACAACTTATAAAATAATCTACTTTCTTTTTGAACTAGAGACAAACTTAAGCAAAGGCAATATGCATAATTTTAACAGACTAATTCAATTCTTAAACTGAGAATATGAGGAAGAATATAAACCTGATGATGATCTTTGGAAACCGAGGAACAACAGCCTGCGCAAAAAAAACATGTGATGTTAGATGATCTATGTAAATGTCTGCAAAACCATGAATGTTTTAGAATTTAGAAACAATATTATAACGAAACTGAATATAATAAGACATCAGATATAGAAGAAACAGACATTTACATACCTGAATTCACATATGTATATATAGAATATCAAGTCAATCACATACCTCGAATTTGTCTGTAAGCTTTATCATTCATGCTCCATGCATATTGATTTTGCAGAGCTGTTTTAAGCAAGTCAAGAGGTAAGGGTAAGGAACTACCTGATTTGCGTCATTTAGTGGTTCACTTTTGGCATAAGTACTTCTGACGAGATATCTCATTCTCATACCGCGTGGAGGCATTTGTTTTTGGGTTAGATGACTAAACCCCCAACTAATGGAAATCCCAATTGCATGAGCAACTAGGATCTCATACCGAGTCGAGGCATTTGTTCTTTTCACTCAGGTGACTAGGAACTCAATCTCATACCGCGTCGAGGCAATTGTTTTTGGTTTAGATGACTAAACCCCCACACTAATGGAAATCCCAATTGCATGAGCAACAAGGATCTCATAGCGAGTCGAGGCATTTGTTCTTTTCGCTCTGGTGACTAGGAACCCTCACTTGCGTTTTACCATAGGGACATTTCTTTTGGCTTGAGTGACTAGGATCTCAAGCTATTTCATAGACGAGGCATTTGTTTTTACTTTGGGTGACTAGGAACCCGAGTATTTAAGAAGTTGGGACTGCAGAGCCTACCATCTGGGACATTCAGAGAGGTAATTTAGATTACCTCAACCAACACGAGGCATTTGTTTCAGCTCAGTTACTAGGGACCCGAGAATCTACACAGAACTGGGACAGTCGTTTTCATTAGGGACATGGACATTAAGAGAGGTAATTTTGATTACCTGGACCAACACGAGGCATTTGTTTTCATTCTACCATCAGGGACAGGGACATTCAAAGAGGTAACTAAAATTACCTCAACCAACACACGAGGCATTTGTTTTCTACCATCAGGGACAGGGACATTCAAAGAGGTAATTAAAATTACCTCAACCAACACACGAGGCATTTGTTTTCATTGTACCATCAGGGACAGGGACATTTAAAGAGGTAACTAAAATTACCTCAACCAACACACGAGGCATTTGTTTTCATTCTACCATCAGGGACAGGGACATTCAAAGAGGTAATTAAAATTACCTAACCAACACACGAGGCATTTGTTTTCATTCTACCATCAGGGACAGGGACAGGGACATTCAAAGAGGTAAAAATTACCTCAACCAACACGTCATTTGTTTTCATTCTACCATCAGGGACAGGGACAGGGACATTCAAAGAGGTAATTAAAATTACCTCAACCAGCACGAGGCATTTGTTTTCATTCTACCATCAGGGACAGGGGCATTCAAAGAGGTAATTAAAATTACCTCAACCAACAGGAGGCATTTGTTTTCATTCTACCATCAGGGACAGGTTTTCATTCTACGATCAGGGACAGTGACAGGGACAGGGAAATTCAAAGAGGTAATTTTGATTACCTCAATCAACACGAGGCATTTGTTTTCATACTACTATCAGGAACATGGACAGGGACATTCAGAGAGGTAACCTCGACCAACCCGAGGCATTTGTTATCATTCTACCATTATGGCCAGGGACAGGGACTTTAAGATGGGACATTCAGAGAAGTAATTTTGATTACCTCGAGAAACCCGAGGCATTTGATATCATTCTACCAACAGGGATAGGGACATGGACTTTAAGAGAGGTAATTAAAATTACCTTAGCAGCAAGAGGCATTTGTTTCAGCTCGGTGACTAGGAACCCGAGAAATTACAGAACCGGGGACAATCTCATTTTCATTAGGGGCAGGGACATTAAGAGAGGTCATTTTGATTACCTCAACCAACCCGAGGCATTTGTTATCATTCTACCATCATGGACAGGGACAGGGACTTTAAGATGGGACATTCAGAGAGGTAATTTTAATTACCTCGATTGAGAAGAGGCATTTGTGTGTTAGCTCCACCAAGATACTGTAGCAAAATTTAACTGCCTCACAACAGTTCCTTTAGTTGACCTACGCATAACTTAAATGGACGATGGTGTGTACTCAGAGGAAACCCCCTTTTGCGCCATTGTTACTTCGGTTAAACCCCCTTCACCGATTCAGCAGATATCTCCACTTTGCCCATGTTTAGGGAAGTATATTCATCTCTTGCTTATAAATTGCCAACCCTTTCGTTTGTATGAAGATTAATCCATCTCCCAACATCCACGCCCATGTTCAGGGAAGATAATACATTCTCTCATCACTGTATGAATCTTGTACCTCATCGGGTTGCCTTAAAAGAAAAAACCTTGGATCCACTTTCTTGGTCGCAATAGATAAATCAGCAGCGTGGATAAATCTTCTACCTTGCTTTGATTTAAGGAACCCAATCTGCATCAAAGATAAAGAGAACTTAAAAGAGCATCACCATCGGTTGGATCCAAATGATGGGATCCAACTATATTTATAATTGAAAAAAATCCAATTCTCAAAAGTTAGATACTTATTCATGTTTATTAGTTTTGACACTCCAATGGTAAACACCTAATGAGTGTCTAAAATTTTAAATTTTTAAAAACTTAAGTTATACTTGACACACACTCTAAACAAAACACACTTTGAACAATAAGAACTTGACAATGAACAAAGCAGAAAATTATATCAAAACCAGGAATAACACCAAGTTGCAGATCGGACAAACCTAACTGATAAGAACGACCACAAAATCAAGTTGTTGGGTACATCACTTTCTGAATTCTCCATATTGATACCTCAATCTCAGTTGCCTTGAATTCTTCTTGAAGAACAGATTGCAGAGCGGATATGGCAGTCTACAAAAGTAGGATAACTCAAAGTCAGAAATAATGAGCTAAGTTATTTTGCTCAGAATTTTGGTTCTTAACATTAAAGCTTTTTAAAAGTGTATGCAAATATGAACATAGCAAAGGAAGCACCGATAGAAAAAAAATGTATTAAAGCTTTTTAAAATTTGTTTCCTATATATAACTCTAAAGGAGGAAATAAAGAAGAGGATCGGCAGTGACTTACCTGCAGTGTTTCATCATATGTGAAGGCAGGGTTTTCTTTCATTTTCTTCTCCAAGAAATTGATAGCCTCTTCCACACCAGCACAAGCTGCCTGCATCATATGTTTGCTTATTAGTTGAGACACTAAATTACAGAAGCCTCTTATTCGATAGAACAATAACATCTGACATTGTACCCTTCCTAAGATCGTGGGTACAAGGGTCCAGAAGGTACATATTTATCATCTATGTTAATATGTTCTCAATGTGTTGTTTCACCTCCATAGTGAACCAATAACAACAACCAAAAAAACTATCCCCTAGCTCTTAACAAACAGATTAAATAATGTAATGGAACAAGAAAATAAGATAAACATTGATAGCCTTTCTCAGAATCAGACCAGAATCAAACAATTTATGAAACAAACAAATGAACAAGCTATCTTCTAATAAGAAGACAAACTTAGAGACGGCTTGACAACGCATCAATTCCAACACTGTATAAAGCGAAACAATGTATAAATCAATCAGAGCTAATGTCGCTAATTTAACTTTTAACAGACACTAATTATTGATTCAAAATAACCCTAATTTTAACAAACAACAAATAATCCTAATTTTCTAAAATCAAAGAACCCTAATTTCTAAAGCCTCGTCAAATAAAAAAGAATTTGTAGCATGAGATAGAGATTTATACCATGGGAAAGAGATTGCCGAAGGAACCACGCCGATTTGGTGAAGGAACTCTCTGATTGCTGAAGGGAAAGTCGCGGTTTTGCTCACCGGAGTCTCCGATTTGCTGAACAAGCATCTGATTATCAGATTAGAGAATCAAAATCAACGAAACTGAAACCCTAATCAAACTGTTGATGTTAAGAAATCAACAAAATCGAAATCAATTCATAGAATCTAACAATTCAAAAACCGAAAGATGGAGAAAAGAACTCACGCTGGGCTTGGCTTGGCTCGGCGAGCCTCGTCCTCCGTCTCTCCTCTTCCGTCTCAATCTAAAAATTTTGATGCTTCCATACTTAAACATAGCCCCGAATCATGCCACAGAACTAGGAGAGAGCGTGAGAGAGAGAGAGAGAAGGAAGGAGAGACGAAGAGATGGAACTAGGGTTTTAGTTTTCTCGTCTCCTTCTCAAAAATTTTTTTTTTTAATGGTCGGTCAGTTATATATTCAGAAGAAGAAACAATATCACTTAACGGCTATAATTTTTTTTTAATACGTAAGCGTGTAAAGGACAGCTGTATGGACATTTGTTGGTAAAGTGTCAATATTTGATACTTCGATCTTTTTTAATTTGTTATTTAAACACCCATTTTTTTTTTTTTTTAACTTAATTATTAATGTTGGTGGGTGTATAAATACACACACAAAAGGAGAATCAACGACAAAATTATTTGAATTTAAAAAAAAAAACAAAATTAAAAGTATATAAACTAAATTGAAATTCAAAGAAATTTGAAATGTATCAATCAAAAGCAAAAAAGGAAAAAAAAAAAAAGACTAAATGAGAAACTATAAATATAACTAATCAAAAGACTGTGATTGTTTTTGGAAGTGTTAAGTATAGAAACTAAAATTGAAATACAACAAACGAGCAAATGAAACGCGAAAAATCAACACAAATAACCTAAAACAATGATTTTTTTTGAAAGCATATGAAATAAATATAATTAAAACATGCCATCTGTTCCAGACCAATTACGTAAATATTTTTACAAACTAGAAGTTATTTTAGGGATACCTAAATATCGAATGTTTCGAAGTCTCTGTTTTAGGTTTTTCAAAGACTATCGAGTTTGGTTACTGAAAAGTATGGAGTCATCAACATAGCCGAATGTGTATTCCTAGAACAGCTAGCAATGAAAGCGTTGGGTTTTTTTGTGACAAATAGGTTACTTGAATCATGAGCTGCCTTTAATCCTTTGCATTCACCATACATAATTACATATGCTAAGATGTTCATATTTGTTGCTGAGAGTGAGATTATGAGCCATCTTCTTAGACTTGCTAATGTACATATTACTATTTTAGCAACATTAAATGGATTGTTAGAGGAGTATATATAAGAAATATTGAAACAACGAGCGTACATTTCATTATCAGACAGTAAAATATTGAAACAGAGCAGGTAACCACGGGTTTTCACCTGCTTTAATGTTCATTTAGGAAGATCTAAAAAAGGTATAGGCCAAATTGTTCGAAACCCCTTAAAATTCTTAAGGTAGGACACGGGGCTCCTGTGGTAAAGGAAGAACAACACTGCTACATTTCTTAACATTTTTGGTAAATTGTTTTGAAAACAAGAACACTCAGAGATAGCTTAAAGGTCTTGAACCCCATTCCTTTATTTTACTCCTCTCTTTGTTCCCTCATTTTACATCCTTTTGTTACATTTTATACATTTGAAAGAGCCAAAAAAAAACTATCTTGGCTCTTGAATACCAAGGGTTACGCAACGAAGAGCACAGTGACTCTTTACCATTCCATGTGAAAATATGATTGGGCGTCATGTAGATAGCTTCTCCGAGCAAACAGTTGACATGAAGAATGACTGCACAAAAGTCAAATGTGTAGAACCATGTACTTGCATCTAATTTTAATTCACATATCTCACACCAATATGAATTTTTTGGGCTTTTTTGGCCACAACAAAGGATCAATGGGGATGTTGATCGTACTTGTAGTATGCCACCTGAGGGGAAGTACACTTACATTCAGAGCATATGTTGGATATATGTCTGCATTCCAAACCATGCATGTATCGCTGTAGTTCCAATTGAAGTAAAGTCGGTGATCAGGTTGGTGGAGACTCATGCTCAAGCAAACTTGACTACACACCTCTATGGTTAGAACTTCTAACAAACGCTTCGTGCTTTACAGGCACATGATCAAGTGACTAAGTGAGGCAAGATACGGGTGTAAGAGAAACATAGAGATTCGAGTTTGTTCCTTATCATCTAAACAACTTAAAAACTACCGAGAAAAGCATTCTCAATCCCAATCATTTCTTTTTCAGTCTTTTGCATCAAAGTGTGTGTTTAAAATGCCCATACATATACATATGTAGCCCTTAGCCAAAACAATAAGCTTTGATCAGAAATGAACAAAGTAAGAATTCTGAGTTAAGATCAAAGCCATGAAACAACACACTAAAAACAAAAGTCTACACTTCAATTATTTTTGCGATACATCTTGAACTAGCAAAAGATTCATCTCTCAACAAAACCAATTTAGCAATGAGAAAGAACAAGCAAGTGTAACCTATGACCACCTTATAAAACCCCCTTAATCAGTTTGTATCTTTAGAGCTCATAAATGGAAAACAGATTTGATGATTGTAAACAACAGACCTTGAGAGAAAACAAGATTGTTCATTTCACTCCAAAACAACTTTAGCACCAAGTGCTTTCAACTTCTCAACAATCTTCTCACCTTCTTCTTTAGACAAACCAGCTTTCAAAATCGCAGGAGTCTTCTCCACCAATGCTTTAGCTTCTTTCAAACCCAAATCAGTAAAACTCCTCAACTCTTTTATAATCTTAATCTTAGCAGACGCTTCAAAAGACTCAAGCTTTATCTCAAACACTGTCTTCTCCACTTTAGCTTCCTCACTCGCTCCACCACCACCACCACCACTTTGACTCACCATCCCAGCACCACCTGCTCCAGGTTTCATAACGGCGACGGTCGGTAGCTCCGTCATACCTTTCTTCTTCATTATAATCGCACCGAGCTCGGAGATTTCTGATAACGTCAGAGATGAGATCTCGTCCACGAGTCTGAACACACGCTCCGTTGGTGGACTACGGTGCTCCGTTGGATCAAACGTTGCTGGATCGTAATCTGTTGGGAGCTTCCTCTGATCGAACTCTTCTTCTTCTTCTTCTTCGATCTTCGCCGGTTGGGCATAACTCCGGTAACCACCGATTCGAGAAAGAAGTGATAATCTTGAGGAGGTTTGAGATAAATGTTGCCTGAATCTGAGTACTAAGCTCATCTTTTAAGGACTCTGTTACTACTTACTACTTCACAGATTACAGAAACAGAGCAATGGAAACGAAATGGGGGTTTTTTGGTTCGATGCCCTAAAACAGTCTTAGTAGGAAGAAGACATTGGTGGAAAGAGTCCCTCAGATCAGATGAAAATGACTAAAAGGCCGACTACAAATAATTTAGGCCCAATTAGTACCTTTTGGCCCAATATTTTTTTTTTGTGAGACTGTTAAAATAAAAAAAAAAAGCTGCAGTAAAAGATTTGTCGCCTAGTTTTTTCTTTCACAAGATTTGTCGCCTAGTATAAAATAAATAAATATTAGTAATATCAAAACTGGTATATACACTGATGATCAATTTATTCATGTATACTTTTTTAAATAAATTTACCATGCTCTCTTAATTTTTTTTTTCTGACTTTTATGTTTTCTATTTTTGTTTAAATCACTTTATGTCATTAATTTATTTATTTCATTAACTTTAAGAATTAAAGTCTATATTAGATTATTGCATTTGATAATTCATGCACATGTCATTAACGAAGATCGTGGAAATCTTTTACCTGTAACCATTAAAAAATATAACTAGTGAAAAGATCGAATGGATGTTCAAAATCACCTAGGTTTGTACCAATTTCTCTCCGTTAATGTTTCTAAATTATTTTTGTTCTTTCATAGTGATAAAGAACAAATTTACTACCACAACACAGATCAATCGAACTAACAACGAGATTGTATCACCACAATATCAAAACGAGAGATAAAAAATTATAATAAAATTTTACAATAATTTCATTAAAAAATGTTTAGAAAGACACAATCTGTTAAAAAAGAAAGATAGAATGCCAACATTATTTTCTTAATTTACTTTAAATCAAAATACACAAAAAAATATCAAAAATCTCATACTTCATCCATTTAATTTAAAGAGTTCAAAGAGTAGTGAAACAAAATAAGATATAGACAAACTGGTCATCTGACCGACAAACTGGTCATCTGACCATTATTTCTTCTTTCTAGACGTCCTTTACTTCAATAACAATGAATGTTTTGCACAATTTTGAATTATTAATTACATATATATTAATTAGTATATTTTAGTATTGTATTTTTTATTTTTGCTTCAAATTCATTGGTGATTGTTGTTTTAACTAAAATGGTAATACAGACTCTTTGAATAAGATAAAATGATCTTCTTCACTACTTTGTGCAAACATCTATTTCGTATATAGATATCGTGCATAATAAGTAAAGATATTTGTTTTTCTGTAATGTCATTGTTATTTTATTTAGTCGATAATTTTCTTAAGCTTTCCACTTGTATTTTTAAGTTTAGGTTCACTTAACATCTAAGATTTGAATTTTTCTGGATTGAAGTTGATTAAAAACTCACTTCCCAAATTAAGGTTGCTTGCATCATAACTTATTCATGAAAAGGAGAACAATTTTGGACCATAGCAATTCGATATCCACATGGATACTTGTACCATCTTTACAGTATTAGAAGCGAACATGTATTCTTTTCAGACTCACACATTTGCGATAGTTTTTAAATAAAATATACTTTACAAATAAAATAATTTTGTTGATCTCAGATGACACACAAATTGAAGCTGAATGATTCGTTCGATCGAGAAAATTTGGTCCAACATACCATATATATATATATATATTATTTCTTTTTATACGATTATTGACATATTCTAGAAAAAAAAGGAAAATGGTTTAGGATTTGAGATTGTCATATTTGTTTTTAACTATATCATACATACTAAAAATGTGGCATTTATGTAGTTTATTGTATAATTACGTTTTAAATAATAAAAACAAATAATATGATTCACAAAAACTTTCTAAAGGTAAATTAACAAATGTAAGCAATAACAAACTTAAAAAAAAATTATATATATATATATTTCCAAACAAATTTTGTCAATATAGAAGATAAAAAATGTCTATTACAACAACTAATTTTAGCTTCAAGAGCTTATCATAGAAATTAGTAAGCATGTTTTAATCTAGAATTCGATAAAATATGGTAAAGCTCAGACAACAAATATGCCGATAATAAAAAGAACACAAGAATCGTAAATTTAATTTTTAGTATTTCCCGACTATGACAGTAGAGCACGATGTAATTTATTAAGGCTCAAAAATTTTCAACTAAACAACTGTTGGGTCTACCCGTAGGCAGATCCCTCCAAAAATAGGCGTATGCCACTTAGCGTGGAGAGCACACGGTATTCTTTAGTAAAAGGCGAAAGAATAGTTCGCTTTGTGCTCACCACATGGCTGCGTGATTTTTTAACAATGGACCAAGCCCTTCTTTTATATGCATCTATCACTACTAGCAAACTCTCAGCTTCCCGATGTGGGACTTTTCTGTCTCTCATTAATTACTTCTTCTTACTCTTACGCTGTCGTTTCACTATTGTTATATTCTACAGATATAAATCAATTTTCCGATATTACGCTATCGCTTCACCTTTCACCAATAGAATTGATTAATGACATAACCAAAAGATCAAAGAATTTTATTCTTCCTATCAATTCGTTCACACTCTTTCACATATCTACATTGTTCGTCTCATGCATCTATAAGAAAATTAAGGTCGCATCTTCACTGCTCAGCTGCTAAAACCTCAAATAACAGTCCAAACCAAATATTTACTTTGTTCCAGTTCCTTCTCGACGGCCGTTTCAATGGAGGAGCCGTCGTGTAAAAAGCTATCTGAATTTAGTTAATTTGCCTCGAGGATATCCTAATTGTCTAGTAAATACTAATTATACTAGGAGAAACCACTAGAGTTGGACTAAAAAAAGGTCAACATAAATAAACTGAGATTCAGTTATTTATATACCAACCAAAAGAGTGTTTGGATTACACCAAAACACCGTCGCACTTCACAATTAGGCTGCTTGGGTTAACATATAGTAATACCAGAGAAGAAAACAAAAAATCCATAACAGAGAAGAATTACAAAAGAAAAGTTCCGCTGCCTACAATCATCATCCGGAGAGAAAAGTTTCGGGTTGGATCTCAAAAAATTATCATAGTTTCGATCCCCATAGAGGCTAACAAGACCAAAAAAGAGTGAGAAGCAGCCAGAAAGCCAAAAACCCGTTTTTTTCCCTAGCTACCGCGTCGGAAGGGACGCTATAGCTTGAAGGATCTTCTTCCTTGGACCCTGCATTGCATCAAATATAATGATACCAAGTTCATGAAATCTGCTAAAAAAAAAACAGATCAATCCCAATCGTTTTAGATCGATGAGAAACAAAAAGAAAGTACCATTGGTATGATGAGATCTTTTAGATCACTTTCTTTCATCTGTTTTATTGTGGTCATATCCACCTGTTATCATATTAGTCAAGTTTGTTATCCACGAAACAGAGCTCAGACAACAAGTTAATCATCTCAGCGGAGTCATTATTATATTCATTCAATCTATATGTGTGATTGTATCTACTGGACATTGAAATGGCAACAAGAAAAGTAGTGAAAGCACCATAAACAAGAACAAAAGCCAAAATGGCAAAGCTCTAAGTTAAGAAAATAATGGCACACTTACTTCCTCTCTCTTAAAGGCAAGGGAGTATTTTCCAAGTCCAATTGAGTTTAGAAAGCTATCAACTGTTAGAGGCTCTTCCACCTGTTGTAGCACCAAGCAGATATACATGGCATATTATATAACATATGTATAAGAACAAGGCATAAAAGTCTATCTGATCACAAAGGTTTATGGGTCTAAGAGTTACAAGGTACATACGAAGGACTCACACAATGTTTAGAAAGAGCAAAAAGAGAGAAAATTCATCCACAAATTGAGAAGAAGATAAAAGATCTTACAGAGAAGGGATTGTTCTGCATCATACTTCCAAAAGGAGGAAGCTGGCTCAAAGGAGGCAACGGATGTGGGTTTGGGACTGGAGGAGGTAACATTGGCCTCGCGAAAGGAGCACCACTTGTTGGGGCTTGACCATTTAGTACACCTCTAACAGGATACGGCGCTCTCACATCCTCAAGCATCCTGCTTCGTCCATGAAAATCTTCAATATTACTACGTGGAGGAGAACCCCTGGAAGAACCCATGTAGCTTCGAGGATTCCTAGGAGGGGAAAACCCCAGAGAAGATCCCATGTAGCTTCCCACATTTCTAGCTGGGGACAGAGCCCTAGAAGCACTACTGAAGCTTCTGGTGCTCCTTGGCGGTGATGATAGATCCCTTGGAGAGTCAATTCTCCTTCCAGCATTTCTTGGAGGTGATCTATCCCTTGGACTGTCAATCCTTCTAGCATTTCGTGGAGGTGATCTATACCTTGGACTACCAATCCTTCCAGCATTTCGTGGAGGTGATCTATCCCTTGGACTGCCAATCCTTCCAGCATTTCTTGGAGGTGATCTATACCTCGGACTACCAATCCTTCCAGCATTTCTTGGAGGTGATCTATCCCTCGGACTACCAATCCTTCCAGCATTTCGTAGAGGTGATCTACCCCTTGGACTGCCAATCCTTCCAACATTTCTTGGAGGTGATCTATCCCTTGGAGTGCCAATTATCCTTCCAGCATTTCTTGGGGGCGATGGAGCCCTTGGAATGCCAATCATACGTCCATCATTTCTTGGAGGTGATGGACCCCTGGAAGTATCCACAAATCTCTCTGGAGACCTTTGTCGTAAATCTTCCAGGGCCCATGGAGCATACGAACTACTTGATGAAATCATCTGAGAGGAACCACGAGCAGTTCTTGATGAAGGTAAAGGAACATCCCTCGGCTCAGCGATACGTGGTCGAGTATCAAGGCTACGTGGAGGCTGCTCGCTCCTGGAGAGCTTTTCACGAAGATCCATAGTGCTACCTTCATTGCTCTGAGCTCGTCTCTGGGCGTTTTTCTGCAGCAGTTTGAATCGGAGATCATTTTGACTGATCTGCAAATCTTAGTAACAAAGAGTGGTGGGTCAGAAATCAGCAAACATGCTAGTGTGTATCCAGTAATTCACACATCTATACCATTTCCACTTAAACTTGCTTCCCCTCTTTGCCTGCATAAACAAAGAAAGAGCAAAAAACTTTAATCTAGTGAACACCTTTGCCGCAACAAGCAAGAGAATTCCAAACCTAATAACTTAGGCAAAAAAGCATATAACCCATTAGTTCCTCCAGAGTTCTAAATACTCAATTACTCACAACCCCGTGAACAAACAAAAAGTCCAAGATTTCAAAAACAATAAGAGCAACATAACAAAATTAAGAAGATGCTGACATTCAATATGCAGCAGTACACATAAAGAGGGAAAAAAAGTAAACACCTTTTACTGACCACTTCTTCGCTTCCTCCGTAAAGAGAACTATCTAACTGATTCCCTAATCTTTCTTTAGCAGACCGCTTGGTCCCAACTCTAGGCAACTCATAACCAGCATCTATATCACTTGCATCTCGATTCACAACCTGCAAAAAGAAATTACCACCAAGTAAGCAGTTTTCTCACACTCAACCCATTATTCCTACACCAACACACAATTCCAGATTTCCAAATCCATCTCATAAGCCAGATAACATCACGAAAAAGCACCAAATCAAACTCCTTTACAAGCTTTTTCTCCTCTCTCACATTACATCAATGGGAGTTTTTAAACACATTCCTCAAACTGTGAGATGAACGAAAAAAAATTGAAAAAACCCTCAAAACGTACCTGACCGCTACGCCCTAGAGTAATAGTGACCCTACTCCGTCTCGAACCTTCTGACATTTGTAGAACTCAAGGAAGACGAATACCCTAAGGAAAAAAAATCAACTGGAGCCCAATTTCTAACTTACAGTGAAATACAAAACCACGAGGCACCACCACAATCACCTCCCTTCAAACCCTAATCATACGGAACCAAATCTACTCAAAATCACAGAGAGAGAGAGAGAGAGAGAGTAAAAAAGGTATAGAAACGAATCGGGAAAGTTTCCGGGGAAAATTTCCGATGAGATGAACGGAAAACAAACCGGAGAGTTTTATGATACGTGAGAGAGAGAGAGGAATCGCTGGAGACGAAGACGTTCGTGACGGACTCTGCTTACCCCAAAAGAGACCTTCTGACTCGTTTAGTTTGGGCTTCACATGCTCTCTCAGACTCAGACATCAAAGACCCACTAGGGAAATTTTACGAGATAGGTTTGGATTTATGCAGTTTGACCCCGTAGTTTTTTTAATGCTCTATTATGTCCTCTTTTTATTAGGGAATGGGAATCAATCCACAAAATAACAAGGATCGAAATATAATAAAAAGTTTTTAAAAATAAAATTAATACTACTATAATTTTAGTTATCGATAGATATATATTATTCCGAAAATTTAAATTTAGAACCACAAAAATATATTTGATTTATTGGGTTCATTAATTTATAGAAGTTATTGTGCAATACTATATGATAGTTAAAGTTTAACTAACCTTACCAAATTATTAAAGAATAATAGGCTGTTAAGATTGTAGAGGTTTTTCTTTTAATTTAAATTTTAAAAAATTGTTGTTTTTGCCCAGTCCGGCTTTAACACATTAACAAGTTTAAAAATTAAAAAAATACTCTTAAAATTCAAAATCTATATACTTTTTTTTAATGAAATTGTTGATTTTTTTTTTTTTTTAAACAGCTGCTTTCATTGATTAATTAGGTGTGTAATCCTCATGAAGGATGTTTACAAAGAAATTTGGGACATAATCAAAAGAAACAAAAGATAAATTATTTTGAAAGTGTATCTTTGCTAATTTATCAGCTCCTTTGTTGTTAGTTCGCCTTGTCCATTGAAACTCCACATTATCAAATTTTTGCTTCCAGTAGTTTATTTCTCGGATCCAAGTGTGCCATCGGAAGCTTTGTGTACTTCCTTGTGCTAATTGCATGATCTTGATGTTGTCACCTTCAAAGATTATCGTGGTATAGCCTTTTTTCTAAGCTCGCTTCATTGATGTGATCACAATTTGTAGTTCAGCCTCTATAATTGTTGTGCATACTCTGCCGATACTACTCCCAGCATTGATAAAAAAGCCTCTCCAGTCTCGAAATAGCCACCCTGATTGTGATTTCTCCATTCTACAAGAATTTGCAATCCATATTGCACTTTATGAAACCTACTTTTGGCTTTGACCACCTGGACATTGTGGAATAATGTTGACGTTCTCTTGGAGCGTCTTTCTTGACAATTTCTTCATTCCAAGCATCTAACCATTCCATTGCTTCTTGTATCACATAATGGTGATCTTCTTGCCAAGTGTGTACTTGTTAGTGATAAATGAATAGATTCTGGCTTTTCCAAATCCTCCATAGTAACCATATTGGGAGTTGACGATCCATTAAAGAAGAACTCATATTCTTGCAGTTATCAATGATGGTCTTGATTCTTCTTGTCAGCGTGTTACTTGGGTTTGATATATCTGGGAGCAAGTGCTGTTGGGTAATCCACATAGCTTGAGCGTGGGGACATTCACATAAAAGATGGTTAATAGATTCATCAGTCTGATGGCATCTTTGGCAACGCGCGTTGGTTGTAATCCCTCTACGAGTAAGTTCAGTTCCAACTGCTATAGCTTTGAAACAATTCTCCAAAGAAAATGTTGTAACTTTGGTGCGATTTTTAGTTTCCAAATGGCGCCTTTCAGATCAAGATGTACCAAAGGAATGTTGGCATTGTTTCCATATTCAGGTAAATATGATGCCAGCCAGTACCCTGATAACAATGTAGATTCCAGACTCATTATAGTGCCATCCCAGTAGATCTGGTAGTTTTGTGTCTATCACCTTGATTTGCTGTATTAAACCAATATCTTCTGGTGCTATGGTCCTTCGTAGGATGTCTATATCCCAACATGTATGCGTATCATTCATTAAATCGCACACTCTCTGTAGATTATGTTGGGTCCCTTCTATACATCTTGGCGCTCTTGGCGGATGAGTCATTAACCAGAGTTCTGTCCTGATATTTGTATCTTGCCCATTTCCAGTTAGTACTCTCATTCCTTGTCTTAAGAGATCTCTACCTTCTAATAATGATTTCCAAATAAAAGAAGCCTTATATCCTGGTCCAACATTGAAAATATTCTGCTCAGGAAAGTACCTGCCTTTTAGCACTCGTGCAACTAAGCTGTCAGGATTTTGTGCAATCCGCCACACTTGTTTCCCCAATAGGCTGAGATTGAATTTTTTAATATCTCTAAAGCCTAGGCCTCCTTCCTTGTTAGGTAAGCTCATTCTTCTCCAAGAAACCCAATGCATTGGCTTTTTCCTTGGATCTTTACTCCACCAATATCTAGCCAGTGTCTTGTTTATATATTCGCAAATCCCTTTAGGCAATTTGAAATAGTTCATCGTGTAGATAAAGACTTCCTTTCCTGCTTCTGATAGGTATTGGTTTTTCCAGTTCTGAGTCCGGTTCGTGACTTTATCTATGACATACCTAAAGATTTCTTTCTTCTTCTGGCCCACTTGCTCCGGTAGTCCGAGATATTTCCCGCCTCCACCATCATTATGGATGTTAAGTATTCTTCTGAGTCTTGTTTTAACATGTTGTTGAACTCTTGATCCAAATGTGATAGCCGATTTGTTCAAACTCACTGCTTGGTCTGAGGCTCTCTCATAAACCGTTAAGATATTCATGATTGTTGATTTATTAATTGCAAAATTAATGAAAAAATAAAGAGTTAATTACGAGATAAGTATTGTTTTTAGGGTATTGTTCAATTGAGATTTTTTTTTCTTTTTCTAATAGTTTATGGATTTAGATATTTCTTTTACAATGAAATGAAAAATTTACCCTTCAAAAACTGAACTCAAATGTTTAGATCTTAATTTTGTTTCTCTTGACGATGCTTCGATCTCCACTCTCGCCTCTGTTTTCTCTCTCTCTCTTAGAGCCTCCTTTCTCGATGAACAATTTCAAAAAACGTATACATCTCTTTCTCAAATCTATAATCTTATGAATACATAAAGTTTGTTTAATTTTTTCCTTTAGTTCACTGGTTACTAGTTTTCCTAGAGTTTAATTTTCGTTATATATTTTGACCAAAAAAAACAATAATAATATTTTTCATTATATTAATGGGATTGAGGAGAGATGGTGTAAGCAGGAAATAATATTTTGTAGATCGATTTGCAGTGGTAGTTTGATGTGTTTTTTGGTTCCTTTGGTTTGAGAATAAAGAAATTGAGACTGATGTGGTTCTCTCTTTAAGTTGGCAAGGCTAATTGGAGAGATGAAGTTTTTCGTTTTAGCAGTGATGCCTCTTAAATTCAGATTTCAGATGTTTAGAACTTTTTTGTTGCAGGATCAAAGAGGGAGTTTCTTCTTCAAGTCTTGATCGACGTTTTGTTGCAACAAGGAGATTACGGTGATTGAAGATCTTTCACATCAGAAAAAAAGAGATATTGAATATTGAAATAAACAGCTAAATAATACACATTTTCTACAAACTTGTTCTTGAAGGTCCGACTTGTTATCGATCACTAGAACCATCGTGTGTGCAATCCGACACCCACATATATATATATATATATATATATATATATATATATATATATACCATAGAGAGAAAGATAAATGTTTTTTCTAAGAATATATAAAACTAAAACACACTTTTATAATAAAATTTGTTTTGAAATAAATTTGGTAAAGTCTTTTAATATGATCTCATGTGTATCGCATGACTGTGCATCTTCTTTATAATAAAACGGAAGTACACAACATTTGGTAGACTTTATAATTTTAATAAATTGTTACAAATAGGTTATACATAGATTATAAATTAATTCATATATTAATTGTAACAAATAAAACCTTAATTGTAACATAAAATCTTAAACGGGTTATTCCAAATTGATAGTTCATGGATATTCCAAACTTTATTTTTGGAAGATCACATATATGTTCCAAATATCTAGAATCACAATCTTACCAATTTATTTTCCACAGATTTTATTGATAAACCACATCAATTAAAAAGTTATTAAATGGATAAAAATATACTCTCAATCATAAAAAAAAGAATCAAATCTCGCTAATTTAACAAGATTAATCGTGATCTTCGGGATTGTATTCAGAAATTAAAAATTAAACCTTAATGCTAGATTAGGACCGTGCTAGAGCACGGGTTGGAATTCCTTTTATTTATATTATAATTTTAGAATAAAATATAATTTATATGATTAATTTTAAAAGTTTTTAAGGTCCTAATCTAACATTAATCGTGATCTTTGAAATCATATTTTATTCTAAAATTATAATATAAATAAAATAAATTTCAACCCGTGCTTTAGCACGGGTCATAATCTAGTCTATATAATTATTTAAGCAACCCTTTAAACAAATAACCCTATTCCATGTAAAATATTACACAAAATGCCACTGTATTTTAATACAAAATATAATAACAGAATCTTAATATTAATTTGTTGTAAATTAAAAACGATTATCCAAAAAATAGTAATTATTAATTTATTAGATTACAAGAAATCATTAATGAAATAATTTCGAAATAATTTAATAAAATAATAATAAAATTATTTCGAAATTATGTAATAAAATAATTAAACAGATTCTATTTATTGTTTCAGAAATCTTAGGAAACAATAACAAACTATTTAGAAAATTATAAAACTTAAATTTTTTTATAAAACTAAGATTAAATATTTACATATCTAAATCATTTAATAATAACAAATATATATTAAAATTAGGATACAACATTGTTTATATTTTTAAAATATATCTATATACTTATTTAAGCTATGTTGTTAAAAATTTAACCAGTTGTGATGTGATCTATTATGAAAATGCTATTATATTTTAATTATTCTAATAACTAACAAAAGAAAAGTTTAGATTTGTTTACAAAATAATAAAACTCTATTTATTATTTCATAAATCTTAGGAAATAATAACAAACTATTTAATTGGCTAAAACTTAATTGTTTATACACAACATTCACTATATAAACAATACTAAGTGTGAAAACAAAAATAGTAATTTGTAAAAGTTTTAGCAAATAGTAAAAAATGTAGCTCTCTGTGGGCGATTTTCAGGGTGACTGTCTCTTCCAGTCACACCGATCCAATTCTCCGATTGAATTTGCGTTCCGGAGTGTTTTTCCGACCACAAGTATCAAATTTTTTTCGTCTGTAACTACTGGTGGCGGTTTTTTTTCTGTCTAACCAAATTGACAGTTTCTTGTCTCCCTCTTGTCGGGGGAGTAACCGCCAACGAAAACCGCCATGGGCATCCTATATATTCTCCTGCTTCCCTCGTTTTTTCGGTTATCCTCCCTCAATTCCATCCCTGTTCTTCAGGATTCCCCATACAATGAGTGATTATATTCGAAAGTCGATCCAAGATCTCGATCTTGGAATTGATGATCTTCCGGCAGTTCTTCCTCCGGAGTTCACTTCTCGAGCGGCGGCTATTAACCGTTTCACGATTGTGGTCACACCCGTGAACCCGCGAAAGCAGAATCTCCGTGCTTTAGTAAGACAGATGCCTCGAATTTGGGGTTTGGCTGATGAATGCGTGGGACATATAATCGATGGTGGCCGAGTCCAATTCCGTTTTCAAACAGAGGAATCGATGAATCTGGTTCTGCGTAGAGGGCCTTGGTCGTTCAATGACTGGATGTTGTCCACTCACAAATGGTATCCCAACATTGGTGTGAACGAGATGAACATCATCCCTTTCTGGGTTCATATACAAGGTATTCCTACTCTATACTTAACGAATGCTATGGCTAGGTGGGTAGGGAACAAACTAGGATTGGTTACGGAAGTGGATTATGATGAAAATGTTGCCCAAGTAGGAGCAGTTCGAGTACGTATAGATTGGAATTTAGAGAATCCTCTGCGTTTTCAAAAGAATATTCAGTTCATTGTGGGTGAAAATACGCTAATTAAGTATCGTTATGAGAAGTTAAGAAACTTCTGTAAGAAATGTGGGTCTTTGAAGCATGATGTGAAGGAATGTCCTTTACATTTTGATGCGGAAGATGATACTGATCCAGAGGAGTCTGATGATGATCATGATGGAGACAATCACTATGATGGTGATAACAACATGTCTGAAAACCCGACACTTGAGACTGTTGACCCAGTTACTCTCATTCCAGGATTACAAATGCCGCCTCCATCACAACCCATAATGCAAAACAATGGCCAGTCTGTTTCTGTCTCTTCCTTACCGAGTCTCTTCGAGGATCCTGATTTAACTGCTGAAAGGATACGTTACCTTCATGCCAAGTATGTTGGCAAACAGATTCAGAGACAGAAACAATGTGACATATTTGAAGAAAGCAGTGACAATGCAATGTCTGAGTTTGTTTTCAGTAAACGTAAGAGAGTGAGATTTGAAGGTGAGTTCAACAAGGCAGAAGCGGCTGAGGAGATGGCGGTCCTGTGTCAACTCCGTAAGAAAGGCAAAGCTACGGTTTCAGTAGGATCTTGTTCAGTTAATAAGGGATTCGATGGAGGCGCGGGGGGCCCGATACCCCCATTCGATCCAATATGAGAGTCCTCTCCTGGAATTGCCAAGGCATAGGCCCATCACTAACAAAATCTAGATTACGTCGTCTATGTCTACTTTCTAAATGTGATGTTCTTTTCCTTTCTGAAACTTTAAACAAGTGTGATGTAGTATCTAAACTTATGTATGATTTAGGATTTGCAAACTTAATAACTGTACCCCCTCAAGGAAGGAGTGGTGGTCTGGCTTTGATGTGGAAAATTCATGTGTCTCTCACCCTAATTTCAAAGGATGAGAGATTCATTGACACCTCTGTAATTATAAATAAAACAAGTTTCCACTTGTCTTGTGTGTATGGTCATCCCTCACAGAATGAACGCCACCATCTTTGGAATAGACTTAAGGAGATTTCCTCAACACGTTTAGACAGTTGGATACTCATCGGTGATTTCAATGAAATAATCTCAAATAATGAAAAACTGGGAGGACCAGCTAGAGAGGAGTGGACATTCAAAGCTTTTCGAGAAATTATCTCCATTTGTGACATCTTGGATGTTCGTACTCAAGGCAATAGATTCTCTTGGACGGGCGAGAGGCATACTCATACAATTCACTGTTGTCTTGACCGTGCGATGCTTAATTCTTCAGGACGAGCACACTTTCCAAATGCAGAGTTAGAATTTCTAGACTATACGGGCTCCGATCATAAACCTATACTCTTACATCTTAATGAGAGACAATTTCAACGCCGTAGAATTTTTCAATTTGATAAAAGACTTTGTGATGTCCCTTCCTTCAACACGGTGGTAAAGCAAGGTTGGTTGATGGATAATGATAATCTAAATATACCTATAAACCAAAGGATATCAAGTTGTCGACAAGCAATGGCAAAGCTGAAACACCAATCATGCTTAAATCCTGAAAGAAGAATAAAATGCTTACAACATAAGCTAAACTTGGCGATGGAGAGTACTAATAGACAAGTGAGACAACAAATACCATTATTCCAGGATCTATTAAGCAAAGCTTACAGTGACGAGGAGAAACATTGGCAGCAGAAAATTCTTAACCAATGGATGGCTGAAGGTGATCGAAATACACAGTTCTTTCATGCATCTGCAAAGTCAAGATATGCAAAAAACAGAATGATCTCGATTCTAGATGACCAGGGTAATCAACATCGCGGGGACAAAGAGATAGGTGAGCATGCGCAAGAGTTTTTCACAAAGGTCTACTCTAGTAATGACCACCATGTCTCTCCTGCGGTTTTTGCTGATTTTGTTCCATCCGTAACTACTGAGATGAATGCTAGTTTGACGAAAGAGTTTAGTGACAAGGAAATATATGATGCAGTCTGTCTTATTGGTGATGATCGAACCCCGGGACCTGATGGACTAACTGCTCGATTTTATAAACAATCTTGGGACACAGTAGGACAGCATGTCACACAGGAAGTAAAATCTTTTTTCAGAACAGCAACGATGAAGCCAAGTATAAATCATACAAATATTTGTATGATCCCGAAGATTGAGAATCCAACAACACTTTCTGACTACCGACCAATTGCCCTATGTAATGTCTTGTATAAGATAATCTCCAAATGTTTGGTCCAGCGATTAAAACCTCACTTAAATGGCATTGTATCTGAATCACAAGCTGCTTTCATCCCCGGACGCATAATACAAGACAATGTCATGATTGCACATGAGTTGATGCATTCAATTAAAACTAGAAAGCGAGTATCGCAGACTTACATGACAGTTAAGACAGACGTAAGTAAGGCTTACGACCGTGTGGAGTGGAACTTCTTACAAACAACTTTGCAGCTTTTTGGTTTTTCTGATCAATGGATTGTTTGGATAATGGCAACTGTTAGATCAGTTAACTATTCTATACTGATAAATGGCGTTCCCCATGGTAATATTCGTCCTGAACGAGGTATAAGGCAGGGAGATCCCCTCTCGCCATACCTATTTATACTCTGTTCTGACATATTAAGCCATTTAATTACATCTAGTGCTAAGGATGGAGATACAAAAGGGATAAAGATAGGTAATGGGGTACCAAGGATCACACACTTACAATTTGCGGATGACTCGCTTTTCTTCTGTCAAGCTAATAGACGAAATTGTCAAGCCTTAAGGGATGTCTTCGATGTCTATGAATATTACTCAGGTCAGCAGATAAATCCATCAAAATCAATCATCACTTTTGGATCTCGAGTATATGGTACAACCCAGGATAGACTTAAAGCACTTCTAAATATACCCAACCATGGAGGAGGAGGAAAATATTTAGGCCTTCCAGAACGATTTGGGAGGAAAAAGAAAGAAATGTTCTCCTATATCATTGACAGAGTGCGAAGGAGAACAGGGCATTGGAGTGCAAAATCATTATCTCCGGCAGGGAAAGAAATAATGATGAAGTCAGTTGCAGTCTCTATGCTTTTCTATGCTATGTCGTGCTTTAAATTACCAAGAGGAGTGACTTCAGAGATAGAGACACTGTTAATGAATTACTGGTGGGAACGAAAAGCTAACCAAAGAGGCATTCCCTGGATTTCTTGGAGCAGATTAAAATACTCAAAGAAAGAAGGGGGACTAGGATTTAGAGATCTTGAAAAGTTTAATGATGCTTTGTTAGCCAAACAAGCATGGAGACTGCTAAAATTTCCTAACTCTCTCTTTGCTAGAGTCATGAAAGCACGCTATTATTCAGATGGCAGGCTCTTGGACGCCAAAGAACGAAAAAATCATTCTTATGGGTGGTCTTCTTTATTACATGGTCTGGATTTGATTAAAAAAGATACTCGATTTTTGGTTGGAGATGGTACAACTATTCGACTCGGTAAAGACAATGTCTTGGAGGGCACGTCACCTCGAGAAGTAGGAACGATCGATCCAAATTGCAATATGACTTTAGATGTATTGATTAAAAAAACTGAAGACTACCGTGTTTGGGATACATAACAGATTGATAACATTGTGAAACCAACTGAGAGTTCAGCTCTTAAACAGATTTATATATCTCAAGTTGAATCTGAGGACAAGCTCATTTGGAACTACACAATTTCTGGTGATTACACGGTTAAATCAGGTTAATGGTTCCTCACTCACAATCCTCTTGATCAAAATCCGGCACCAAACATACCGCATGGTTCGATTGACCTAAAGAACAGGGTTTGGAAACTGAACATTTTACCTAAAATTAAACATTTCTTATGGAGGGTTCTTTCTAGAGCTTTACCAACAACAACCCGTCTTCGTTCTAGAGGTATGAATATTCCTTCTATTTGTCAAAGATGTCACCGAGAGGATGAAACAATTCTACACGCCCTGTTTACATGTCCGTTTGCACGTATGGTTTGGACCATGTCAGGCATTTCAACACAGCACACTAACAATTTGTATGCGGATACTGAAGTTTCAATTCAAATGATTCTAGATATTCAGACATATGACACCAATACATATGATTCTATTTTACCTTTCTGGATTTTATGGCGAATTTGGAAATCTAGGAACTCCCTAGTCTTTGAAGGTTTTCGTGAAGGACCTACACTCACTATTTTGAAAGCAAAAGTTGAAACAAAAGACTGGATTAATAATCCTTTTCTCTTTGGAAGTCATAATAGAACAATTTCAACACCGTGTATACAATCTTGGAAGCCTCCTAGTCCTCCGAGTTTAAAGTGTAATTTTGATGCTGCCTTTGATAGCTCTAGTCATGATACAGTAGGCGGATGGATAATTAGGAACCACCAAGGCGATCCTCTCGCCTGGGGAGCATCAAAACTGTTACCTTCAGTCTCACCTTTAGAAGCGGAAGCAAAAGCTCTTCTACTCGCCCTTAAACATGCTTGGATTCGAGGATATACTAAGATGATCTTTGAAGGAGACTGTGTGACACTTACCAAACTGATCAATGGACAACAGGAGAATGCTACTTTATCTAACTTGTTAAGAGACATTCAATTTTGGAGATCAAAATTTCTTGTCTGTGATTGTACCTTTGTACGAAGATCATGTAATTCAGCTGCCGATTCCTTAGCAAAATTTGGTTGTCAAACTGTTGATTATTATGTTGAATCTGTCATCAAACCTTTCTGGCTTTTACAACATCTCTGTAATGACTCAGTTTAAATCAATATATTTTCTTTTGCGTAAAAAAAAAAAAACAATACTAAGTGTATAATGTTGATAATATACATAACCTAATTGTAATTTTCACCTATAAAATTAATATATAACATATTATACCAATAACTTCAATTTGTAAATTTTGTATATTAAGATCTCTAAACACGATCACATCAATTTGTAATACCAAATCATGGGTCAATACATATTTTGTTGGGTTTTTTTAGCTTTACCGAATGTATAATTAACGAATTTGATATTGCACTAAACCAAAATAGCAGTACCAACTACGGGTCGAAATCAGAGTATGACCTTAAGTAAATTAAATATATGATTTTATAAAATGTATAGAATTAATAAAATTTCTACTATTATTTTGTAACAAACAAATCAAAATTTACATAAATATTTTCTCACGCTGGTAAAATTATTCTAAAAAATATTAACGTGTATTAATGAGTCGGGTAATAAAACGGGTAATGAGACGGGTAACGAGACGCTCAAAAATTAAATTAATATCCGATACTCGATCACAATTCATGGATAATATAATTATTATACCCTTCACTCGACTTTAAAGCTGCGGATACCTTTTTTCGGGACGGATACAAACCAAAAAACGGGTCCAATACGAGTATCGGTAGTAGTTTCCAGGCCTACCTATTAGTAGTTTAATATGAATCAAAACTCACCATATAGTACTATATTATATAACATGTAAATGAATGATACCACATAAACATAATATTAACAAATAACAAAATAAAAAAAAATTCCCGTGCTACCAGCGCGGGTCATTATCTAGTCTAGTGTTATTAATATAGAAAATCTAGTGTTATTAATATAGAAAATTTCCAAATTATTTTGTAAGATAACTTTTGGTTTATTTATTTTTAGTGGCGAGCATTGATTTTTAATTTTAACTCATTTGCTTTAATTCTATTGACCAACCTTAATTCTCGAAAATAATTGATCCTCCAACCAGAGTCTTAATTAGTTAGTTTTTGTGTCTAAATATAGCTAATGCCTTAATAAATTTATTCAATAAATAAATGGAAGTGTCACAAACAAAACTATATATACAGACTTTGATGCCTTTATATTCACATTACACCAAGATTATATTAGATTCAAAACAAAAAAATGAATAAATTCATTAGTTTTGTGTTTGTCATTTTGATGTATTTTTGTTTCACTGAAGGGGGTGTACCAAATGATAACCTTTTACGAATTGGAAATGAACTCAAACCTGGGAGTATTCTCAAAGTTAATTGCACATCCAAAAACGACAAGACAAAGGTTGTAGATGTGGTATTCAATGATCACGTTGAATGGCGATTTCACGAGGCTGCATTTAAAAGAACAATATGGAAGTGTCTCTTGAGACAAGGCCCTAAAATGGAGTATCAGCATATGTTATGGAGAGCATACAGAGGAGCTACTTTCCGACGTTTTAATCAGCTACGCTTCTGGATTGCCAAAGTTGATGGGATCTACTTACAGACGAAAAGCAGTGAACCGCCAAAACGCATGTATGATTGGTATAAAGTATAATATATTTTCTGCAAAACTAACTACATATATGAAGATAAGTTTTTAATATATATTTTTCTCTTATGAGGTAAGTTATCATTTGACTTTGATGTTGGAATATACATAATGTAAATAATATATGGTTCGTTTAATCTCTATGTATTTTGTGATAATGTAAATAATATATGGTTCTCTTCTCTTTCGTATACAAGTTTTTTCAAGATAATTTTTAAATTGTTAGTCTTTGATTCAAAAAAAAAAAAAAAAACACAGAGTACTCTGATAAAATGTGTCGTTTGATTTTTTTTTTTGACGCGTTTCTGACTAATTTTTAACAAATTCTGAGAGACGAAACTATGGTCAGATATTTATAAATATTTTATCAAAAACTAGTCCAATTTTTTGTCAGAAACTGATAAGAAGTTTTCTGGAAAAACCATCGAAAATGTGTTAACTAAACATATGTCCTACGTATAGATACATTCTGACTAATTTCCAATGAAGGTGTTGGTTGTTATCCGTGAGATATATTTGGACGAATTACCCACAAAATGGGTAGGATGAATTATTGATCACATTTGATTGCTTTACTGACAAAATAGGTAGGATGAATTATTGATCATTTGATGGTTTTTGGAAGAAGTTGATAATTGGATTGATTAGTAAAAAGGTTAATGTCATGGAAATGAGTCAGTCTTTGCTTAGCGTTCTTTAATTTTTACATCAACCATCGATTGTTGAAATTAATTTTTAATGCGTGAGCTAATTAAAAAGCACAAGAAAGATAATTGCTTCCTTTATCATATGACGCATCCCTCATTACAATGCATCCATCTTCCCTGAGTCGTAAAATGGAATTTCAGCATATGTTATGGAGAGCATACAAAGGAGCCTCAGTTCGACAATGTGATGAACTGCATTTATGGACTGCCAAAGTTGATGGGATTTACTTAAACAAAATTGACGAACCTCAAAAACGCATGTATGATTGGTTTAAAAAATAATGTGTTTTTCGATATATATTTTTCTCTTATGAGGTAAGTCATCATTCTCCAACAAAAAAAAAAAAATGTAGTAAAATATGGGTTCGTTTAGTATAATAGTATCTATATATGTATTATGTGTTGATCTTTTAAATTACATCACATTATCCTTTTCTTTTGTATAGAAGTTGTTTCCAATTGTTATTCTTTTAGCCTTTTCTTTTCTTATATCAATAATTAGTTCATGTAACGTAAAAAAAAGTGGTAAACAATAAAAATGTTGAAAGACAATTGAAATTTAGGAGATGAAAGAAAATAATTTACCAAAGTGTGGTGATAGAGGAGATCAAGAAGGTTTACGTACGCGGTGTATGGTTTAGACTTGGAGGATGGGAATAATAGATTCTTAACCCAGGCTAGGATACCAAAATGATTAATCGATGTGTTATAGGTGTAGAAACTGAGGTTTCTCACAATGAATTTGTTTAGAAGAGAAATAAATTCAATAACAATCTCTTGAAGGATTTAGATCAAAGTAAGCAAGAAAAGAAGAAATGAAATCTCTTGAGCAACAAGTTAGGTTTTGCTCAAGAATAGAGAAGAATTTAGAGTTTTGTATTAATGATTCGATGATCTTTACAATGGGAGGATTGCCCTCTATTTATAGGTATTCTCAGATCTCATGAATATATTCGAGAATATATCGAATATATTGACTTTCCTAATTGCCGGCGAACTGATTAGGAAAGTTCTTCCTTTCTTACTAGGTCAGCTGCAAGGCGAGTTGAAGTGCCAGCTTGTCACCTCGTCTATGGGCTTCTCAATGTTCCTTTAACGGGTTTAGATCGGTATGTTGGAGGTGCTAATTCCCGCACCAACAATTAGTCCCCCCTCAGTTCGGTACATATCGAAGTCAATTCGAATGACCGGACTCGAAGAAGGAATATCCGATTTAATTCGTAAAGGAATCTGAATCCAATTTCCGAGATTTTCGCGCCGCTTCGCCATCCGCTAATCTGGTGACACGTGTCCGATATGTCGCATCCATCAACTCGGAAGCTGAAACGTCGCGTAGGTTGGATAGGCAATTATGGCTCCGCGTAGGGTTGCCGCCCACTGCCTTCTATAAATACTCGATTCCCACCGAGTGTTTTCACTTTCGCCATCTCGTCCAAAGGTAACTACTTCGCCCTTCTTCTCTCTTCGCCCTTAATTATTGTGTTATTCGTCAGTTTTCTTTTTCTACACTCTTCGGCGATCTGCGCTATCCGTCTCCTCGGCCATGGCTTCCTCATTAGCTACCACAAGTGACCCATTAGTCCGCAAGAGCTCCAGAAGGGAACCTCCGACTACTACCAGATCGGCCCAAGGCGAGATGCCGAATAGAACCGAAGAAGCTGAATGCTCCTCGAGGCACAGATCCAACGAGATTCCAATCCCTTCTTTAATTGATGAAGATGACAGAGAATGTCACGGGAATGCCACACCAGTCTCCGATCTTCCACCTGACAATTCGAATGGTGCAACAGTCCAACCTGCTCCTGAGGATGTCATGATCGATGACCTCCTTCCTCTCCTAGATCACCGAGGTGACATTGGGGGCGAGAAGACGACCAGCACTACCGAATCGGTTGGCGATTTGTTGAATTCGTGTGGCTTGTCCAAATATGGTGTGCACATCATTATCCCGGGAGACCACCAGCGTCCGTGGACTCCACCTCTCGGGTATGTTTGCTTATATGAAGGATTCTTCTCCCAATGCCGGCTGTTCTTTCCACTTCCTAATCTGCTCACTCAATACGCCCACCGCCGTAAAATTCCAATATGCCAGCTTACTCCAGGAAGTATCTGTAACTTCGTCGCCGCACTTACTATCGCCGCCGAAGCCGGGGTTTTTCTTAACGTAGAGTGCTTCGAGCAGCTGACAAACTTCAAGAACAGCCAGGGTAGCAACTTGTGGATGGTTAATGCGAAACCGGCTCATAACTTTCTTCCGGGAGAAAAAGTCAGTAACTTCAAGAAATTGAGAGCTCGCTATTTCTTCGTCCGAGTTGACGAGCGCTCCTTCGAAAACCCAAAACGCGGCCGCCGAAGAGTGTGGAATGATTCACCGGGTATCATCCTATTCCTTAATTCACTAACTCGGACAATCTCATTCTGACCTGATTTTAAATTTCATTTGTTTCGCAGCTCGCCCTCCTTCAATTCGTGGACTATCCGTCGAATCTGAACACATCAAGGATTCCCTTCTCAGCGTAGCAGATCGCAGCTGGAGTCAAATCTCTCGACGCCGTGTGGAAGCAGCAATGGGTAAAGCAAGAATGCAATTCGCCAGCTTCGCGAGCTCGCTGGGTCAAACCTTCGAGGTTCCGTCAACCACTATTGTTGCTGCCGAGATGCTCCAATCCGTGGATCCACACGAGGAACGGTCCACCGATCCCGAACCGGAACAAACAGTTAACGAATTCGTCAACATTGAGGACAAAGGCGAGCTCCCAGACCCTGTTCTTGAAGATGAGGCGGAAGCTCCCACCGATGCATTTCATCCACCACCGACTGAGCCAATCGTCACAGTGCAAGTCGCCTCCGAACCGAGTGGTGGTTCAAAAAAGAAAAAGTCCAAGAAGGACAAAAACAAAGGGAAAAACAAGGGAAAAGGCCCCGCCCAGGAGTCGGGTCGGAAACGCTCAGCGACGGAGGCCGGTCTTGAGTCGTACGACCGCTTCCGAGTTGAACGCGCCGGCGGTCGAACTGACAAGTTTTGCTTTGACTACTTTGGGGAGTCGCCCCTTGTATGCAACAAGGAAGCCTCCGGAGAATTGTGCAGACAGCTCACGATGTCTTCGACCATGCTACCGCCTCTCGATCAACTGGTGTTCAGGGAACAATACTTCCAAGCTGCCCAGTCCGCCCTTCAGGTGCGAATCACATCGCCTTCTTTGCGTGCTTATTCAATTTTATACTGTAAACCTAGATTTTTACTCTGCTCTGTCTCAACATGCAAACCGCCGCCTATATGTCCTCACTCACGCTTATGTACGATAGGCGGGTCAGGGCGATGGAGAAATCAGAAGCCGACTTCGACAAAATGAAAGAGTGCTTGGAGAACCTCCGAGAGGCTGATAGGTCGAAGAACGAGAGGATCAAAGAGCTGAAAGATCTTCTTGCGAATAAGGAGCAGGACTGCAAAAACCTGGAACAAAGGATTGGTGAGCTGGAGTCGCGGGAGAAAGTTTTGGGGGAAGAAAAGGCCGAGCTGACGAAAAACTTCGAGGATCTCGGGGCGAAGTTTGATTCGGAGATGAGACGATTACGCCTAGATCGCCAAAACAAAGTTGAGGGTACCACGAAGAAAGCGCAGCGGCGACTTGACAAGGTAAAGGATTACCTCCGTGAACAGGAGATGGCCCGTCCGAAAGAAGATGTTCTCAACCAAGCTCACGGGTTCGAGGAGATTATGGATTATCTTCTGAAGAACGGTGCGTCTATTCCGGACAATCTGATAGCCAAGATCAAGGAAGGTAAAGAGGCCGCCCGCAAAGAAGTGGAAGCGTTGTACCTTCTAGAGTTCGGTGAAGGCGACCTGGACATGTCTCCAGACCAACTTGGCTTCGGGCGACTCCAATCTGGGATTACCGCTCCCGACTCCGTTCGACACCCATATGGCTCCAACGCCGAACTTTTCCGAGCCGATCTTTCTGACAATGTCTCCTAGGGACGCGTTATATTCTCCCTTTGTATCCTTGTGTTTTAAGACTTTGTGATATTGCTGCCTATTTGGCCAACTTCTATTTTTCTTTTTGGAAATTTTCCCTCTTGCACTTGCATCGAATATCACCATTTTGTTAGACAGTAAAAATGGTAATTTTCCGATATTGAATACTGGAAATATTCGTCTAGGATTAGTATAAATATGATTACTCCATGATTGATTTTACCGTAACTCCGACGAGACAATTGCAAGATGCCAAGTTCTGTTAACAGTACTGCTTCCTTAATCGACGTCAGGGGCGATGTCCCGACGTTCTCAAACTCGGAAGCTATTGAGCGAGGGATGCCTTTTTACCCGTATATCCGAGCTCCGTGGATGCTAATGTTCCGTGTCAGCCCGGAGAAGAGGCTGGAATTAGAAACCTTCCTCTCTCGCATCGAAGAGCGCCATTCCGAGTACCGCGGACGACTAGCCGCGATAGAGCAATCACGAAGTGAACTGCTTGTCAAACTCAAGCTACTTGAATCCCACCCAAGGTTCTGGATCGAGAATGGTCTGGACAGGGTGGCGGACATGCCGCAGTGCTTGATTGACTACTGCAAAGAGTGCTATCAGTCGGAGAACTCGATTCCCAGCGAACCAAGTTTTGCTTTGAGCGGCGAATTCATGCCCTCCAAGGTGAAGACGTTCTACACGAGCAGACGTGCTTGATATGCTCAAATTTACCCTAGAGCTACTCTCTCAAATTAAGAGGTCAATTGTAGTATTTAGGGATCGAATCCACAGAGACTCTGAATAGTTACAGGATCAACAAACCGAGTTGGCAGAATCTCAACCTTAAACCAAGCATTGTAGAACATTGTCTCATATTCTCCCCAAACATCAAGTAGCGGTCTGTTGATGTACTCAGTCTTCCTAACCTCATCAAGTGGACTTCCTGGCCAATCATGCTGTGGTAGAATCCTTTGTTTTTCTCTTTTGGCCATGGAGCTTGACAATTAGCTTGAAATGGTGCATCAAGAGCTGGAAGTGGTTGGATTGGTCTCAGTGGAGCTGGAGGAGGAACCGCCGGCGGTGGGAGATCGGTCCGGCGAGCTTGAGCGGCGGCGGAATTGGAAGGGCGAGCTCTCTTTGTTCGTGGGCCGGACGACATCGCTCAGAATCGCAAAAAGAAGATGGGGATCGAGTAGAGGAGACAAATCCGAGCAGATAGAGCTTTGAATCGTCGAATTTGGTGAAGAAATGAGGGAGATATGAGTGATTTATGTTTGAGTCCGTCGCTGGTTCGATTTCGGGAAAAAGGCGAAGAAGACGAAGTGGAGAGACTTTAATCGCGACTTTAGGGTTAGTTGCATCGATCGATGCAGAGAATGCATCGGTCGATGCAAGTGTTGGTCGATGCAACTGGGCTTCGGTCCGGCCCACTTCCAATTCAGTTGTTTGAAACCCATCGGCCCGTTAAGCTCTCTGATCCATTAGCTTTGCATCGACCGATGCACCAGATGTGTCGATCGATGCAGAGCCACTTCCTTTGTGTTTTAACGATTTCTGCATCACTTAAACTCAAAACTAAAAATTAATATGTTAGTAAATCCTAAAAATAAAAACAAAATTCAAAATAATTAAATCCTACCAGTGGGTTGCCTCCCACTCAGCGCTTGTTTTAAGTCATTAGCTTGACTTGGCAGCAGTTTAGGCAGAAGGTGCATCATCCAAACGCACAATGTGTCCGTCTGGGATCTTGGCTTCAGCCCAATAGTGTTTCACCCTCTGTCCATTGACAGTAAACTTCTCCCCTTTTGAATTAAGCAACACAATAGCTCCATAGGGGCGGACTTCTTGGATAGTGAAAGGTCCGACCAGCGAGAACGAAGTTTTCCAGAAACAGCTTCAAGCGAGAGTTGTATAGCAGTACCTGATCATTAGGCTCAAAGTTTCTGGAGATGATCTTCTTATCATGATAAGCCTTGGTTCTCTCCTTGTATAGCTTAGAGTTCTCAAATGCATGATGTCTAAACTCATCTAACTCATTCAGCTGAACTAACCTTCTCTCTGAAGCTGTCTTGGCATCAAAATTCAGCAATTTAACAGCCCAAGCTGCCTTGTGCTCTAGCTCCACCGGAAGATGACATGCTTTCCCATAAAGCAGATGAAAAGGAGTAGTGCCAAGTGGTGTCTTATATGCAGTTCTGTAGGCCCAAAGTGCATCATCAAGCTTTATAGCCCAATCTTTCCTTGTAACACCCACAGTTTTCTCCAGAATCTCCTTAATCTGCCTGTTAGAAACCTCAACCTGTCCACTAGTCTGAGGATGATATGGACTGGCTACTCTATGTTGAACTCCATATTTCTTCAACAACTTATCAAACACTTTATTGATAAAGTGCTTACCTCCATCACTGATGACAATCCGAGGCACTCCGAACCGTGGAAAGATAATGGTCTTAAACAGCTTAAGAACCACAGCAGAATCATTCTTGGGACTTGCAATAGCTTCTACCCACTTGGAAACATAGTCAACAGCTACAAGGATGTACTTGTTCTTGTAAGAAGAAGGGAATGGTCCCATAAAATCAATGCCCCAGCAATCAAATACTTCAACCTCAAGGATGAAATTTTGTGGCATCTCATGTCTCTTACTAATCTGTCCTCTTCTTTGACAAGCATCACAGCGAGATACAAACTCATTAGCATCCCGAAACATTGTTGGCCACCAAAACCCTGCTTGAAGAACTTTGGATACCGTCTTAAAAGTAGCAAAATGTCCAGCATAATCTGATCCATGGCAATGAAACAACACATCAGGAACCTCAGTCTCAGCTAGACATCTCCTGTAAACTCCATCTGAACAATGCTTATACAAGTATGGTTCATCCCAATAATATCTTCTAAGCTCTCTCAAGAACTTCTTCTTAGCATACCCTGTAAACTTGTCTGGTTCCACCTCTGCAGCAAGGTAATTCGCGATATCAGCATACCATGGTTGATCAGTAGAAGTTACAGCAGCCACATTGTCATCAAACTCGTAACTCGATGATTCTTGAACCATGCGTCGATCGATGCATAATGTTGCGTCGGTCGATTCAGTCGCCAAATCCTGTTCGTATCGAGATTCTGCATCGATCGATGCAGGAGATGTGTCGGTCGATGCAGAGCCAAGAGTCTGCAACACTTCGCGGGACAAAGTAGATTGAGAACCAACATCAACAAAGTAGACATTCTCTTCTGGCAGTGAATCATGAATTGGAACATCATCTTCTATCTTAATCCTGGATAAATGATCAGCTACTCCATTCTCAATCCCTTTCTTATCTTTAACTTCAATGTCAAACTCTTGAAGAAGAAGAATCCATCTTAGCAGCCTTGGCTTGGCATCCTTTTTCTGCATCAAGTATTTGAGTGCAGCATGGTCTGTATGAACTATTACCTTCGATCCAACCAAGTAAGAACGAAACTTCTCAAAAGCAAACACTACTGCTAACAGCTCCTTCTCTGTTGTTGCATAATTCCTTTGAGCATCATCAAGTGTCCTACTAGCATAGTATATAACATGAAGTTTCTTGTCCTTCCTTTGTCCTAGCACTGCTCCTACTGCGAAATCACTGGCATCACACATTACCTCAAAAGGTAAATCCCAGTCTGGTGGTTGAACAATAGAGCACTCACCAGCTCTTGCTTAATCCG
Source organism: Camelina hispida (assembly GCA_023657505.1). Classification (NCBI taxonomy): domain Eukaryota; kingdom Viridiplantae; phylum Streptophyta; class Magnoliopsida; order Brassicales; family Brassicaceae; genus Camelina; species Camelina hispida. The sequence continues at coordinate 38,887,780 of CP094634.1, read as the reverse complement.
TTCAAAAGCTAAACGGCATTCATCAGTGAACTCAAACTTGACATCCTTGCATAATAGAGCTGAAAGTGGTCTGGCTATCTTACTGAAATCTTTGATGAAGCGTCTGTAGAAACCAGCATGTCCAAGAAAACTCCTTACCAACTTCACACTATCTGGGGTTGAAGACTTGTCATCACTTCTATCTTAGCGCGATCCACTTCAATACCAGCCTCTGAAACTCTGTGACCAAGCACTATACCATCTCTAACCATAAAATGGCATTTCTCCCAATTAAGAACTAAGTGCTTCTCCTCACATCTAGCTAGCACTTTGCAGAGATTATCCAAACAGCTCTTGAATGAAGACCCATAAACAGAAAAATCATCCATGAAAACCTCCATGTAATCTTCAATCATGTCTGTGAAGATGGACATCATACATCTCTGAAATGTTGCAGGAGCATTACAGAGACCAAAAGGCATTCTGCGATATGCGAAAGTACCATATGGGCAAGTGAAAGTTGTCTTCTCTTGGTCATCGGGATGAATCGGAATCTGGAAAAACCCGGAGTAACCATCCAAAAGCAGTAGTAGGGATGGTTAGCCAACCTCTCAAGCATCTGATCAATGAAGGGTAGCGGGAAGTGATCTTTCCTTGTTGCGGCATTCAGCTTTCGTAATCAATGCACATCCGGTGTCCAGTGATTGTCCTTGTCGGAATCAGCTCATTTCTGTCATTCTTCACTACTGTAACTCCACCCTTCTTAGGAACAACATGAACTGGACTAACCCATTTGCTGTCAGATATTGGGTAGATAATCCCGGCATTCAGCAGCTTCATGATCTCCTTCTTGACAACATCTTGCAGATTCGGATTCAGCCTCCTCTGGTGTTCAATAGATGTCTTAGCTCCTTCCTCAAGATGAATCCTATGCATGCACAAATCCGGAGAAATCCCTGCAATATCATCAAGAGAATAGCCAAGAGCTTTGCGAAACTTGCGCAGCTTACTTAGCAGTAAAGTGAGCTCTGCGTTGTTTAAGGAAGCATTAACAATAACAGGATAGGAAGAATTCTCACCTAGAAATGCATACCTTAAGCCTGCAGGAAGTGGCTTTAGATCCAACTTTGGAGCTTTCTCAAGGCTCCAATCTGATAGTTTTTCAGCTTGTGAAGAAGTGCAAACCAGTTCCTCTTGTGCAACCAACTTCTTCACTTGCTCATTAGCATCTAGCAGCTTGACATACCCAGCAGCAATGTCATCTAAATGTTCAGCTTCTTCAGTAGAGGCAACCAATGCTCTCTCAAGAGGATCTTCTGGATGCAGCTCCTTGAAAATCTCTTCAGCAAGATTAGACAATGTATCCACATAAAAAGTTTGACCATCTATTGTTGGCCTCTTAACCAGCTTATCCATGTCAAAACGCATCTGCAAATCTCCAACATTAAGGCCAATCTGTCCTTTCTTGACATCAATAATAGCTCCAGCAGTAGCTAAGAATGATCTTCCCAGAATTAGAGGATCCTTAGGCTCTTCTTCATACTTCAAGACCACAAAATCAGTAGGTATCAAACAATCACCAATCTTAATTGGAACATCTTCAAGGATACCATCAGGAATGCGGAATGATCGGTCAGCAAGTATCAGAGTAATCTTTGTGGGTTGGAAATCTGTCATACCAAGACTGAGTGCTACTGATCTAGGCATTAAGTTGACACTGGAACCAAGATCACACAAAGATCTAGCAAACCTCTCATTGAAGATTGTGCAATCAAGAACAAAACTACCTGGATCAGGAAGCTTTTCTGGAATTTTGTTCTGAATGATGGCACTGATTTGAGCTGAAATCATCATCACTCCCTGCTCAGCATTCAAATCTTTGGTTACCATTCTCTTGACATATCTCCTTAGCATTGGAGAAGTCTTAACTGCATCAACCAATGGTAACTCAATAACAAGTTTATCCATCATAGCCTTGCACTTAGCATCATCAAGCTCCTGCTTAGACTTCCTTGGGTTCTTGGGAAAAGGAACTCTAGGCTTGTACACTCTCTCAGCAACAGGAACAGGAGCTTTCGTAACTTCCTTCTCGGTCTCGACATTGCATCGGTCGATGCTTGACTTGCATCGGTCGATGCTATCTCGCAAAGTCAAGTCTTCTACGACTTCTGAAGGTTGCGTCGATCGATGCTTTGCAGCTGCATCGATCGATTCAGGTTCCGGATCATCAAACTCATCATCCTCATCGATCAGTTCCTGAAATTCCTTGGCGTTCTGCTTCTTCTCAGCTTCTGACTGTAACTGCTTACCACTCCTTAAGGTCACAGCATTGCAGGAATGCTTAGGGTTGATTCAGTTCTTGATGGCAAGTATCCTTCTTGTCTCTTCACAGCTCCAGCAGTTTGTGCAACTTGGCTCTCCAATTTCTTAACTTGAACATTCAATGAATCAAACTTGCCAGTAAGCTCAGTATAGACATTGTCAATCTTTCCATTGAATGTTACTGTCAACTGCTCTTGTCCCTGAAGAATTTGCTCAAGCATTGCTTCCATTCTACTCTCAGTTGTCTTAGGAGGAGGAGATTGGTAAGAGGAGTTGCCATAAGTCCTGGTGTAACCACTGTTTTGCTGCTGCTTCTGATAGTCTTGCTTAGGAATGTAGCCTGTGGGATTGGACTGATAGTTATTGCGCTGGTTGTTTCCACTGAAAGACCTGTTGCCTTGCTGATTTCCAAACTTTTGACCCTGATTACCATACACAAAGTTGACATCTTCTTCTACATTCTGTGGCTCTGGCTCAAAAACCTCAACATCTTCAGCAAAGTGTACAGACTTCTTCAGCAAAGTGTCTAGCTTGGCATTCACTGTAGCAAAATGATTGGGATCATACCCTTCATGTGCTCTTCTCCGCTCCAAGTCTGCGTTCTTGGTACTGTTGCTTGATGCTAGCCTTTCTATCAACTGTTCTGCCTCATCTGGGTACCTTGTTTTGAAGTTCCCATCACTAGCTGCATCCAAAGCCATTTGATACCTCCAGTCAATCCCGCTGAAGAAGATACTGATCAATTGCACCTCTGAAAACCCATGATGTGGACAGTCCCTCTGGTATGCCTTAAATCTTACCCAAGCAGCTTTGTAAGATTCAGTAGGACCTTGTCTAAAGGTGGAAAGCTTGATCCTCAGCTCATCAGACATAGCATCATCATAAAAGTGATTCAAGAATGCCACCTTGATGTCATGCCAGGTTGTTAGAGATCCTGGCTTCAGCTGCCTTAGCCAATGAGAAGCTTCCCCAGCTAGAGAGTAGGGGAAAAGCTTGCAGTAGAGGTAGTCTTCTGTGACTCCATTAGCCTTGATGCTAGTGACAATGTCTTCAAAGTGCTCTATGTGATCTAGAGGCTTCTCATTTGGCAGATTCTGGAATGGCCTTTGTCCAACAAGAGCGAAGTAGGCAGGCTTCAGCTCAAAGTCATTCCTTGGGAATGGAGGAGGGACAATTGCGGAACGATTTTCATAAAATAAGTCTGGTCTGTTGAAGTCCGCAAGAGTCTTGACAAGCTCTCCATTGTTGTCCCGTCTTGGCTGAAGGTTCTGTTCTCCGTTCGCACCAGACCCGACATTGCGTCGATCGATGCCAACTATGCGTCGATCGATGCCTTCTTGGTTGCGTCGACCGATGCCGACATTGCGTCGATCGACGCCATCTGCATTCTCACCGACGACAGCAGGTTCTTCCTCAATAACCTGTCCTTCAGCATTCAGTTTCTGGCCTTGCTCGTTGCGCACATGACCCTCTTGATCTCTCAAAACTCCAGCCGCATCTGGTCTCAATATGATTGGGTTGACCATCTTTGTTAATTTGGCTGCTTTGGTGTTCTCACGCTCTAGTTGTCCTAACTCTTGGTTGGTAAGCTTAACAACTGGACCAGTAGGATTTTTCCTGGTGCTAGGCTTAGGCATGTACCTGAAACACACAAGAGAAAATAAACAAAAGCGTGTAAGTAAAACAGAAAAATAAAAATTTAGACAAAATCAAAGATTTTAATCTAATGGTGAATCAAAAGAGTCCCCGGCAACGGCGCCAAAATTTGATATGCTCAAATTGTAATACCCTAATGGTACTAACAGCCTTGCAGTTGTAATACTCTAGGGTCGAATCCACAGAGACTCAAGTTCACACAATAGACTTATTATTCTTTTAATTATGCTAAATCAAAAATATTAAATTAAAAACAATGCAGAAAACAGATTTAAAAAGTGTTGTAAATTCAAGGGATCAAAGAGCTAGGCCTAGGGAAATTCTCAGAAATTTATGGGATATTAAATCTATCAAATAATCAGGATTCAAACAATTCAAATTCAGATCTAGAACTCTAAACACAGTTGTAAAATAATTCAGTTCTCACTGCAATTAAATTCTAAATTTAATACCAGAAAATCCAAATCTCTTTGCAAAAATTCTAGGTAATAAATCAGCTTTTAAAAACAAGTTTAGATTGTTCACAAAATTATTAAATCAAATCTCTTTGCAAGAAATAACTTTGCTCATCAAAAGGTTTTATCAGGAAAATCAATTATATTCTCATATCAATTTATTTTCCTAAAGTATTAATTCTAGGTGATCAATCAAGAATTAATATGAAGAACAACCTAAGATGAAGATCTAGCAAGATAATGAATCCTAAAATTATCAGATCTAATAAACCATAAAAACCCTATGAAAAACCCTAAACCTAACAAGCAAACTACTAAAACATGTTTAATGAAGAACAAGACATCTTTTCTGAATAATAAGCAATGGTATTTAAGAAAATAAGAAGGGAGTTCAAGAATCTTCTCTCTACAGATGAAATCAGATCTGTCTCTCCCAAAAAGCTCTAAGAACAAAAGGTGGCTAGAAAATTGCTAGAAAATAACTTAGGTCTAAACAATGACCATAAAATTCCTATTTATACTCCTAAAACACGTCTTGGGCCTTAATTGCAAATAAGGAAAACTTGGGCAAATTTTGTAAATCTTCTAAAGCTTGTGGGACGACTTCCGTTTGACTTTGTGACATCTGCATCGATCGATGCTGATGTTGCATCGGTCGATGCATATTCTTCATCTCGTCTCCAAACTTCGTTGATCAGCCTTCATTGCTTTGATTATGCTCCAAATCATCCTCTTTTAGCTCATTTGTGTTCCATCCGTGCCAATGAGTACCTAATCCTATAAAGACTCAAAAACAACCTAGAAAACAAATCAAAAGACTCAAAAAGCACACTTATATCATGGTTAAAAACCACAAAAACCATGATATATCACCGCCGCTGCTCATGCCTTCGTTCGCCAAGTAACAATCCTATTTTATTTATGCGATTTTGACGCAACAAACCTTTACTGATTGACTACCTTGTGTGCAGATCGAATCCGTGCACCGCGAACAATGTCACAGGCTGTACTATCACTGCATGAAGAAGAATGAAATCGACGACCGTCTGGCGACATTGGACGCTGAGATTACTTCTTTGAAGGCGAAGAGAGAAAAAGCCGTTGTTCGAATGGATGAGGCCGAGCAAAGGATCAGGGCGTTGGAATCGCATCCGACCGACTGGGAGAAGACGGGACTTCAACTCCTATGGCCCATGCCGAAACGTCTAAGGGCTGATACCAGGAAGATTGCTCCCGGAGTCGACCTGGATGGCTGACATGCTATGGCGATCTGACCTTTTTGTTATACTGCTATTTCCCACTTTTCTATCGCATTTATGTTGTTCAGACAATTTATCCTTGCAATAAAATTTATTTTAGTTGAAAATTCAAACGAGGCGAGACGTCTCTCAGCTTACACTGAATAATCCTTTGTAAGGGTAGTTTACCCCAAGCGTAAATGTATTTTGTGAACGAGGGGCGAGGTATGACGCCTCGGCTTACTTTCTTTGCCCCATTTCGGAAAACGGAAAAGCGAAATTTACAACTCTGGGTCCGGCTTACATTCGTCCGATCTGGGACTTACGAAACAATTCAGAAGAATTATCTGAGTTTGGTTTATCTCTCATCAAGGAGTTATCAAGACAATTCTGAAAGAATTCTCTGGGCTCGATGTGTCTCGCATTGGAGACTTAGAATCGAAACAATTCCAACAGAATTCTCTGGGTCCGATTTATCTCCCGCTGGAGAGTAGGTCGATCACCTGGCCGAGATGTCGAGTAGTTCGGTTCCGAACTGGGTAGACGTAGTAGTCTTTTCTCATTTTTTTTTTTTTTTTTTTTTTTTTTTTTGCGCATTCCCGAGGCGTAACCGCTGCATTAAATACAGACGCGGTTTCACATTGCAATTTGATTGGCGGAAGAATCTCGGGACGCAGCGCGTATCTTCCCACGATCTGATTAGTGCGAGATTTTCGGGACGCAGCATTTATCTCCCCCGTCCCCGCCTATAAATAGGTGAAGAGAAGGTTTGTTGAGCATCTCTCATCCAAACTTCAGAAAGATCAACTGCAAAGTATGCCTACCACTACACGATCTGCATGGTTAAGGCGAGCTCGAGAGCTGACCGCTGTCGGAGTTAGCGGATTCGACCTGGAAGCGTCGAATATCGCCCTTCCCATAGAAGAGGCGATTTCGCCTCCATCCCCGAACTCGCCGTGGGAACTGAGGAGGATCCCTTACAAAGAGAGATACGCGTCTACCGAGCTCGTTGTCAGCGGATGAGTTCGTATATCAAGGCGTTTCGTCTGAAAAGTGATCTCGTCTGTCAGCTCTGCCGCCTGGAAGGAACCATCGCGGTTCTCGACGAGCTCATTGCCGGAGGCCTCTATTTGGCGGGCTGGCGCATGACCCGACTACTCGCCGATCGCGATCGATGTGAGGGGGAGGTCGTCAGGACCTTGTTACCCGACCTGCCAGAGGGTGATTACGAGCCGTTGGGCGAATCGGAGAATCTGCATGTTGCGGAAATCCCGATCTACAGGGGCCGTATAGAGAGGTTACGCCGGTACATCCTCCACCTGGAGGCCACGGATCGTTATTTTCGAGAGAGTCATACCGTGGAGGGTCCCCTTGCGTTCCTGGAGGAAATGGCGAACAGGGGGGCAGAAATGCAAGCAGGCCGGCTAGAAGGGCTGAGGCGGGAGTGTCAATACTGGCGGGCATATCTGGAAGGTATAGCTGTCGAGGAGCCGTTGGAGTCTGACCTCTCGAGCTCTGCGCCTGTGAATCGCCGAGGAGGTTGAGATCACAGGTGGGAGATCACACTTCGCATCTGCTCCCGGGACTAGAGACCTATCGTAGCATTAGATCGCCACCCCCCTTTTTTTCTTTTTTTGTTGCTTGTAGTTCCTTCTCTTTGTATTATGCTCCACCTTTCTTAGGCGATACGCCGATGTCGAATACTCTTTGTATGTGGCGAGATGGCAGGAATGAAATGGATGAAATGGAATAACAAGTTCTTTTAGGAAAAAAGGAACCTTACTATTTTTTTCTAGCTGTGCCCTCGAAATCTCGTGAAAGAAACCAAGGGCTGCCTACGTACCCGAAATCCGGGATCAAGCCAGTCGTAGTTCGTAGTGTACATACTTTCATAACCAAATTCTAATCAAAAGGTCTAATAGTAGTAACGCTTGAGGTGAGCCACATTCCAAGAATTTTTGATATGCTTGCCTTCCATGGTCAGGAGCTCTTACACTCCTGGGCGAATTACCTTGGAGATGAGATACGGCCCCTCCCAGCGAACACCAAGTTTGCCAGCGTTGATCTCCTTTGTATTCTCGTACACTTCTCGTAATACCAGGTCGCCCTCATTGAACCTACGCTCGCGGACAGCTTTGTTGTAGTATTTAGATGCATCGTTTTGGTAGTTCTGGATCCGGACGAGAGCTTGATCGCGCAGCTCCTCGGCGAAATCGATGTTATCTAGCATCATGCTGTCGTTGAGCTCGGAATCGTTGACTAGCATAGCGCGGCGCAAAGTAGGCACTCCGGCCTCGGCTGGAGCCAGAGCTATGATGCCGTATGCTAACGAAAACGGGGATTGCCCCGTGGCCCTGCGAGGGGTAGTCCGGTAGGACCACAGCACGCCGTCGAGTTGGTCTGCCCACGCTCCTTTCTTGAGTCCGAGACGCTTTTTCAACCCGTCTATGATGGTTTTGTTGGTGGCCTCGGCTTGGCCGTTTCCCTGAGGATATCGGGGGGTCGAGGTGCTCAAGCGTATTCCCCATTTGGCTAAGAAGCGTCTGGTGATCATCGAGGTGAATTGTGTCCCGTTGTCGGTGACGATCTCGTAAGGGAGCCCATGGCGACAGATAATGTTTTCCAAATGAAATTGGTGACGTCGAGCGATTGTATCTTGCTGAACGACTCCGCTTCCACCCATTTGGTGAAATAATCGGTCAGGACCAAGAGGAACTTCTTTGACCTCGATGGGGGTAATGGGCCGACGAGATCCATCGCCCAACGCATAAAGGGGTATGGCGCGGTGACTGTGTTTAGCAGCTCGGGAGGTACATGTTTCATCTGCCCGTGGCGTTGGCAAGGCTCGCATTTCGCCGAGAATGCTTCACAATCGGCGATCATGGTTGGCCTGTAATGTCCATCCTTCTGGATTTTCAGCGCGAGTGCACGCCCTCCGGAATGGTTTCCGCCATCGCCTTTGTGGACCTTCGTCATTATTCGTTCTGCTTCTTCTCGGTCGACGCAGGTGAGAAGGACTCCGGACGAACTACGTCGGAATAGGCTGCCTTCCATCATGGCGTAGTGTGCGCATCGAGCTTTCAGACGGCGAGCTTGCCAGCGATCCTCTGGGATCTTGCCGTCCTCGATGTATTTCTTTATTTCGAGCTGCCAATCGTCTGGTGGTTTGTCCGCTTCCACGGGCTCCTGGACGGGTGGATCGACTTCCATTGGGTCCACGGCGTTGCTGATGGCGTATGTCATTTCGGAGTGGTCGATGCTAGGAGCTTCGATACACTCGATCGGGATCGTCCGTCGTAGACTCGGGTCGGAACAATTTGCCAGGGCGGCGAGAGCGTCTGCTGACGCGTTTTCGCTCCTCGGAACTTTAATTAACTCGAACGAGGCGAACTGGGCGGAGAGAGTTCAGAGTAACTGGCGATATGCCTCCATGCGCCCGTTCCTAGCGCCGTATTCCCTGCTAAACTGGCTAACCACTAGCTGGGAGTCGGAGAACACTTGGATGCTAGTTACCCCCAGTCCTTGAGCTAATCGTAGTCTAGCTAGGACGGCTTCATACTCAGTCTCGTTGTTTGATGCCTTGAAGCCAAGTTTTATTGCTTGCTCGAGGACTTCGCCCGTTGGAGATCGGAGTATAATCCCGACGCCAGATCCTTGGTTGGAGGAGGAGCCGTCAGTGAATAAAGTCCAGGGTCCTCCTTTGGTATGGTCTCTTCGAGGTCGGGGGACAGTTCGGTGATGAAGTCCGCAAGCACTTGCGACTTTAGGCTCGGGCGAGAACGATATTCGATTTCGTACTCGCTTAGCTCGATCGCCCACTTCGCCATTCGCCCGGATTGAAGGGGACTATGAAGTACCGTTCGGAGCGGCTGGTCGGTTAACACGACAATGGAGTGCGACTGGAAGTAAGGTCGTAGCTTCCGCGCGGCGACGATCAAGGCGAGGGCGAGCTTTTCCAAGGTCGGGTAGCGCGTCTCCGCGTCATAGAGGGCCTTGCTTGTGTAGAATATTGGGCGCTGATCACCGCGGTCATCTCGGACTAGCACTCCACTTACCGCCGAGCTGGAAACTGAGATGTAGAGGTATAGCGTTTCGCCTTCCTCGGGCTTCACGAGCACTGGCTGATTGGTCAGGTACTGCTTAAGCTGTCCGAAGGCAGCTTCGCAGGCGTCGTCCCAATGAAAGTCTTTATTGCCCCGAAGAAGCTGATAAAATGGGAGACACCTGTCCGTTGATCGGGCGAAGAAACGGTTTAGCGCGGCAACCCGACCTGTTAAGCGCTGTACCTCTCGTTTATTGGTTGGCGATGGAAGTCCGAGCACTGCTTCAATCTATTTTGGATTCGCCTCGATTCCGCGCTCTGTGACGATATATCCCAAGAATTCGCCCGAGGTAACCCCGAAAGTGCACTTGGTGGGATTCAACTTCATCTGGAACCGGTCTAGGATGTCGAAGCATTCGGCGAGGTGCTGGATGTGTTGATCTGCTATAAGGGATTTGACCAGCATGTCGTCAATGTAGACTTCCATCGTTTTCCCTAACAGGTCAGCGAACATCGTGTTGACCAGGCATTGGTAGGTCGCCCCTGCGTTTTTCAGGCCGAATGGCATCACCTTGTAGCAGTAGGTTCCTCTATCCGTGATGAATGCTGTTTTCTCGCGATCGGCTGGGCTCATTGCGATCTGGTTATATCCGGAGAATGCGTCCATGAATGAGAGGAGCTGGTTGCCTGCTCTGGCCTCCACGAGTCGGTCCATATGAGGTAACGGGAAGCAGTCCTTGGGACATGCCTTATTGAGGTCGGTGAAGTCAACACAAACTCGCCATTTGCCGTTCTTTTTCTTGACCACCACCGGATTGGCTAGCCAGTCGGGGTACTGTACCTCCATTATCTGATCGGCCTTCAAGAGTCGCTCGACTTCGTCCTGCACCGCTTTTGCTCGATCGTTGCCGAGACGTCAAGAGTCGCTCGACTTCGTCCTGCACCGCTTTAGTTTATGGCATGTGACTGAAGGATCGATGCCTACCATATCCTTTGTGGACCAGGCGAACGTTGAGGATCGCGATTTCAGAAATGCTATCAGTTTGGTCTTGAGTTTTTTATCGAGCTCAGCCCCAATCCCGACCGTCCGAGAGGGGTCTACTCCGTCGATGTTGACTTGTATGATCTGGCATCCTGTTGCCATTAGCCGATCGCGCTCTGGTTTGTGAGGATCAACGGTGTGATCCTCGTCCTGTAATTGCTATGCGTCGTCCTTCCGCCTTTGCTTTTTCTCAAGGATGGAGCAGGTCCTGGCCATCTTTTGGTCGCCATACAGCGTATAAATTCCCGTGGCCGTTGGAAACTTCAGGCAGAGATGGTAGGTGGAAGGAACTGCTTGCATAGAGTAGATCCAGGGCGAACCCAAGATGGCGTTGTAGATTGGTGGGGCGTCTATGACCACGAACTTGGTCTTGCGCGCTACGCCACCGGCTTGGACTTGTAGTTTTACGTCACCCATCGATGTTTTAGCGACGCCGTCGTACCCGGTCAGCGTTCTGCCTCCTGGTTTGACCTGCTCTGGTGTGATGCCCATCTTCTCCAGCGTTTGCGAGAACAGGACGTTAACCGTGCTACCGGTGTCCACTAAGACGCGTTCTACATCGAACTCGCCCATTCTGACCTCCACCACTAGGGGGTCGTTATGAGGGTGGTGGATCCCCTTGGCGTCTTCTGCCGTGAACGCGATGGGGTCTGTGCTTAGCGCTTCTTCTTCGGAAATCGCCTGGACACTGAAGATCTGACGCGCTCGCTTTTTGAGGGCTCGTACAGAATCCGGGCATTTATCGGTTTGACCGATGATCATAGAGATACGACCCCGAGGTGCTGCTTGATTGTTCTGCTGTCCCTTCTGACGCTTGGACGGCGTCTGGGGGACTTCCACTGGCGCCGGCGCCTGTTGCTCGGCGGGGGGTGGTTGCTGCGGAGTATCTGGTGCGTTATCGGATTGTTTGGCGCCCTTCTGACCTCGGCCAGGGTTGGATCGCCCAAACCTTCCTCCTCGACCTCTACTACCGCGGCCACCGCGAGAAGCCTTCGGTTGATAGACAACTTTGATTTCGCCGGATAGGTACTTCTCATATAAGTAATTGGATAGGTGCTTGCACTCGGCCGTTGAATGACCGCCAAACATATGGAAATCGCAGTACAGCTCCTCTTGTGCATCGGAAGAAGCAGTATTCTGTTCTTTGTCCTCGGATATCGCGTTGACCACTCCGCGCTTGGGGTCCCTCGGGTCGTGATGTTTCCGAGGTTCCTGATAGGTTTCCCAACTTTTGTCTTTGGCCGGGCAAGGAGGGAGCTTGTTAGTTCGTTTCTCCTCGTCTTCCTCGACGTAAGCGACTCGAGATCCTCGGTGAAGGGCTTCGTCTAGGTCGGTGGCTTCCCTGATATTGAGATCCACGTGCAGTCGGGATCCGGGAATGAGTCATTTCTTGAAGGCAGCGATTGCGACGTCCTCAGCGACCGTTATGGTAGCATATTTTTCCTTAAACCGAGTGAGGTACTTTCGCAGGGGTTCGTCGGGCTCTTGGACTACTTCCCAGAGTTCGGCACTGGACGCGTTGCGTTCTATGAACACCCGATAATTCCGCAGGAAGGCTGTCGACAGCTGTTCGAAACAATCGATTGTGCCCGGGGGGATGTGGGAAAACCAAATTAGCGCATTCTCAATCAAGCTGTCGACAAACAGTTGGCATTGGCCGGCATCTTTCTGTTCCTCGGTGAACCTAGCTTTGGAGACGGTTGCCATGAACGAGGTCAGATTCTTCATTGGATCCTTCGTTCCGTCGTAAGTCGGAACTCTAATCTTCACGTTCGGAACATATGTTTCCAAGATGCGCCGGGTGAATGGAGATTGCTGAGTGGCCTCGAACATTCTATCAATCTCGGGTGCCGAGCTGACAGCTCGGTGGAGAAGGGACCCCATAGCTTTGATCTTGAGGTGCATTTCTTCCAGGTCGGGGCAAGAAGGTGTGGCCGGACCTCCCTGGGAAGATTGCCCCAGCTGAGGCTGCGTCCCAGATGCGAGTACGGATGGTACGTGCTGGTTCGGGAATCGGAACGTCGAAGACGGCGGGTCGCTGAACAGGCGGCGGTTCCAAGGATCGTTCCTCCGAACCTCCTGCGATGGTGCCTCGTTCTGTTGACGTGGCGGGGGTGCGCTGTGTCCCATCGCATCCAGCCGTTGATTTGTTGCGGAGATAGCCTGGAAGAGATCCCTAGATACCGTTCCGAACACGTGACGAAGATCGTCCATCGTGACGAACTGGGGCGGTTGGACGACTTGCGCAGGCGATCTCTGTCCATCGACAGCTCCATTGACCGGTGGCATCTCGTCGGCCTCTTGATCTCCCTGACGGGGTATCTGAGTTTCATCCGCTCCGTCGGCATGTGCTGCGGACTCATCTGCTGGGTTGGCCGGAGTGCGGCGACAGGTGGTGGGTGCGGCGACAGGTGGATCCGCGGCGACGTCTTGAGAGTTGGTTTCCCGGTTGGTTGGATCGTCTTGTCGTGGGGCGGTTGTGTTGGTGCCGTTGTTGAGGATTGAAGACATAGGAGTTGAAGTCATGGTGTTGGCTCTTGCTTTTTGATGAGATCTAGAAGAGAAGTGTTTTGTTGAACTTAGGTCCCTTCCTTCTAGCGCCAATTGTAGAAACTGAGGTTTCTCACAATGAATTTGTTTAGAAGAGAAACAAATTCAATAACAATCTCTTGAAGGATTTAGATCAAAGTAAGCAAGAAAAGAAGAAATGAAATCTCTTGAGGAACAAGTTAGGTTTTGCTCAAGAATAGAGAGGAATTTAGGGTTTTGTATTAATGATTCGATGATCTTTACAATGGGAGGATTGCCCTCTATTTATAGGTATTCTCAGATCTCATGAATATATTCGAGAATATATCGAATATATTGACTTTCCTAATTGCCGGCGAACTGATTAGGAAAATTCTTCCTTTCTTACTAGGTCAGCCGCAGGGCGAGTTGAAGTGCCAGCTTGTCACCTCGTCCTTGGGCTTCTCAATGTTAGTGGGCCTTCAGAGATGAAGTCCAAACCTAGATCGAGCTCTGGTTTAGATAACCGGTTCCTTTAACGGGTTTAGATCGGTATGTTGGGGGTGCTAATTCCCGCACCAACAATAGGGAAGGTTTTATACTGTCGTACTCGGGGGAGAATATTGTGTTGCGACTTGTTGAATTATAGGTCGTGGTGTTTGGTGTGGCCAATATTAATTTTTGTTATATTTTTTTTGGTCGTAATGCGGGATCTAGAATTAAACACCAAAGTCTGTAAAATAAACGAATGTAAGAAATTGTATAACACAAAGTCAAAACATATTGGTATAGGATATAAAGCAATTTTATATACAAGAAGTATATGTGAAAAGAAAAACTGTAAAAATGAACCAATGTCTGAGTATATATCCCCATCCTTAAAAAGAAAAAAATAATTAAGATGTGAGACTAATTAAAAAAAAATCAAGTAAAAAAAATAATTAATCTAAGGTAACCACAAGACCAGTCCGATGGTTGATAACAAGATACTGAAAATTGTGGATCTCAATGAACCGTTGATTCGCCAAGCAGCACCGAAGAAGGAACCAGTGTCTCGTTGGCGAGTGGTTGTAGACGGTGGTGACGTGCCGTTGAAGTTAGGGTTCGCACCGTATAAGTACTGGATTCCTTCCACGTCATCATTTGTTAAGTCAACCTTACGTCTCCCCGTCGTGATCGTCGGATACATGATGGATTCCTCCACAGAGGAATGTCCTAAACCGAGAAGATGACCGATCTCGTGAACCGCCACTGATTCAAGATCAACCGCTGCCGTGACCGAGAGGAAACTGTCTAGGTCTCCGGAGACCACCCAGTTCTCGTCTGCGTCGAGGTGGAACTTCCCACTCGGAGGAGAGAAAGCGTGAGCTAAGGTTCCTAATACGCCGTCGAAAGGCTCGCCGTCTCCGTGATCTCCGGTGTAGAATCCGATAGTGATGTCCGACGTCGAGAAAGATTCAGAGCGCGTGAAATTCAAAGCTGTCACATCGGACCAACGGCCAAACGCGCGTGCGAAAACGCCCTTGACCTCTTCGGTCAACGGGTTTCTCGGGTCGAACGCGTAGGTTAAGTCACGGCGGTCTTTCGGCCACCGTGGCTCGCCTGGAAACAACGTGTAGCGTTTAACCGCGTGCAAATGCGTGCGGGAGAAGTTGACCTCGAAGGTCTTTCTTCTCCCGCTGTGCATCAACGAGGTACCGTTCACCACGTCGGGATTACCGCAACGCGGGATCACGATGTGTTTGATGGTGAGCGCGTCGAGCTCACCTGTAACATTAAGCCTGAAGTTTCTCTGGTACAATTCGACGGCTGCTTTAAGAATATCATCAAAATCATCGGTGAAATTCCCTGAAAACGTTTCAGGGATGTAACCAAAACGCTGGAAGTATTTCTTGATACGGTAGAGACCATCAACGTTTTGGCCGTGGTGACAACCGGTGAAATTGGAGAAAGCGTCCCAGAAAACGCGTGTGGTGTTACGTAGAGACGGTGGTATTGTGGTGGAGTTGTTGGGGAAGAACCAAGCGGAGGCAGGAGAAACAATCAAGAAAAGCGATAAAAACCCGAAAACGCAAAACCTCATGGTGGTTTTCGGATTATAGGTAGCCACCCAAAAAAGAAAGAAAAAAAGAAGCAAAAGAAACAAATGAGAGAGGTAATATTTAGGATTTTAGGAGAGAATTTAGAAAAAAAGAGAGAGAAAGCTAAAAACAGGTAAAGCCGTTTGAAGATGGTTTTCTTAAATATAAGAAGATATATAATTGAGGTCAAGCTTACTGCGTTTGCGTTTTGTGTTGGCGGGTGAGAGGTCGTTGGGAATCGTTTGCGTGTCTGCCAATATTTTTCTAGATTATATAAATTTTAATAAGAATAGAAATGGTGAATGATTCCAATAGAAACATCTATTGGTCTTAGTCACGTTCACATATGGCAGAGGTCATCAAGAGAGTAGAAGAAGACTCTTGTGCATCAGAAAGACTTCGGTCTGGTTTAATATTATCTTAATCGATGCTAGTAAACCGGTTTGAGGGAACTGAAGGTGGCGGAGTCAAATAAAGACGTTCAACTAAGTTTTGTTTTTGTTTAGTTTCAAGTGGGAGTTGGTTTGGTCGGAAAAAAAGTCATCAACGAATGTTCGACTTACACGTTTGTAACGACGTCATATGTTATTAGTTGATAGCTTCCTGGTTTACGTCACCTAAATTTGCTACCCTGTTACAATATTTTACCGTCGTCAAAGTTGTAAACATCTGATTTATCAGGCTTTCATATCATACCATTTGTTGTACTAGTATGTAAACCAAAGGTAAGGTAAGGTAAGGTAAGGTAAGGTTGGTCCTTTATAACACTTTGTTTCCACTTGCTGATTTGTGTTCAAAGATTTTGGTCAAGTTTGCAACTACAGCATCTTGTATTCGTTTAATACTAGTGTCTTCTTTGATAGCCACTCACAAAACAGAGGTCGACAAATTCAGACAATTTCGTCAGCAAAGAGATAAAGAAGAGCACTAGGCCAGACAACATTTGATTTGATAAGAGCATCATCATATTCATATCATATATTCACAAAAAGATTGTACTTAAAACGTGGTTTTACTTTCCCCCTAACTAAAAGGGTAAAACTTTGATAATAATAAATCAAAAGCTGACAAACACAAACAGACACAGAGAGAGAGAGAGACATACATGTTGATTAATTTTGCTAACACTTAGAAGGCCTCTCATAGTTAGGAGGTAAAGAAGGGCAATTCTCGTTCATGTTGGGATATGGGTCAATGGTGTTATAACCAGGTAACTCCATTCTGTATTCACCCAGAATCTGACAGAACTCAAGCTTCCCTTCCTCTGTGTTGCACCAACTTGGTAGCCGAGTCTGGTTATTTTCATATAACTTCAGAGTGTACGCATCTCGGATCTGAAAATGAGAGAAGGAAACGCTCTTAAGAGTAATGTTAAATGGAATAAAAGGTGAATGACTTTGATATTGAAAGAAACTCACGGTGAACTCAGTGACTTGAATGTGATCAGCAAGAGGGTCGAAAACACCAGCAGCTTTGTACATTGCAAGGATGAAAGCAACGCACGTAGTTGATTTCCCGTCGCTATAAACCCACTCATCCTGTTCAGGGATGGTGAGTAACTCATCAAATGACATTCCACGCCTCGCTGTTTCTTCAAGAATCCCATACAAATCCAGATCCTGTACAACACAAAACTTATTAGCTATCATGTATGTCCTCTATTCAGAAGAGTAGTAGAAACAGGTTTTCATAAAGAAGAACGTATAGATGTATACCTCAGTACCGAGTCGTTTATTCAGTGCCTCGTTCCACATATTTGCAGCATATGCGGGTTGTACACGAGTCCACATAGACATGACAGAAATAACCTGAAAGTCCAAAGTCACTTGGTTATTACCATGATGACGATGGATCTTTAAGAATATCAGAGACTAAGAAGTACCAAGTGAGCATCAAGGGGAGGTGGGTAGTTATCGGCCAGAGTATCGATCCAGCTGAATATCATGTTGTGATATCCATACGGTTTGCCTAACATGCTCCGTGCATATTCCCACGCAGCAGTATTGTTGAACTTTGCTCGGACATCAGGATGTAGAGGAAGCAAAGCAACTTGAGGATTTGAATTATCCTTCAAAGTCAATTCCCACCATTCATCCCAAGGAATCACAACAATGATTTCTTCACCCTATTGAGAGAAAAAAGAAAGTAAATATCTCCATCTCTATCCAAAAACCTCAAAATGTTTAGGAAAAATTTCTCCAAATATAGTCTTACCTTTTCATTCTCATGTCCTGATTCACCAACCCAAAGATTCCCCAAATCATCCTTCAAACAAACAGCAGTATGACCAGCAAAAGCACCAGTCACCCATTTCTCTAACGTCTCAAAACCACCCCATCTACCTCGAATCTTTGACAGCGCCAAGAAATCGCCAGAATGTACATCTTCCGGATTAATCGTTGACCGCCAAGGTTGAGGCCGTTTCTCAAACGTAGCACCCATATGTTTCGTCAAGAAAGCCAAATTTGCATTCTGTCCCCAAGCAGTATTGGAGAAAAGAGGCAACACATCAATCAAAGATAGCAACGTCCCAAGCATCCCTGATGGCATTAGAAACACTGAAACTCCATGCTCCTTCACCTACTCATTCGAATGTACACTTAAAATATAAAACACCACACAAAGCTTCTGAAGAACTATAAAAGAAGAACACTTACATATTCTAACTCAGCTTTCTCTTCCCAGGAATCAAAGTTCAAAGTATGATCTCTAGCAGAGAAATAGTAGTCCCAGGTGATCCTGTATGGCGTTGCAAAGACATATAGGTCCATACATGTCAAGCTATGTGCCTTAGATGTCTGCAACAAAAGAGTTCCCAAATATCATCAAAACAACTTATAAGCTACACAACGTCCTTCCAATTTTGCTACCAAAAAGGCGAAAACTTTATCAAATTTGAGGATTGAAGCTCAACAAGCACAAATTGAATAAGATTCAAAACCTAAAGAAAGTGAAATTAACCAACTTTGAGATGGAGAACGCCACCGCCGAGTCCAGGGACGTCACGATCACTACCGGTGATATCGAGGCGAGCTTCGTTGCCATTAAAGCAAGCACCTTTCCACTCAAGAGACGCGTTATTAGGAGTAACGGACCCGATAAAAACAGGCAACAAATCCACAGCGTTGTGGAAACTGTTCAAAACAGGCCACGAGACTTGACGAGGTAGCATCGGAAGAACATCGTTAACGCTGAAAGGAACCTTCAGGGATTGACCCAGGTCAACGCAAAAACCAAACCCTAGAAGAAGGCATAAGAGGAAGAAGAAGGTACGAGTCTGATGTGATGATGATGATGATGGGTTCTGAGACATTCGATCGTATCTCGCCTTCAAAGAAGTGATTTTGAGACTTTTGTTTCCAAGATTTTTGGGGGATTCGGGGGAAGAGGGGTTTCTTGTTGTCAAGGTTGAAGATGATCCATTAGGGTGTTTTCAGTTTTTTTTTTCTCTCTCTCTCTCTGTCTGCTGTGTTTTGGGATTTTTGGAAATTGGACTTTAGGGGAGATAAAAATATTAGCTTGGTTTTGGATGTGAAAGAAATAGACAACACTGTGTGGCGAGACTTTTGTTAGAAACAAGTTTTGGTTTGAAGATTCTTTGCTTTGGTTTCATCTTCCACGTAGACACGACTTGGCATGTTAATAGTGAATTGTCCCATAACCGGATTTTACAGGTTCGGTTTAGTTCCACGTTGACACGGTTAGGCACGTTAAATCTCCATAACCAGATTTTATAATCACTCAAACAGGTTGTTCGGTACTCATGTTCAATGGCTTTGTAAATTTTGTATCATGAATGAACCAAAGGACCAATGCTTTTCAACTTTACCTTTTTTTCATTATCTCAATTGACATGTGACACATCTAGAAAAAATAATTGGTAATTGGTAATTTTTTCATTATAATTGGTAATTTTTTTTTCACTTGAGATATTATTAGATGGGATAAAAAAATGTTCACCAAAGAATTAAAAGACTACAATGTGATTGTATGTAAATGCACTTGATGGTCCTATCCACATAAATAACTACAACAACCAAAACAAAATGATGTGACATTTTCTACATTTATTGAATAGATAATGTTGGTCCATAAAATGGTCCGGTCAGGTCCCTCTCAGACCATAACAGTAACCACAGGGTCAGTCAATCAATAATTAAGGAGTTTTACATTGCGAAGATGAAGCAGTTTGAGTAGCAAGGGATAAACAGAGGACTTTCCTCCACTGCCATCGGCTGTCTGAATGGATTCAACTCAATCTGCATTTCAAAGATACATCATTATTCCATACATCTCAACATGTCTCTGAAGAATTACACAAGAAATAAGTACATATTTTCTAAGCAGAAAACATCATTTTCCAACAAAGGTTTGATTGGAGAACTGGACATGAGTGTGTGTATATGTGTGGCCCCAGAGATGATTTGTAAGATAACGAAAAAGTGATGCTTTTGTCTCCTTCAATTTAATTATATAGTATATGTGTCGACTCTCTATTCTACTTATACAGTTTTGATGAGACATAAGCCTGACCATATGCAGGAGGAACCCACACAACAAAAAAAACATAGATTTGAAAAAGTTGAATAGGATAATAAACCTATAAGCTAGACTTACAGGTAATGATAGAGGTTGTCCTGTGATTGTTTTAATGCAACAAGCAGCCAGATGACAAGCTTCTTCACAGTAATCAGTGAATACAGCTGGGACTTTTATCTCCTTTATCAGTTCCTGAAATTATTCACAGCAACACATGAATGAATAACAAATCTAGAAAATGACGTTCCTGCGGAAGATTGAAGATCATGAGCTACTGAAAAACTTACAATAGTTGGCAACCAACTTGGATATGCAGCGACACCAGCGTTTGGAGCAATCACTATGTGAGGAGGAGGTGAATCCTACCCAGACAAGAAGTTCAATCAATCTATGGTCCAATAAAATGGATATGACATTTGAGAACAGTATTGTAGATTACTGTTTTCCCCTAGACTAGTAGAAATGCATACCTTTGTTATGTCACTGTAACGATCATGGTAAAATCCTCTATGGAGCTGTAACGACACAGCTGAAGACAAGGTAGATTCTTTACCGGGATTGGGAATTTCGCTTGAATACTTACATTCGCATTCTTCTTCCATGCAAGGGGAGTATCTACTAAGCGAGATCATCTCTCCATCCCTGTTCACCAACAGAGCAAAAAGAAAACGATTCTTTTAGACTCTAATGAAAAGTGGTAAAAAAGCAAAAACATATTTTGTGATGTAATTTACTTTGCCTAACTAAAAATATAACGAGTGGTATACAAAACAATCAAACAGATTGTGGAATGTAGGACTCACATTTGTTGTGGAACGTCAGGTCCAACAAGCTCTATGCGTATGTGCAAACCAGGGAAGAGAGCTGGCAGTTCAGCGAAGACACCAAGCTGGCCAAGCTCTTTCTGAGGCCCTTCAGAAGCTCAAAACTATCAGCAAACCATGTATCAGAATTTATACCATAGTTGCTGTGGTGCATCTTTTGATATATTTACATAATTTTCATATGCTAATACTAAGATACTACACTAGAATCAAGGTTGGAGGTGAGAAGCAAAAAAAATTGTAACAAAGAGAAACAAGATAGCAACCTCAAAGAGAATACAATTCCGAAAAGGGCAGAAGAGTTACAGAGTGAAACATACCAAGATAATGTATACGAAGTTCATCACTTATTTGGGAGTCAAATTTCCTATCCCAATGGCTTGAATTGCATGATATATCGTAAGTGGCTGAAATAAAAGCAAGCTCTATGACTCACCACAAATTGAAAACCTCAAGCAGTCTAGTGATACTAGCAATCACAATCAATCATCACAAGAAACGTTACCCAGTGAAGAAGTAGAGCTACAGGAGAATCTAGAGGTATCTTTCTCCACTCGAAATAATCCGTCCAGCTACAAAGCTGTTTTGTAACTGGATATAAAGGGCCTGTGTGATCCCAAATCAGAATTCTATTTAAAACAAAATTTTTTTCAGTAAAACCATAAACATAGAAGTTAAAAATGAAGCATACCACGACATGGACACGAAGAGCTCGGCAGATGCCAACCTTCAATTTTA
The DNA here is from genome assembly GCA_023657505.1 of Camelina hispida. Classification (NCBI taxonomy): domain Eukaryota; kingdom Viridiplantae; phylum Streptophyta; class Magnoliopsida; order Brassicales; family Brassicaceae; genus Camelina; species Camelina hispida. The sequence goes on along the minus strand of CP094634.1, from coordinate 38,866,356 downwards.
AAACTGTAAGAGCAAGATAGTAAATTAGTAATCAGTTCAACTTACAAAAGGTTTAAAACCAAAACGTAATGAGAGAAAGCTAAGCAATCAAAACCTATGATAAGACGAAAAAGAAGCAGAGGCTCCACAGTTACACTCATACATCCACATTCCAACATGATGTAAATCCCTTTTGCTGAGAAACGAGCACCTACTCTCCTGTTTTCGACTAACCTAAACACGTATAAACGAAGAAGAAAAACAAAAACTTTGAGCTAAAATGTTCATGAATCAAAAAGGCATTAGATTCCTCAATATTATCCATAAGTGATCATAAACCTGAATCGTAGCTTCTTCTGTAAATGTAAATGGGAAATCATTTAACAGATCAACACGACGCATTTGCTCTTCTAATCTCTCACATTCTTCCTTGTGATAGCTCCAATGTGAAGTCTACAACCAAATCAAAGATCCACAGAACTTAACAATGAACCTATTGATCAAAGGATTGAACTTTAATGTAAGAAATTTCATGAATTTATTAAACCCTTAACTACAAACCTATCTAACTAGCTTACAAGAGATCATCGATCAAATCACCACTTCTTTGTTTCCCCAGAACCAATTAGGTCGATGAAGAAGAACAAGGGCTTATAGAGAGAGTAAGCAGAAGTTAAAAAAACCTGATGAGAGACGGAGCAATACGCCACAGCACCACAGCGGCCACACCTCCGCGTCGGTGGACCAACGCACCGCGTCGTAAAACCACGCGCGGCACACTCCATCCGCCGTCGACGACCAAGAGAACCGCCGTTTCTTTCCCGGAACGGGAAGTATGAAAGAATCTCGAGAACACTTTCGACTTAAGGCCCATTTTGTTCTCATCGTAAGGCCCATTTTTTCTAGGCCCATTTTTTAAGCATACAGAATCGCCATTTCAATTGCCGCGTGAAGAGAGTGTTTTTTTTTGCTCCAACACCGTGTCCTTTTTTTTTTTTGACGATCAAACTCCATATATTACGTTATCGGAAATGACTCTCTTCGAGAGAGAGCCAATTAGGTACCAACGAGCTTACATGGGAAAAACAGAAACCTCGTGCTCTTGCACATTTCGCAAGTTTATCGGCACGGATATTTTCCTCTCGGGGAATATATATAATACTAAAATTAGCAAATCTATCTCTGAAATGAATAAAATCCTTCATTCTGATGAAAAGGTCGGCCAATCCTCAATATTAGACGTCATGCTTAGGAGGTCTGAACAATCCGTAGCAAAAAGAGCTTTATCCAAGTCCAACGCTAATAAGCACTCCATAGCCCAAATAAGGGTATCTAACTCTGCATGTAATGGGGATAAGCTTCTGCGCGATCCTTTTAGCCCCATGTGCAGGATTCTATCACCAATAGACGCAATCCAGCCATGCCCACTCCTTTCTACCTCTATATGCCAAGATCCATCTATAAAGCATACAAGAGATTCTTGAGGAATTGGGATCGAAGGTATGCATGCTTCTACTACCGCTGGTGCTAAGTCTCTGTTATTTGCTCTTCTCCAAACTTCTTCTTCTTGGATAGCTTTCTCCAGTGTATCTTGTGGAGATTCAGAGATATTTTCAAAAACTTTCTTATTTCTTGCCTTCCAAATGTATCCACGGGAACGTTCTCAAGTTTTGATCAGTTGCACCAGAGTCTCTACCACGCCCATATAGAAAATCGAGGTTGCTATATAGGGAAGATGAAGGGAACACCATAGGATGGGAAGGGATTGTCGAAAAAGCCCATACTTGACGTGTTGGGGGCATTCAAATAGCATATGGTTTATAGTTTCCTCCTCCGCTCCACATCTAGGACAATCTTTATCTCTACCAATATGGCGATAATGCAGGCGTTGACATGTTGCCAAGCACCCAGTCACACATTGCCACACGAAATGCTTAAGCTTCTGTGATGTTTTTAACTTCCATGCTTGCGCCTTAAGTGTCGTAACACTAGGTCCCTGAGAAGGGAGGTCGCAAGCAGGGCGAGAGATAGCTCTCACGGCTTCATATCCAGATTTAACGGTATAATTTCCAGACTTTGTCAGAGTCCAAGAATAGCCGTCCCTCGAGGCATTCAAGCTTGGTTTAATCCCCAAAATAAGGTTAATTTCTTTTGGGGGGAAGAGTTCCCGAAGACGTTCAATTTTCCACTTTTTTGTGTTAAAATCTATCAAGGTGTTAACACAAACCAAGGGATTTCTCTCATTAGTTAATCCTTGTGGTGGCCGTGCTGGCGTATCTGGGATCCATGGTTCAGTCCAGATGCACGTATTGAAACCTGAGCTTATGGTCTTATGGATTCCATATGTGAGAACATGTTTTGCCGCCAACATGCTCCTCTAGTCATATGAAGGTCGATTTGATACTTGTATCTCTAAAGGACTACAGTATCGAAAGTATCTCCCTTTTAGAACTCGGCTAAGAAGAGAATCTGGATATCTCAGCAATCTCCATAGTTGCTTTGCCAAAAGGGCAAGATTAAATTCTTCTAGTGTTCTAAAGCCTAGCCCACCTTCCGAAAGTTGAGTACACAATTGCTCCCATGATATCCAGTGTAGTCCTTTACTGTCTGCTTTATTGCTCCACCAGAAATTGGCTATCGCGCTAGTTAGTTTTGAGCATATAGCTTTTGGTAAGAGAAAACACGACATTACATATGTCGGAATTGCTTGCACCACTGATTTGATCAGGACTTCCTTGCCTCCCTTGGATAGAGATTTCGAAGTCCATAAGTTAACCTTCTTATGGAGTCTATCCCTCACAAATGCAAAGACTTGTGTCTTTGACCCATGAATCTTTTCAGGGAGACCCAAGTATGTACCCATGCCCCCTTCTTGTGATATCCCAACAATAGATTTGATCTCTTGACGTATATGGGACGGGACCTCGGTTCCAAACATGATGGAAGATTTGGAGAAGTTAATTTCTTGTCCAGACGCCTCGCCATAAAAGCGGATTATATCGATTATTTCCTTGCATTGTTAAGGATCGGCTCTGCAGAAGAATAAACTGTCGTCTGCAAAAAGTAAATGGGAAACACGTGGGCTTGCATTCGAAATATGTAAACCCTGGATCTTTCCCTCTCTTTCTGCGTTCCTAATATGAGCAATTAAGGCCTCAGTGCAAAGTATAAATAGGTATGGGGAAATTGGGTCTCTTTGGCGAATCCCCCGTGTTGGCCTAATTCGTCCTTTGGGATCCCCATTGATCAAAATACGGTAGGAGACGGAAGTAATGCATTGCATTATCCAGCCCACCCATTTTTGATCAAACCCCATTTTTTCCATCAAAGCTCTTAGGAAATTCCATTCCACCTTATCATAAGCTTTACTCATGTCCGTCTTAATTGCCATAAATTTTTTCCGGTTGGCCTGGTTGGAACGGAGGGCGTGAAAATTTTCTTGAGCAATGAGGATATTATCTGTGATTAATCTTCCTGCTACAAAGGCAGATTGGGTCTCGGATATAAGTTCTGGCAGAAACCTCTTGAGTCGTAAACTCAAAATTTTTGAGATCACCTTATAGCTCACATTACAGAGGCTGATAGGGCGAAATCTTGACATTTCACGAGGTCGTTCTCCTTTCGGGATTAAACATATATTTGTTTCATTTAGCTTGCCATCAAAAGTTCCGGAGCTAAAGAAATTCTTCACCATCTTAGTGAGATCGCCTTTTATGGTTTCCCAAAACTTTTATAAGAACAAAGCAGTCATCCCATCGGGTCCTGGAGCCTTTCCAGGATTCAGGGAGAACAAAGCTCGTTTGACCTCCTCTTCTGAGATTTCTTTTGTGAGATGCTCGTTCATGACAGGTGTGACCAATGTAGGTACATCCTTTATGGCCAATGTAGGGTCGCTCGCATTCGAGGAAGAAAAAGATTGTCAAAATACTCCACGGCAACTTTTTCTATCCCTTCTTCTGTATCAACCCAAACTCCAAGTTGATTAAGAATACCAGTGATCTTGTTCCTTGCCCTTCTTTGTTTTGTGGAAGCGTGGAAGAATTTTGTATTTTGATCTCCTTCTGCAAACCAAAGTTCTCTGCTTTTTTGGTGCCAATATGCTTCCTCTTCCCTATAAGCTTCGCAGAGCCGCCATTTTAGGTTGAGGAGAGTTTCCGACGATGCATGATCATCTCCATATGTCTCATCAATCTTTTCTTGAAGTTCCTTAATAAGCTTTTCTGAGTTTGTTTGATTATTTTTCTTCCAAATGGAGATTGCTCTTTTACAATTTTGGATTTTTTTCAAGATGGATCGTTCGACAGAATTGTCGTCCCCTCCCCATCCATCTACCACCGCCTCTTTGAGGCCTGGCTTGTCTATCCAACGCTTGTCAAACATAAACCTTCTCAAAAACGTTTTTGGACGTGTAAGAATAGATGCAAGAAGGGGACGATGGTCCGAACCCCACATCTTCATATACTCCACATTAGTGTGGGAAAATAAATTGTGCCACTCTTCATTTCCCATGGCTCTATCCAGGAGACACCGAATTTTACCATTTGACCGTTGACCAATCCATGAAAATTGATTCCCTTGGTAAGGGAAATCAATGAGACCACATGAATCAATCATAGCACGGAAAGGTAGAAAGGAGGCTTCCGATCTTTTTTTTCCTCCTCTTTTTTCGTGGTTCCCTGTTATTTCGTTGAAATCTCCAATAATAAACCAAGGCTCGGACCTCGCAACTCCGATACGCATTAGTCTTTCCCACACATAGTCGCGATTTGCCGGGACAGGGTCACCATAAATAAATGTCATATAGACCCGATTTTCATCAACAATAGTTTCGATGTCGATTAATCGGTCATCTAATAACAAAAACTTAACCGGGAAATCATTCGAATACAGTAAAGCTAAACCACCGCTAGTGCCCTCAGGCTCGACGGTTTGAAGGTTATCAAAACCTAAATCCACTTGCACGTCTTGCACATAGGACTTGTCATTTTTGGTTTCAGATAAAAATAAAAAACCTGGTGAGTATATCCGACACATCTCACGCAGTCGATGGTGAGTAAGCTTGGCTCCCGCCCCTTGACAATTCCATGCAATTGTCCTCATTTATTAGTTCCGGAGGGAGAAGAAAACCCCACCGTACTAACATTTGTTCGAATGAACTCATCCTTTGGTGATGGAACCACCTCACTATGAGGGAAATAAATAAAGTTTTCGAAGGCTCTCACTTCCGCCGACTCACACGATTTGTCATCCAGATATGCATGAATTTTTGAGCTCTCCTTACAAAAGGGAATTAAATTGGTTTGCAATTTTCTCAAGATTATGTATTTTAAACACTCCGTATAGGAGGAAGTTGGTGGCGTAGTGCTCTCTAAATGGAAGAATAGTGATGGCCAGAAATTAATAATAACTGGACAAAAATCAAACAAGCCCACTAAAAGACTCTCAATCAAGGCCCACTTCCAGGTCCACCAAATTGAAATTTTAGGAGTTAAACGTATGTCTAGGTTTGTACAACACCTCGGAACGTCATCGTCGCCGGAGATAGTGGCACGGCGGTAGCTTGAAAAAACACGACCTAGGGGAGACTTTTGTTGCCTTTTTTTCTCAGATCTAGAGCAAAGGTGAATCATCATCGATAATAGTTCTTTAGCTATGAGATCCGAGAGAGAGAACAATGATTCTTCAGTTCTAGAGCGCACGTTGGAGGTCAGAGTAGCATCGTGAGGTCGTGGCTGTTGGTGGAGATTGATTGCTATACAAGTTGACAAAGACCTTCGAAATAAAACCGAGAATTCCCCACCGACGCCGAGTGGAAAAACATCAAGATCTATAGCGGAGAAGCCAATACAATGAAGCCACACCCGGGCAAGGTCGATGGCCACCAGATTTGTCTTCTCCATGTGGTTACAATCATCTGAGCTAGAGGAAGGGGCCGGTACTACAATATCCAGAAAGAAATCGAGAGAAAGAGCAGAGTCAAAACCCCTGAACCAGCGAGCATAGCCACCAGATCCAAAGTTCATCATTGGAAACCTTCTTGCCGCAATGAGGAAAATGATGCTAGACAGTTTTGCAGCATCCATTAAGCTGGAATAACCATGGGTTTGCCTCACCAACAAAGGGAAACACCTATCCTGCCATGACCGCAGAGGGACGGTACGGCCACCGAAATTTGTTTGAATGGCTTGTACAAGCCAGATCTGTAAACAGAAACCACTGCATATAGCAGGAAATTGTTGCCCAAAGGTGAAGTGATCAACCTTAGATTCCAGATCTAGAGTCGCAAAGAAAGGCATTTGAGCATTAAAAGAATCTCTGCAAATTGCAGGAACAGAGATCAGAGAGTTGATCTGATTATGGAGCTTGGGAAGGAGAGGTTGAAGAACAGGGACAGATGGTAAGAAAAGATGAAGAAGAGTAACAGAGATGGTCGGAGTTCCGATCTCATGTCTTACGGGGAAGAATAAAGTTGAGGAAGAGGTGAGTTTGAATTCTCGAGGAAAGTGCCAGAGAGCATTTTAGACAGAGAGAGAGATTTTAACACCGTGTCCTTTCTAAAACTTAAAATTGATACTCCCTCTGTCTCATACCGATTGATGCTTTGACATTTTCACACATTTTAAGAAAAATTTTAGTTTTTATTTGTAAATTAATTTATAATTACTTTTTGGTAGAGAGAGAAAAAATAAACCAATAGTAATTCAAAAATTTAAATATTTTCAATGATTACTTCTTGAAATCTACAAAACATCAATCTTTGTGGAACAAAAAAATATCCCAAAACATCAATCTTTGTGAGACAGAAGGAGTATTAACTTAATAACAATATTATAATTACAGAATATTTAAATATATTAAAAAATTTAAATTATACTGACGTCTTATATTGCATGACAGTTTATATAACGGAAAGGATTTGAATCAATATTACTAAAAAGTTAAAATATCATTAGTTTGATACTTTAATACAGATTAAATACTCATTTTTACTGTATTTTAATAACATCAATATGAAATATATCAAATCAAACTAATTTAATTAAAATTATGTAAACAAAAATTATTACGCGACTATACTAGGGCTCAAATCCTAGTAATTAGTATATAAAGACAATAATATGATATGATTCAAAAGATTGATATAATATATATATATATATATATATGTATATCATACAAAATCCTGTTATTAAATTTTATTGTGGTTTATTCCTAAAACTCAAAATTAGAATGATAATATAGTACACACAAAAAAGACAAAATAACTATAAAAAAAAAATTAACTTAGATAATTAGTTTTCTAAAGATGAAAACACTCATTTTTTAAGCCATGCGAACCGATGTCCTTGCGGTATAAAATTTTTGTTCAAATAAATACCATCAGTTCTAGCAATCCATGTGCGTGTTTGACCACATCGTTTTCTAGCAGCACCTCTGTATGCTCTCCATATGCTCTGATGATACTCCATTTTTGGACCTTGCTTCAAGTGACAAGCCCATACTATTCTTTTGGCATGAACCTCTTCAAATTCAAAAGCGAATGACTCATTGAATTTCACATCACGTGGACCCATTTTTTTGTTTTGGTTGGATGTGCAATCGACTTTGAGAATGCTACCACGACCGAGTTCGTTTCGTAGTTTTAAAGTGTTTAGGGCGCAGCCAGAGCCTCCACATCGTTCAAGCTGACTATTAGAATTACTACACACAATACCTTCATTCAAACCAAAACACATAGTAATAGCTAAAACAAAAACAATAAGATGATTCATTTTTGGATTTAAAATGTAATTCGGAGTATATGAATCTAAAAGCAATGTAATATTTGTAGATTTTTTTTGTTGTTGTTGGTGATAATAAAATTCAATGATTAAAATAATAACTAAATTTAAACATAAATATGAACCACTTAACTCTATGGTCAAGGGGAATTAGGTGTCGAAAAGTAAGGTCAATCAATAAGATTAAACAAAATGAATTACTTTTGAAAATAAATAAATAAAGGTTAGAATGTACGAAATATTATATATCGGCATAAAATGCAATATCTACGAACTGAGCTGCATAAAATATGTACATTTGTATTAATCTCAAATTAAACTGAAATAAAAAGAAAGCATTAATCTCAAACTGAAATAAAAAGAAAGCAGAGGACAACAATTAGGTAATTAACACGATTAGAAAACTGAGTCTATATTTATTATTTTTTGGGTCAAATTTATATAGAGATTACGTTCAAAATTTCCTGATGCGTAAACCTAGAGAAGACTCCATCTAACGTAAAAGGTTTTACGTACTGTACTCACACTGAAACCTCTTTCTAAAATGGGGGGTTTTTTTTTGTCAAAAACTAACATATTAACTTTTTGTATTGTCGAAAAATAAGGTATTTTATTATAACTTTTTGTATTGTCAAGAAATTACAAAGGATAGTAAAATTGTTTTAAAAACTTGTTGTTTATAAAATTAAGGGCAAAAGAAGATTTAAGTATAAAAGAATAATTGGAAAATTGTAATCAAGAAAAGTATGCATATCAATATAGACCCAAAAAAAAATTGTCCTTTTATTGTCAATATCCCCAAAAGGGTTTTTAATTTGGTAAAAAACTATGCGCCAAAAGATTACGTGAACTTGCATAAAAGATAGTAATAGAATTCTGATCAATTTACTAATGATTATGATTACTTATTAGTATATATGAAGACCATTAGTGTTGTTGACGCAATTGCTATATATACTACTAGTATATAGGAGTAATATAGTTTATTAGTTGAGAAACTAGAATGGTAGAGTTGACTTGTTGAGTTTTTCCATTGTATTCCTACTTTTCTTAGACGAGTATGTTACCGCGTTCAACAATTAAAGTTAGACGGCCGGCCATAGCTTAATACTATAAGATTCTTTTGAAAGATAACCATACCTTTTTGTTTTACACGTTCATAGTTATAATAATGTTCCATACATTTGATTATGGTTAACAATTTAGCATTACCATAAATTTTATTCATATTTTGTGTAGCAATGGTGATGATCCACTCTCATTTGATTTCATTCCCTATTCCTTTGACTGACTGAGATTACGTTGGAAATTATATATATATATATTGTATATACACACGTATAATTTTTATCATCCGTTGAGTTTTTAAGGAATCCTATTCATTCGTTCGGTATTCAATATTTGTTGGTTCGTAAAGTTGAATTTTCCTGATGATTGGCATTGTTTATGATTTTAACGTTACCAAGTTCCAAAACTTTGTATCTTTTTGCAACCTATCATATAAAATGTGAATTTATTTAATTGCCATAGAACTTTGCACTCTTCTTCTAAGTTAATCATTGAAACCATATCTTAAAATGGGAATGTGTGTGTTTTTTGACTTCCAAGGCGTCATCAAAAATATTTCTAGAAAGAACAAAAAAGATAGCAATACCACTACTTTTTGGACAGAGTCAACGATAACATCAACCGCACCAGCTCCATTAATAAGTCCCATCTTCACGAAAACGAGTATAACTGAAATTACCTAAAACACCCTTTTATTTTAACGTATTGTTGAATTAGTCAATTCCATTAACAAGGGTGTTTTAGTCATATTTGTAAATAGAACCGACCCGGGAAGAAGTAGAAGAAGAAGAAGAAGAACAGATCAACTAATCTCTGCTTCAACTAAACATTATTACCAAAACCTCCAAATTCCCAAATATATTAAAATACCTACCAAATTACGAATTTATATACTTTTTAATTTACTTAAACTAACCCTTTTAAGTTCCTGAGATCTTTGGGAATTGAATTTTTTTTTTTAGAGAAAATAAACAAAAACGTTACTTTTAAAAAATTTCAAAGTATTCATTTTTTGTGTGTGTGTGTGTATGTGTTTCCTTTATTGATCTCTCTCTCTGTAAATGAGCTAAATCGTTAATGGCTGCCATGTTCATCAAGAAACCATGGCCTATTCCTATTCATCTAACCCTAATTTTCTTCTTCTTCTTCATCGTCCCTTCCTTTTCTCAATTCGATTCTCCTCAAAATATCGAAACTTTCTTCCCAATTCCACCACTCTCCCCTGTTCCACCACCGCGTATCTCACCGTCTTCAAACCCATCTCCGCCGTCGAATAATAACTCCTCATCTTCCGATAGAAACACGATCTTAAAAGCTGTCCTCATAACAGCAGCAAGCACCGTACTTGTAGCAGGAGTTTTCTTCTTCTGCCTTCAGAGATGTGTCGTCGCGAGACGGAGACGGAGAGACAGAGTCGGACCAGTCAGCGTCGAGAACAATTTACCTCCGTATCCTCCTCATCCTCGGACGACCGCGGCGTTGGCGACGACGACGAGTACGACTTTGGCTAGAGAAGGTTTCACGCGGTTTGGTGGTGTGAAAGGTTTGATACTTGATGAGAACGGTCTCGATGTGTTGTATTGGAGAAAGCTACAGAGTCAGAGAGAGAGAAGTGAAAGTTTCAAGAAACAGATCATCACCGCCACCGGAGAAGAAGAAGAAGAAGAAGACGAGAAAGAAGTCATCTATTACAAGAACAAGAAGAAGACAGAGCCCGTCACTGAGGTTCCTCTTCTTAGAGGAAGATCATCAACTTCTCACAGTGTTATCCATAACCAAGAACATCACATCCCGGTGAAACAGAGTGAACCAGCACCACCGCCAATTCCGGTGAAACAGAGTGCACCAACGCCACCGCCACCTCCTCCGATAAAGAAGGGTACTTCGCCTTCACCACCCCCACCTCCGCCGGTGAAAAAGGTCGGAGCTTTATCGTCATCAGCTTCGAGACCACCACCTGCGCCGGTTAAAGGATCAAGTGGAGCAGAGGGTTCGAAACAGGTAAAGCTGAAGCCTTTACATTGGGATAAAGTAAACCCTGATTCTGATCATTCAATGGTTTGGGACAAAATCGATCGTGGCTCATTTAGGTATGTATACACACTTGCACAAATCTATTTCAATCAATAGAACAATTAAACCCTAATTTTTTGGTTTTGTACTTTTCAGTTTCGACGGCGATTTAATGGAAGCTCTGTTCGGATACGTTGCCGTGGGGAAGAAATCACCAGAACACGGCGATGATAAAAACCCTAAATCATCATCACAAATCTTCATACTTGATCCGAGGAAGTCTCAAAACACAGCGATCGTACTCAAATCATTAGGTATGACACGTGAAGAGCTTGTTGAATCACTCATGGAAGGAAACGATTTCGTGCCAGACACGCTTGAGAGGTTAGCTAGAATAGCTCCGACGAAAGAAGAACAGTTAGCGATTCTTGAATTCGACGGCGACACGACAAAGCTTGCCGATGCGGAATCGTTTCTGTTTCATCTTCTTAAATCAGTGCCAACCGCGTTTACGAGACTAAACGCGTTTCTCTTTAGAGCTAATTACTATCCTGAGATAGCTCACCATGGTAAGTGTCTACAGACTTTGGATTTAGCTTGTAAAGAGCTGAGATCTCGTGGCTTGTTCGTCAAGCTTTTGGAGGCGATACTTAAAGCTGGAAACAGAATGAACGCGGGTACAGCGAGAGGAAACGCTCAAGCGTTTAATCTAACCGCGCTTTTGAAACTTTCGGATGTTAAAAGCGTTGATGGGAAGACTACTCTGCTTAACTTTGTGGTGGAGGAAGTGGTTAGATCGGAAGGGAAACGTTGCGTTTTGAATAGAAGAAGCCATAGCTTAACACGAAGCGGTAGTAGTAATAGCAATGGTGGTAATAACAGTGCTCAGGTTATGTCTAAAGAAGAGCAAGAGAAAGAGTACTTGAAGCTTGGTTTACCAATCGTTGGAGGGTTGAGCTCTGAGTTTTCAAACGTGAAGAAAGCTGCTAGTGTAGACTATGACACGGTTGTTGCAACTTGCTCGGCGCTTGCGGTTAGAGCGAAAGATGCGAGAACGGTGATTGGAGAATGTGAAGAAGATGGAGGAGAAGGAGGTAGGTTTGTGAAGAAGATGATGACGTTTCTTGTAACAGTAGAGGAAGAAGTGAAGAAGGCGAAACACGAAGAGAGGAAAGTGATGGAGCTAGTGAAGCGTACAACGGATTATTATCAAGCAGGAGCTATTACAAAAGGGAAGAGTCCTCTTCATCTGTTTGTTATTGTTAGAGAGTTTCTTGCCATGGTTGATAAAGCATGCTTAGAGATTATGAGGAACATGCAGAGGAGGAAGATTGAGAGTTCTGTATCGCCTACTTCGCAGCGGAATGCGGTGAAGTTCCCTGTTTTGCCTTTGAATTTCATGTCGGACAGAGCTAGGAGTGATTCGGGTGGGTCGGATTCTGATATGTGAGTGTCTAGATTTGTTAATTTGTAAATAGTAGGATCATTTTGAGTATTGGTTGTCACTGAAAGGTATTGAATTGTTGATAGATTTGAGACAGTACTCCAAGGCATTGGACTTGAGTATACTTTTGTTCCATATAAGTAAACAATTTTTCTTGAAGTTCTTTTTACATATATGTTTATAAACTGTTTGATGATTGTAAATGTGATAGTGATTAGTGAACATTATAATATTACACACTAGTAAATAGTCTAAACTTAATTAGCTAGTTTTATTGAAATTAGCTAGTTCTGATGTTTTCGCATTTGGAGTGTTCATGTTGGAGATTACTTGTGGAAGAAGACCCATTGAGCCACGAGGATCACCGAGTGAGATGGTTTTGACTGATTGGGTACTAGACTGTTGGGACAATGGAGATATACTGCAGGTAGTTGATGAGAGGCTAGGGCACAGGTGTGTTGAGGAACAAGTAACTTTGGTTTTGAAACTGGGATTGCTTTGCTCGCATCCTGTGGCAGCCACTAGACCAAGCATGTCAAGCGTGAACCAATTATTAAACGGTGTAGCTACTCTCCCTCATAACTTGCTAGACCTTGTAAATGCTCGCATATAATCGATGAGGATTTGATGCATTAGAGGGCCAAGTAGTGATGTTTCCGTGGTCATGACGCCATGACGGAATCGTTTCTCTCCAGTGGACGTTAACTAATGATCATTTATATTGTAGAGTTGAGATCGTAGAAAGAGAATGAAATGGTTGTTCCTCTGTTTTCATTAGTAGTTACAATTGAATCATATTATATTAAATCTACGATATAAAATAACAAATTTATTTTGTTTTAGACATATTCACCACTAGTTTCATCGAAAAGGTTTTTCACCATTCAAAAACAAAAGTAAATCGAATCTTAAAGACTTCACAAGAATATAACTAAATCAAAAATTAGTGCAGGTAGGGTGGTTGTTCCCAAACTTAGTGGCCTTGGTTTCAGAACCTGGCTCGAACAAACGTGGTTTCATCACACACATATATAGCTCACAAATTATGTATGTATGAATTAAACAAGGTTGCTTCTTTGTTTCCATTAATAATGTACAATCGAAACATCTTATATTAAATCTAGGAAATTAAATAAGCAAAGTATAATGGTAGATAATCAAGTTATAAACCAAAATAAATATTTGTCAATTAACTTAAAGAACTCTTTTCAAATAACCTAAAAAGTTGGTGAAAAAAAAGGAGAATAAAATCTATGCACGTAAAACCAACAAAAAAAACTAGTCAAAAATTAGTGCAGATAGGGACGTCGTTCCCAAACTTAGTGGCCTTGGTTTCAGAACCTGGCTCGAACCTTAACGTGGTTTCATTACACACATAGCTTATAACTCCCCTCTTCCCTTTTCTACAATCCGTAAGAAACAACTTCGACCCAAACTTCACTTTCCTCTCGTCTTTGATATCTTTGATAATATTTTCGCCAATCAAACCGCCAATATCTTCTTCAGAGATAGCTGCTGAAACCCTAAATTGTTGAGGCGAGCCGGATTTGAGATCGTTGTACCTATATTACATTTAAGCGATTTCAATCAGGATAGTTCATTAACAGTTTTAAATAATACTAGAAGATTGAGTTACAAATAGAATAAAAATATATACTATATATAACCTTTGTTCGGACGAGGTAACAAGAGTAATATTCTTGTAAAACAATGAAGCTTGAATGTCTCCTTGAAGACATATAAAGTGATCAGGAACCCTTATCAACAAATCCCAATTTGCAGTGAGACGAGTTTGTGTAATATTACGCACCGTAAAATCCATTGAAGCTATTTCTATATTCGGCACAGGACTTTCTAAGTTCACTGCAACATAAATCATTAAGCCAATGATACCGGCCACAGAAATAAAGAAGCAGACTACTACGATCATGTCGTAGCAGCAGCCTCGTGAATTTGTTTCTGTGTCTCCCATTGTGCAGCAATTGAATTAAAGATCGAGAGAGGGTTGAGATGGGAAGGTTTTTATATGTACTAGTGGATTATACCGGGCTAGAGGGTTAAGACGGAGTATATTAGATTTTTTTACTATTTTGATATGAAGAAGATATATATTGTTTGTTATTTTGTAGATCCAAAAACAACTACACATATTCATTAAATTTAAAAATAGACAAATGATAAACTGATCTATTTTTTTTTTTTTTTTTTTGCCAAGATAAATTGATCTCTTAAACTTAATATTTGACTTTACAAAATAAGATCTCTTTAACTTAACGTTTTGGTTTGTTTTAATTTTAGAAGCAATTTATTCACCTGACTACATATTTAACATTAATATACAATAAAATTTTAACAGCATATACTTTAAGTTATCATTTAGCTAATATATCACCATACATTTTTAATATTTTGAATATAATTGTTTCATGTTATTTTTCCCTAAAAACTTATGTAAATCGTTTCTTAAATTCAATGTTTCTATACTGAGTTGGAGGTTCTGTGTATATATATATTGAGTTGGAGGTTTTAAAAGAAAACACTTTGTTTTATTGACTTCTTTACAAATGGTAAAAAAGCAAAAATACAGTGGTTCGTAGATATTCGTATGATTTTAAATTATTTAACTTAGTTTTAAATTATTTTTAGTTAGTGAAAATCCCCCTTAGTTTAATATGCATATAGAAAAACTATCATGATGTTGTATTTAACATTGTAATTTAATTTGAACCAAAAAATATTGTAATTTTCATGCTTAGAGATTATGAGGAATATGTAGAGGAGGAAGATTGGGAGTTCCGTATAGCCTTTTTCACAGCGGAATGCGATGAAGTTTCCGGTTTTGCCTATAAATTTCATGTCGGACAGAGCTAGGAGTGAAGGTGGGTTGGATTCTGATATGTGAGTGTCTAGATTTGTTATTTGTAAATATTAGGATCGTTTTGAGTATTGATTATCACTGAAATATATTGAATTGTTGATAGATTTGACAGTCCAAAGCATTGGACTTGAGTATAATTTTGTTCCATATAAATGAACAATGAATATAATTTTGCTTAGAGTTCTTTACATATATGTTTATAAACTGTTTGATGATTGTAAATGTGAAAGTGAACATTATAATATTACACACTAGTAAATAGTCTGAACTTAATTAGCTAGCTTTATTGAAATTTTTATTTTACACACTTGAAAAGAAGTAAGTTAATATGTCACTTTTTTTTTTTTTTTTTTTTTGGTCAAACAAAGAGGAATGTCACCTAACATAGCTCTTTATGGATGGAGCACAAAACTTTCAAATCTCTATGGATTAACTAATGCTCCAAACAGTTTGATGCTTGTACATTATCAATGGTTATTGACTTTTTAAAATTTCTCAATTTGGGTAAAGAAAAAGCACGCATAAGCTTTTCAAATGAAGTAGGAGTTGATTTTTGTATATGAACAAAAACATAACCATCTCCCTTAGAGGAAGTTGGAGCTATCATTTCTTGTTCAAACTTTTTAATAATTTGAGCATTAAAGCAAAATGGCAACTTTACGGATGATGACAACACTTTCTCTGCCTTTTTCCTTTTATAGCAACGCGTAGCCAAGATGAAGAACGTGTTTAGCATAGACTAATCTTGATTAAGATAATATTAATATCAAATATTTGCTTTAATGCTTATAAATAACAAACCAAAAAAGGAATAAATCCACAAATTAATCAATCATGTCTCTGCTTCTAAAGATGTTGTTGTTATTCTCTTTCTTCTTTTTCTTCCCTATGGTATCAGTTTCTCAAGGCTCAGACCCAACCGGTGGACAGTTTAGCTTCAACGGTTTCTTGTATACCGATGGAGTTGCGGATCTAAACCCGGACGGTTTGTTCAAACTCATAACTTCAAAAACACAAGGAGGAGCTGGTCAAGTTCTTTACCAGTTCCCACTCCAGTTCAAGAACTCACCAAACGGCAAGGTTTCGTCCTTCTCCACCACTTTTGTTTTCGCAATCGTTGCAGTACGTAAAACAATCGCCGGTTGTGGACTTTCTTTCAACATCTCTCCTACAAAAGGCTTGAGTTCTGTTCCAAACATCGATCAGTACTCTTCTTCTTCTAACCGTTCTGTTTCTGTTGAATTCCATACGGCCAAAAGCGATAAACCGGATGGTGGAGATATTAATATCGTTGGTATCAATGTCAATAGCTCGGAAACAGATAGAAATTGTTCAGCTGGTTATTACAAAGATGATGGTAGATTGGTAAGTCTAGATATTGCAAGTGGGAAGCCAATACAGGTTTGGATTGAGTATAACAACTCAACTAAACAACTTGATGTTACAATGCATTCTATTGAGATCTCTAAGCCTAAGATTCCTCTGATTTCTCTGCGAGAAGATCTTTCTCCATATCTACGTGAGTATATGTTCACTGGCTTCACTTCAGTTGGAAGTCCAACTTCTTCTCACTACATTCTTGGCTGGAACTTCAACAATAGTGGAGCAGTTTCAGGTATAAATCTCTCTCGTCTTCCCAAAGTCCCTGATGAAGATCAAGATCGACCGTTGAGTTCCAAGATGATCTTGGCGATTAGTTTAAGTATTTCAGGAGTTACACTTGTTATCGTCTTGGTTCTTGGATATATGTTCTTCTTGAAAAGGAAGAAGTTCTTGGAAGTTATTGAGGACTGGGAGGTGCAGTTTGGTCCACATAGGTTCACTTATAAAGATCTCTTCATCGCCACGAAAGGTTTTAAGAATAGCGAGATTCTTGGAAAAGGAGGTTTTGGAAAAGTTTTTAAAGGGACCTTACCATTGTCTAGTATACCAATCGCGGTAAAGAAGATTTCTCATGATTCAAGACAAGGCATGAGGGAGTTTTTAGCTGAGATTGCGACCATTGGCCGACTCAGACATCCAGATTTAGTTCGTCTTCTCGGGTACTGCAGACGCAAGGGAGAACTCTATTTGGTGTATGACTACATGCCTAAAGGAAGCCTTGATAAGTTTCTTTATAATCAACCAAATCAGATTCTTGATTGGTCACAGAGATTCAAGATCATCAAAGACGTTGCCTCGGGACTCTGCTACTTGCATCAGCAGTGGGTTCAGGTGATTATCCATAGGGATATTAAGCCAGCAAATATACTTCTTGATGAAAATATGAACGCCAAGCTTGGTGATTTTGGACTTGCAAAGCTATGTGATCACGGGATTGATTCTCAAACCTCTAGTGTCGCAGGTAAGTTTGCGTTTTTGTGTAGATAATATAATCAATCATCAATCAATATCTTTGGGACTTATTGAGGGTTTTGATGTTACTGTGGTTGCAAGGTACCTTCGGATATATATCACCAGAGCTCTCAAGAACAGGGAAGTCAAGCACGAGTTCTGATGTTTTCGCATTTGGAGTGTTCATGTTGGAGATTACTTGTGGAAGAAGACCCATTGAGCCACGAGGATCACCAAGCGAGATGGTTTTGACTGATTGGGTACTAGACTGTTGGGACAATGGAGATATACTGCAGGTAGTTGATGAGAGGCTAGGGCATATGTATCTTGGGGAACAAGTAACTTTGGTTTTGAAACTTGGATTGCTTTGCTCGCATCCAGTGGCAGCCACTAGACCAAGCATGTCAAGCGTGATCCAATTCTTAGACGGTGTAGCTACTCTCCCTCATAACTTGCTAGACCTTGTGAATGCTCGCATAATCGATGGAGGATTTGATGCATTAGGTGAATCAAGTAAGTCTAGAGAGGCAAGTAGTAACGTTTCCGTGGTCATGACGGAATCGTTTCTCTCTAGTGGACGTTAACTAATATCATTTATATTGTAGAGTTGAGATTGTAGAATGAGAATGAAATAGTCTCTTTCCATTAATAGTTACAAGCAAAATGTATTATATTAATCTAGGAGATCAAAAATAAAAATAATTATTTTGTTTTAGAACATCCACCACTAGTTTCATCGAAAAGGTTTTCACCAAAAAAAAAAAAAAAACAAAGTAAATCGAAACTTTACAGAATTAAAATATAACTAAATTAAAAATTAGTGCAGATAGGGTTGTTCCCAAACTTAGTGGCCTTGGTCTCAGAACCTGGCTTGAACCGTAACGTAATTTCATCACACACATAGCTCAAAACTCCTGTCGTCCCTTTTCTACAATCCGTAAGAAAGAACTGCGACCCAAACTTCACTTCCCTCTTCTCTTTGATATCTTTGATAATTTTTTTTCCAATCAAACCGCCCATATCTTCTTCAGAGATAGAAGCCGAAACCTTAAGTTGTTGAGCTGATCCGTATTTGAGATCGTTGTACCTTTATTACATGTAAGCGATTTCAATCAGAATAGTTCATTAACGATTTTAAATAATAGTATTAGAAATTGAGCTACAAATTGAATAGAAGATTGTTATATAACCTTTGTGCGGACGAGGTAACAAGAGTAATATTCTTGTAAAACAGCGAAGCTTGAATGTCTCCTTGAAGACATATATAGTCATCAGGAAGGTTTCTCGGGACCCTTATCAACAGATCCCAATTTGCAGTGAGACGAGTTTGTGTAATATTACGCACCGTAAAATCCATTGAAGCTATTTCTATATTCGGCACAGGACTTTCTAAGTTCACTGCAACATAATGAATAGAACTAATGTAAACGACCAAAGGAATAACGAAACAGACTACTATGATCATGTCGTAGCAGCAGCCTCGTGAATTTGTTTCTGTGTCTTCCATTGTTCAGCAATTGATTTAAAGATCGAGAGAGGATTAAGATGGGAAGGTTTTTATATGTGCTTGTGGATTATACCGGGATAGAGAGGGTTAAGATGGAGTATATTATATTTATTTACTATTTTGATATGAAGAAGATATCAAAAACCCACACATATTCATTAAATTTAAAAAGAGACAAATGATAAACTTTAAAAAAGAAGATTAAATTTAAACTTTAAAAATGATAAACCCACACATATTCTTAATATTTGACTTTAAAAAAGAAGATCTCGTTAACTTAACATTTTAGTTTGTTTTAATTTTAGAAGCAAAATTCACCTGGCTACATATTTAACATAAATATACAATAAATTTTTTAACGGCATATATTTTAAGTTATCATTTAGCTAATGTACCACCATATATATATTTTAAATATTTTGAATATAACTGTTTGCATTTTATTTTTCCCTAAAAGCTTTTGTAAATCATTTCTTAAATTTTTATATACTGAGTTGTATCTTAGTGGTTTTGTGTAATTTCTTTGTATATATATATATATATATATATATTGAGTTGGAGGTTTTAGAAGAAAACACTTTGTTTTATTGACTTCTTTGCACCAAATCGAGGTAGAAGTTATATGGTACACGTACAACTAGTAAAAGCAAAAATACAATGGTTCGTAAATTATATGTATTTTTTAATTTATTTAACTTAGTTTTTAATTATTTTTAGTTAGTTTAATATGCATGTAGAAAAACTATCATGATGTTGTATTTAACATTGTAATTTAATTTGAACAAAAAACAATTGTAATTTTCATGCTTAGAGATTATGAGGAATATGCAGAGGAGGAAGATTGGGAGTTCCGTATCGCCTACTTTGCAGCGGAATGCAGTGAAGTTCCCGGTTTTGCCTTTGAATTTCATGTCGGACAGAGCTAGGAGTGATTCAGGTGGGTCGGATTCTGATATGTGAGTGTCTAGATTTGTTAATTTGTAAATAGTAGGATCATTTTGAGTATTGGTTGTCACTGAAAGGTATTGAATGGTTGATAGATTTGAGACAGTCCAAGGCATTGGACTTGAGTATACTTTGTTCCATATTAGTAAACATTTTTCTTGAAGTTCTTTACATATATGTTTATGAACTGTTTGATGATTGTAAATGTGAAAGTGAACATTATAATATTACACACTAGTAAATAGTCTGATTGTCTGAACTTAATTAGCTAGCTTTATTGAAATTTTTATTTTATTTTTCTCAGAGTAGAAGTAAGTTAATAGGTCACTTTTTTTTTTTTTGGTCAAACAATGAGGAATGTCACCTAACATATCTCTCTATAAATGAAGCATAAAAATTTCAAATCGTATGGGTTAAGTAACGCTCCAAACATTTTGATGCTTGTAAATTATCAATGTTTATTGACTTTTTGAAATTTCTCAATTTGGGTAAAGAAAAAGCGTAAGCTTTTCAAATGAAGTAGGAGTTGATTTTTGTATATGAACAAAGCATAACCATCTCCCTTAGAGGAAGTTGGAGCTATCATTTCTTGGTTTCAAACTTTTTAATAATTTGAGCATTAAAGCAAAATGGCAACTTTACGGATGATGACAACACTTTCTCTGCCTTTTTCCTTTTATAGCAACGCGTAGCCAAGAAGAATGAACGTGTTTAGCATGGACTAATCTTGATTAAGATAATAGTAATTAATATCAAATGTTTGCTTTTAATGCTTATAAATAACAAACAAAAAAGAATAAATCCACAAGTTAAGCAATCATGTCTCTGCTTCTAAAGATGTTGTTGTTATTCTCTTTCTTCTTTTTCTTTCCTATGGTACAGTAAAAACCTCTATAAATTAATAAGGTTGTGACCATGAAATTTTATTAATTTATAGAGGTTTTAATTTATCGATATATTAATAATTATTAATTTATCAATAAATTAATATTTTATTAATTTTAGAAGAGATTTTTAATTTTTATAATTTTGAAAAATTTATATTACAATAAAATACTTTTGTTATCATTCATATTTTTAAAGAATTTCTTAATTTATAATCTTGGCTATCATAATTGCTAAGTTTAGAATTTCGGTAAAAATGATAAATGTTAAAAGTTTAGAGTTTAGAAGAAATTGCTACTATTATCATTCATGGTAATGATTAGTTCAAAGAAGATATTACGGTAACTTTAGAACCAATTACATGTAAAGAATTAATTATCGCATTTAAGACTCTCCACAATTTTTGGATGCGATTTGAAAAGGCGACAATGAAAAAGATTAGAGATGAGTTCCGATAAAAATGCAAATTCCAGAATGAAAAATACTTAGGTTCACTCCTATGGTGAACCTTCTTGTTCACTTCTTACTTATCAACCAATCAGAATCTTCCATACATTATTTTATTTAAAAAATAAATCAAAATTAAATTAAAAAGCAATACATATTAAGGAAACAAATTCTATATAACTTTTTTAAGGAAAGTTAAATATTGGCTTGGTTTAGATTTTACAATTAGAGTGAAATGATGTATCGGTTTGAGTTTACAAATAAGGTGATTAGAGTTTAGATTTTACAATTCAAACAAAATTATATGTCGGTTTGGTTTACAAATGAAGTGGTTAGGGTTTAGATTTTACAATTAAAACGAAATTGTATGTCGGTTTGGGTTTACAAATGATGTGGTTAGGGTTTAGATTTTACAATTAAAACAAAATTATATGTCGGTTTGGGTTTACAAATGAGATGTTTAGGGTTTAGATTTTACAATAAAAATGAAATTATATTTTGGTTTTGCGTTTATAAATGAGATGGTTAGGGTTTAGATTTTACAATTAGAACAAAATTATATGTCGGTTTGGGTTTACAAATGAGATAGTTAGGGTTTAGATTTTACAATTAGGATGAAATTATATATCAGTTTGAGTTTATAAATAAGCGGTTTAAGTTTTTAATTTTATAATAATGTATACAGATTTTGTTTCTTTATTTTATAAGGAGATGAATAAATAGGTTCTTAAATATATTATGACATGTCAGATTCTCATTGGCTAAAATAAGGAGAAGTGAACAAAAGGGTTCACCTTAATAGTGAACCCAAGAATTGTCCTTCAAGAATATACAAACAACAATAGAGTCATATTTCACTAGATATTCTTAGATATATATATATATATATATTATTTGATTATTAATTTATGATATTGATGGACCATATTTTTACATAGGATTTCCAAAAAAATTATTATCTTATTAATTTATCCAAATGTGTCATCTTTTACACCGGTCCAACTCGGGACGAAAAAAATTATTAATTTATAGCGAGTATTAATTTATAGAGGTTTTACTGTATCTGTTTCTCAAGGCTCAGACCCAACCGGTGGACAGTTTAGCTTCAACGGTTTCTTGTATACCGATGGAGTAGCGGATCTAAACCCTGACGGGTTGTTCAAACTCATAACTTTAAAGACACAAGGAGGAGCTGGTCAAGTTCTTTACCAGTTCCCACTCCAGTTCAAGAACTCACCAAACAGCAAGGTTTTGTCCTTCTCCACCACTTTTGTTTTCGCAATCGTTGCAGTACGTAAAACAATCGCCGGTTGTGGACTTTCCTTCAACATGATAAGAGAGCAATGTGGGAGAAATAGAAGCATGTGACAGAAGCTAAAGAGAAGAATTTAGAGTATAAATAGAATAAGAGTAGGATTATGAACATTATCCTGCGTGATCAACATTGTGAGTTTTTTAGATCAGAGCTGCGACTCTGTTTATGGTGATAAGAAAGGAGAACTGTAACTCCAATCTTATTAGTTAGGGTTCATAGTTTATATTGGGGAATTGAGAAGAGGTAAGAGAGAAGAGATCACACCTTCAAACTTATCAAATGGTGCGCTTGTGAACACGGGATCGAATCAAACGCTGAAGAAAGTTAGGTTTCCAGCTGAAACAGATCGTACGCACTCTACAAGCTGACACAGAGTGCGTACCATACACCAAACGTTTCCAGCTCCACTTATGAGGGAAATTCTTCATACGGAGGAAAATAAACTGGTATTGGAACAGTTGGGTGACACACTTTGTGAAGATGATAAGGTCGTAATCTGATATTGAAGCTACTATCTCTAAATCAGAAGCACTTCTACAACATTTGGCCACTTCTGCTATCAAAGTCACCAAAGTTGTACCTACATCACATAAGATTCGTGATCTTGACATGGAGAATAGGCCGGATTATATGCTTGAAAGGGTACTAGAGCGGATCATGAAAAGAGACATTCATGTTATGCATCTTACTCCATTGGCAGGTTATAAATCTGGAAAAACTAAGAGTGAGAGGATGCAGGTTGTATGTGTGTTTAGCTTCTGGGTGAGGGGCATCTGCACTAAGTTTTGTATGCTCAAGTGTCACAAGAAACTATATTTTTCAGTATGGCATTGTTGGAAGAGCAAGGCTGAGGAGAACCAGTCAGTTTCAAGGCTTTTATGGTTGGGATCGACAACTACAGTGTTGAAGCTGGTGAAGCATATGCTACAAATATATCTCCGGCTGAAGAAGCCAAAATTGGTCAAAACTTGGCATTTCAAGTAAAAAACTAAGGGCAGTGGGAGAGACATGGAAGTGACTATGCAACAGACATTCCCACTCAAGTGTGACCACATTGGAGATTGCTACATGCTCCACAAGTGTGACACTAATCAGAGGTTTACTGTAGAAACTGTATAACATGCTGTCTATGAGCAGATTTTACAAAATACTTGAGAGAAGAACGAGTTCAATACGTTCTGCAAGTGCCAACTCCATCAGTTGGCCCATTTCAAGTAGTGTTTTTTTTTGCAGAAGGCTGCAGTTTGGCTGTCCTTTCCTCATGCTCCGGGAATCTCTGATGTTGCTTCCATTCTTTTTTCTTCACCTGCACCAAAATGCTAAGACACAAGCTTGAGGAAAAGCTTGTTTAAATGGGGGGGAGTATTGATAAGAGAGCAATGTGGGAGAAATAGAAGCACGTGACAGAAGCTAAAGAGAAGAATTTAAAGTATAAATAGAATGAGAGTAGGATTATGAACATTATCCTGCGTGATCAACATTGTGAGTTTGTTAGATCAAAGTTGCGACTATGTTCATGGTGATAAGAGAGGAGAACTGTAACTCCAATCTTATTAGTTAGGGTTCATAGTTTGTATTGGGGAATTGAGAAGAGATAAGAGAGAAGAGATCACACCTTCAAACTTATCACAACATCTCTCCTACAAAAGGCTTGAGTTCTGTTCCAAACATCCATCAGTACTCCTCTTCTTCTAACCATTCTGTTTCTGTTGAGTTCCATACGGCCAAAAGCGATAAACCGGACAGTGAAGATATAAACCTCGTTGGTATCAAAGTCGATAGTTTGCAAACTGATGGAAATTGTTCAGCTGGTTATTACAAAGATGATGGTAGATTGGTAAATCTAGATATTGCAAGTGGGAAGCCAATACAGGTTTGGATTGAGTATAACAACTCATCTAAACAACTTGATGTTACAATGCATGCTATTGAGATCTCTAAGCCTAAGATTCCTCTGATTTCTCTACGAAAAGATCTTTCTCCATATCTACGTGAGTATATGTTCACTGGCTTCACTTCAGTGGGAAGTCCAACTTCTTCTCACTACATTCTTGGCTGGAACTTCAACAATAGTGGAGCAGTTTCAGGTATAAATCTCTCTCGTTTTCCCAAAGTCCCTGATGAAGATCAAGATCGACCGTTGAGTTCCAAGATGATCTTGGCGATTAGTTTAAGTATTTCAGGAGTTACACTTGTTATCATCTTAGTTCTTGGATTTATGTTCTTCTTGAAAAGGAAGAAGTTCTTGGAAGTTATTGAGGACTGGGAGGTGCAGTTTGGTCCACAAAGGTTCACATATAAAGATCTCTTCATCGCCACGAAAGGTTTTAAGAATAGCGAGCTTCTTGGAAAATGAGGTTTTGGAAAAGTTTTAAAAGGGACCTTACCATTGTCTAGTATACCAATCGGGGTAAAGAAGATTTCTCATGATTCAAGACAAGGCATGAGGGAGTTTTTAGCTGATATCACGACCATTGGCCGACTCAGACATCCAGATTTAGTTCGTCTCCTCGGGTACTGCAGACGCAAGGGAGAACTCTACTTGGTGTATGACTACATGCCTAAAGGAAGCCTTGATAAGTTTCTTTATAATCAACCAAATCAGATTCTTGATTGGTCACAGAGATTCAAGATCATCAAAGACGTTGGCTCGGGACTCTGCTACTTGCATCAGCAGTGGGTTCAGGTGATTATCCATAGGGATATTAAGCCAGCAAATATACTTCTTGATGAAAATATGAACGCCAAGCTTGGTGATTTTGGACTTGCAAAGCTATGTGACCACGAGATTGATTCTCAAACCTCTAATGTTGTAGGTAAGTTTGCTTTTTGGTGCACATTATAATCAATCAATATCTTTGGACTTATTGTGGGCTTTTTACTGTGGACGCAAGGTACATTCGGATATATATCACCAAAACTCTCAAGAACAGGGACGTCAAGCACAAGTTCTGATGTTTTCGTATTTGGGGTGTTCATGTTGGAGATTACTTGTGGAAGAAGACCCATTGAGCCACGAGGATCACAAAGCGAGATTGTTTTGACTGATTGGGTACTAGACTGTTGGGACAATGGAGATATACTGCAGGTAGTTGATGAGAGGCTAGGGCATATGTATCTTGGGGAACAAGTAACTTTGGTTTTGAAACTGGGATTGCTTTGGTCGCATCCAGTGGCAGCCACTAGACCAAGCTGATGTAACCCGAGGACGCGGTCACGGCACGGATGCGGAACGGACGCGGCTTGGGCTCTCGGCCAACCTTCGTACGGTAGAACATTCCTCGGCACAGACTCTGGACTTAGCATCTAGGAAAGAAACAAACAAGGGAAACGGAGTTTGTTTGGATTCAAACGAGCCGTTTAGGAGATACGTCGAGAAGCCACGATCGGATTGATCGGACAGTACGGATGCGGAACGGTCGAATGAACGGATGCGGTAAGGAGCGATGATGGAGACGAGTGAGAGGAAGTAGTGGAGAGCTCGAGAACTTGTGAAAGAGATCTCGAGGTTGCGAGGGGGAAAAGATGGACACGACGCGAGGTGGAGATGAGTGTATCGAGTGACGACACAAGAGAGTTGGTTTTTCTCTTGATACGGTCGCTAACAAGATCAAACCTGGTTTGAGTCTTGCTAGGGTTCTCTCACTTAGGTAATCCCGAATTAGACTAATGAGAGGGTGGAGACAAGTCAAGAATCTGTCTTGAGGAAAAGGTTTAATTTCATTCAAGTCTAAGGAGAAACATAAGCTAAGAGAGAGTTTAAATACATTAGGTCAAGTGAGGGCTTAGGGACACGCGGACTCTTAATGGTCCGCACAATCGTCCTTAGACGTGTTTCCTTTGTGAATGGAACACGTCGCCTCTATTGACTTTCAACGCTAAGCTCTCAACGTTCATAAGCATAAAGATAAAGAGGGAAATATTCCCAAAGTTCAAATTAAACCAAAAGGAAGGAGATAAGAGAGATAACCGCCTGGACTTGCGCGGGAAGCAACATGACCTTAGGCGTTGTGCGTTTAGCTCCGTGCCTCGTTAAAACCTTCTCCGGTAAACCCATTGGGACAAACCCGGAGTGAGGAAAAAGAGTACACTTCCTTGCTTAACGACTTGTTCGTCTTCACTCTTGGGTAAGAGTGAAGACTAAACGGACTGAGCCTTCAAAGTCTTCATGGAATGGCTGGCGTTAGACGAATGATCGGACAAATAGGTTGAGCCGCTGGTTGGCCGCCTTTGCTGAGCTCCTGGAACGTGTGGTGGCTCCGGGAAGGATTGTGGGAACCTTAGACGCGTCGGAAGAGGTTGTCCTGGTCGCGTCCGATGCGTCTTGGTTAGGCGTCTCGGTCGCGTCCGGCGTGTCTTGGTCTTCTTGGCCAAGGTCGCGTCCTGCGATCACATCAAAGCATGTCAAGCGTATTCCAATTCTTAGACGGTGTAGCTACGCTCCCTCATAACTTGCTAGACCTTGTGAATGCTCGCATAATCGATGGAGGATTTGATGCATTAGGTGTATCAAGTAAGTCTAGAGAGGCAAGTAGTAACATTTCCGTGGTCATGTCGGAATCGTTTCTCTCTAGTGGAGGTTAACTAAGAACATTTATATTGTAGAGTTGAGATTGTAGAATGAGAATGAAATGGTTGTTCCTCTCTTTCCATTATTATAATCAATACTAGAGTATTCTTTTCTGAACATTTAGTATTATATGTGTGATTTTTACAATACTTATGTAGTTAAGAAGAAAAATAAGTAATATATGCAAGGGTAATATGGTAAAAATATGCTATACAAATATTTTAAAATCTTGATAGGTTATTTTAGTTGTTTCTAATTTATTATAGGTTATTATAGCAAATCTCCCTATATTAAATCTTGGAGATCAAAAATAAAAATAATTATTTTGTTTTAGAAAATCCACCACTAGTTTCATCTAAAAGGTAACTAAATTAAAATAGAGTAAATCAAATCACTAAATCTACTGTATCTGAAGATTACTAAACCTATTGTATATGAAGATTGAATATCAGGATGTGACGAAAATAAAATTAATATCCCTTACGAATGGAGTATTATATGATACATTAAGGCAAATCATAAATTAAGACTCAAAAACCCAATTTTTAAAAAATTTAGGAAAGATTTCATAATGTTTAGGAAACCATCTTTAGTGTTTAGGAAGGTATTCATAAGTATTTAAAATTTCTAAAAATGGTGATGACCAGAACTAGAATAACGTCCAAGTATTGTGGAATCCTCAGCTTTGCCATGGAATCGAGTATATATTTCTCTGTTGTCTCTGCTAAGTTTCTTGTGTCTGTTAACGCTATAACTTGATGATTAATCACCTTGTACGTCAGCCATTTTTGCAACCAATGTAGCTATCTTGAATCTGCACTCTAACTGAAGAATCACCAAAAACGTAAACAATTATCATAACACCGAGTTCATTATCACAAGGCGTTAACAATAACACCATAACCACCACAATTTGTCCCTCTGCCAATGAACTCTCCTTTAAAAACTTTAACATTGGAGCAACACAACCTTCATCTATAATAATCATCTTATTTTGATCATTATCTACAGCAAGAAAACCAAGCTAATTCATCACATCAATTCTATCAACTAATTTCTCCATTTGAACTGAAACAATGAAAGACCAAACCAAATTCAAAATTAGATCATTCATAGATATAGGAGGAAGCAAAATCACAACTTCTTCACTATGAAAATCAAACACACTCATAATCTATTTCACATCACATCATACACTTGTTGAGAAGAACCAGAGAGAAATAGAACAAGTGTTCTAAGCATTTGCTAAACCAGATCGACTTGTTCACTAACCTCACCACACTCTGTTTTAATTGATTCATCTTCATCCACTGCCACATGGATTCGCTCCGCCGTAACCCGTAAGTACCAAAATTGAAAGCTTGTCTCCAATTCGACTCTCTTCTTCCATTTCAAAATTGAAAAATCTTGCAGTTTTGATGTTTTCACCCACGTTAGTGTCATTGTCTCATACAAGAGGAAGCCATTTTTGAAGCAACCAAGAGTGAATTAAAGAGTAATAACTAATTAGATCTCTATGATCAATACACATTTCTTCCTCCGACGTTATCGTAATGCCTCCGACGAGAAAGTGGTTGAAGATGATGATGATTGAAACAAGTAAATCGTTTTAGTGGTGGAGGTTGATGAGGCTGTTTCGACAAAGGAGATACTCTGGCCGGTGATGGAATTGATGTGTCTGCAATTTATAGGATTTTAACCATAGTTTTTATACTTGTTTTGAGTATTTTGTTAGGTCCAAGTGTGCTTTTAGAGTCTTTTTAGTCTTGTGTGAGTCTTTACACGTTCTAGGCTACATTGGAAGGAAACTGAGTGTTTTGGGAATGAAAACAAGCATCTGAAGCCAATTTGGTGAAGACTGATCGGACTAACAAGCAGATGGAGCAAAACAGAGAAAAGCATCCAGGATCGGCTGATCTGCATTCGGGATCGACCAGTCCCATACACGAAGCAAGTTTTCCTTTTTTGTTTTAAACCGAGTTTTAAGGTTTTATTTTGATATTTTAAGTTAGAGGCTCGGCCTGCAGAGACATAAGCTCTATTTTCTGAGACTATTTTGTATTGAGAGCTGAAGGGAGAAGATCTCTAGTCCTTCTTGACACTTTGGAGAAGATTTCTAAACCCTATTTTCTATTCTTTTGCAATTCAATTATGTTTTCTTCATTATTGATTTGTTGTTTCTGTTTCTCCATGTCTGAGTAGTTTCTCAAATAGGGATTGATCTTATTGTTCTTCATCTATTGTTGTTCTTAACGCTTAAGGTAGATTGATCACCTAGATTAAGATCTTAGGTTTAATTCATCGGAGCACCAAAAGTGTTGTTGAATTGCTTGAAAAGAACATAGATGAGCAAGGTGATCCTTAGCCAACTAAAGTTGAAGTTAAGGCACCTTGTGAACTTATCAAACCTGAACTTATTGCTTGCTAGGATTGCTAGATTCAAACGACGGTTTAGAGTTTAATACATTCCTTGCATAGATAACTAACACTGCGACAGTAGGTTAGTTTTACATTCGAGATTTGAGTTCAAGAATATTGTTTAATGCATCCCTATCTAATCATCTAAATTCGTGATCATAGTCCCTAATGATTCCCTGCACCCAATGTTTTATCTTTTGATTTAAAACACTCTTTAATTTACTGCTTTGTTAGTGACTTTCAAACACAAACTTATTTTGTCTTAGCTATATTTGATCTTGATAATTTCATAGTTCAATTGCTTGGTCTCTGTGGATTCGATCCTGAAGTATTACAACAATACCACTAGATCGTGGTGGAGTACATATTGGGTTTTAATTGACCTTTAATCAATTTGGCACCGTTGCCGGGGACCAAAAACTTTGCCTTTGAAATTTTAGATTCACATTTAGTCTAAGGTTTATTTTATTTTAATTTACTGACTTGTTTTTGCGTTCTTCCTCTTTCGTTTCAGGAGAATGCAAACAAGAAGCAACAAGCCTACTGATCTGCGTAACCTGCGAAACAAGGAGTTAGCACAGCTTGAACGCGAAAATCGCAAATCAAGAGCCCATATCAACGCTATGGCCGACGGAGAAGAGACAGGGGTTCAACAACCCAACCATCAGTTGGGTATCGTCCAACAACAGCAGAGGAAAAACCAGCAAGAGCAAGCTGCACCAAATCCGCCAGCAAGGCAAGCCACCTTGAGAGATGAAGATGCTCAAAACAGGCTGTTTGCGAATTGGTTTGCGATTCAACTTCCTGCTCATGCGAGACAAGATTATGAGATCAAGCATAACCTAATCAATTTGGTCCAGAATCGTGTGTTTAATAGATTAGCATCAAAGAGCCCTCTGGACCATATTGAAGTTTTTGAGAGATTGGCTAGTACAACAAGGTCTAATGGTGTTCCGTATGATTATCTTATGTTGACTTTGTTCCAATTCGTCTTAGGAGATAAGGCTTTAAGATGGCTAAATCTCTTGGACCAAGGATCACTTACCACTTGGGAGCAATGTAGAGCAGCGTTTTTAAACCACTTCTACACTAAGTCACGATCAGCTATGTTAAGGAGCAAGATCATATTACCTTCTCACAAGGCGGTACAGAGTTTTTTTTGTGAAGCATGGGAGAGATTCAAGGAGTATATGAGGGATTGTCCTCATCATGGTTTTTCACAAGAGAATCTTATGAACATCTTCTATGGAGGAATTGACCAGAAGTACCAGATGGCCCTTAATACTGCCAGCAGAGGAGATTTTTCTACTAACACTGCCGCTGAAGCAAACCTCTTGATCGAAAACCTTGCAGCGAGTAACAGCAATCATAGCCATGAGTATGATTGTTCTGTGCGTGTTGTTAGCTTCGTGAACACAGATGTTATTAAGAGTCTCACTGCCAAGGTAGAACTTCTTTTGAAGAGAGATCAGCAAGCTGTCAACATGTGCGATGGACATACGGGTGCGTATCAGCAGGTTGGAGTAAATTCAGGTTTTGAGGGGATAGAGGAGCTAAACTATGTAGGAGGACAAGGGAACTATCAGAATCATGGGTTTAATCAGAATTATAGAAATCTTCCTAATCTCTTCTACAGAAGCACCAACGTTGAGAATTCTCAGGATCAGGTGTATCCTCCACATAATCAACAAGGTAACTTTCCGCAAGGATTTCAGAACAAAGGTGCTGGAGTTAATAGCTCAAATGTCCAAGGATACCACACACCATCTACAGCTCCTGTGTTTTGTTTTATATAATTTATATTCTTATCTTTGAATTATTTGGGATTCATATATTACCATGCTTATAATTTTTTGTTGTTTATTTAATTATGTCAAAACTAATTTTCTTCTAATTTTTCAAAGGTTGGTCATAAACCCTTTTTTTTTTTGCAAACATAATTGTTACCATTATTCACTCAATCCCAAAGGGAGATAATGAGTAGAAGCTCAGAAACCTAATAGATAGATAAAATATGCTAATCAAACACAAGCTTACAACAAACATAGATAGATAAATTAGAAAAACATAAATCGTTATTGATAGATCCATAGAAGCTCAAAGACTATGACACCCTGGTTTGCGGAAAGGTTTGAAAAAATTGACTTGTCCACATATGTTACCAAAATGCACTTATTTTTTCGGTCAAGGATCCTGAGAAAACTTCATGATGGGTGACCTTCCTCGAAGTGATTGTCGAAACTGTGCGAGTGAGAACAAAACACAGGAAAATATCGTTTGTTGATTTGTAGGGTCGGTAAACAAGTTTTTCAAGCCTCCAGAACGTAATAAACCAGCCATCGAATATGGGTGGGTCCACTAGCCGGGAAAAGATGTAGAGCCTACTTAGGAAGGTGGGCCCATGGACTGAGAGTGGACATGGGCTCACTAAGCAAGGTGGCGGTTGAGGCGTTACAGAGACATAGGCTATACATGGTGTGTCAAAGATACTTTTACGAATACATAGGGAAATTTAACATTAGTTATTTTATCAAAAGATTTGGTGAAGTTAGAAAAAGGTTTGTACTTTCATTGGTTGTCGGAGCAAGCCATTTTGAGCTAGCAAAAAGACGTGAACATGTTCTCTCCACACAAGACAAGAGGAGGGCAGAGACGAGGTTCTCTCTATATGATGCGGACATCGATCCTACCAACCAAACCGTTGAACCAAATCCTGTACCAGAAGTACAAGAAGGCCCTGTGACACGATCAAAGGCTAAACAGCTAAGGAAGAGGTTTAACCTAGCCGTTCAAGACATCATCAGCTCCCTAGAGCTGAAGGACGTCAACTGGTCTGTACCACCATCATGCCGCCACAACATATATGATCACATTGCCGAGGAAGAGCTTGCTGAAGCCTTCACCCAAATGAGCCTTGATCAAACCAGTTCCCCAGGTAAGAAACCTCCTTTGACAGGTCAAGGAACCTCAAGAAGCCAAGAGAAGACATCGGAGCTGCAAGAGACGTGTGATACAAGCTACACCTCTGAAAGCGATCAAGATAGCAAAGATCAAGACCAAGACATAGAGGGCATGGACGAGCATCAAGAGATTGAACAAGATATTCTAGAAGGATCCCAAGAAGACCCCTACTGCAAGAAACAAGTACAAGACAAGACGCCTGAAGTAGTTCAGCGAGTACAAGAAGTGGTTCAGAGAACATCAACTGGGCCTAGATCGCATCCAGGTAAGTCTTATTCAATATTTTCGATCCTTTCAGGTCCCACCAGCCCCAGCAACGGCTAGAAGACTTCCTCGTCAAGAGAGATCAAGTCTAATTAGCGTTTTCTTTTATTAGCTTATTTATTTTCCAAAAAGACAATGGTTTGTGTTTGATTTTATTTTCTTTCCTTGTTGCATTTTCTGCATTTATTTTTCGGCCTTAAGGCTAGCTGAAGGACTCTTATAAAGTCCCCCTGCAGCAGTTGTACGAATTTCACCTTTTGATTATCAATAAAATACTGAATTTTCTTACTTTTCGCTTTAAGTGTTCTTAAGAGAGTAAGCTTGTTCTCTGTCTTGTGTGTGAGATTCCACAAGGCTGAGTTCGTGTACTGTATCAGAGACCAATCACATCTCTGTGGTGTACTTCAATCCGCCAGAACTTCCCCCTTTATCGATCCCACACGAGAGAAGCGACCGCCGTCGTGTCAGATCTCCATCATCGACCATCTTTCCTTCACAAGAGAGAAGCAACCGCCAACTTGTAAAGCCACCAACTCTATCCCGGTATAAGACTCACCACCGAGTCTTGTATCACTATTGTGGAGAAGGTTGGACCCAAGTTTATCTCCCCAAGGGAGGAAGGAGGAGCCAAGGTTCTCTCCACGGTGGAGGAGATTGTACGCAAGGTTCTCTATATTAGGTATGAGAGCGGCGCCGAGGTTTTCTCCACGGTGGTCATACATTATTGTGATGATATATCATTGATTAGTATATTATGTAATATATTTTTTATTCAAAATTTTTTTTGAGCTAACAACTTTAGTAATTAAAAAAATATGCATAAGTGAAAGTAAAATAGTTGGTTTAATGTGTTCATATAGAAATTTTCTAGGTGGTGATAAAAATATATTTGTAACATAAAGTATATTTAAGTGTAAAAAAATACACTTTTAATAGTAACACACATAAAAGATTTGTAAATGGATATAAATCATTGTATTATAACAAAAAAATAAAATTTATAAATAACGTTCAACAAATTTTAAAATATATTTCTTAAATTTAATTAAATTTATAAAACTTTGAACCCTCACATCGGACGGATCCTCATCTAGTATAATATAAACTGCACATATATACTTATATATAGGTATTCCAAATTTTCATTAAAAACCAAAAAAACCATTCGGTTTTACGGTTTTTAACCAAACCAAACATAATCCATTTGGTTAATAAATATGACAACCAAATGGATTTTTAGACTAAACCATTTATTTCGGTTTGGTTCGGTTTGGTTTTTTGGATTATGGTTTTTTTTGCCCACCCCGGTAGTTCGGGTACTAATCAGGTTCTCAAATTTGTAATCTGAACTGACCCAAATCCGGTACTATCCAAACCGGACCAAACCCATATATCAAAAATATCCAATAGATTCTATTTCTCTAAATTCGGGATCGGATAATATATGAACCCGAACGGGTTACCCGAATACCCAGCCCTAATTTCTATAATCAAAATAAAAAGAGGAAAATAGACAAAAACTAGAAAAAAAGGAAAAAAAAAGAAAGACAAAGGAAACTTGGAGAAAAAAAGTGAAGGTCTTCAAGAAGCGAAGTTATTACTAACACAAAACTGGGAGACCCTTACCAATAAATCCCAATTTGCAGTGAGACGAGTTTGGGTAATACTTAGGCATGTCAATTAGAGCTAAAGCCCGTGGACTGGTCCGGCCTGGTTCTGAAAAGTAGCGGACTCGGGTTTAAATATATATGTCCAGAAAAATAAGATTTTTCAGGCTCAGTCCGTTTGGGCTATAGGGTTTTTCGAGCTTAGCTCGATCAGGCTCGGGCCAGCCCGAAAAGCCCTTTAACAAATATATTTGTAGTTTTTGTTAACATTTTTGTTTGATTGCAATATTTGGTTAATAATTTATTGTAATTAAAGTTTTAAACTTTAATCCTAGTTTTTATATTTACTTAATTACCATACTTAATACTTTAAAAAAATTTATCCATGATATTTTATATGAATTATATATTAGTTTATTTGGTTAAAGTATCAAAATTTTGTTTAGTTTTAAACTTTTTATATTAAATTAAGTTGGTTGTAATGAATATAGATGAGTTATTAATTTTTTGATTGATTTTTTTTTATAGTGCACCTTCAAACACTGTTTTTTAAAGTTATAAGTTTGATTTTTTGATCGGTAAGATAAGTCCGAAAAACCCTGTAGCCCTGTTAGGGCTGGATTCGAGCTTTAAAATATAGGCTCAGAAATATTTTGGACCGGACCAGACCGGACTCAATCATATGCGGATTTTATGGATTTCGGGTCGGGCTGGGCCAGCCCGATTGACACCCCTAGTAATACTACGTAGGCACTATGAAATTCATAGAAGCTATTTAAATATTTGGCACACGAGTTTTTTCTTTGGTTAGACTAGCAAAGCCTTAAAACTTTTTAAATGACACATTTCTATGATAATATTTTATCAATATTTTTCTATGATATTAAAAAAGTTCAAATTCAAAGATTTTACAAATAAAATGTACTTTTACATAAAATAAACATAAATTTAAATTAATATATATATATATGTATTCTACTATATTAATTGAGAAGTACAAATATGAAATTAACTTTAAAATGTGTAAAAATTTACATTCAATTACCATTAGAAAAACTTAATTAAGATTAATTAATTAATTAAATAAATATAGTTAATTAAAACAAAAATTGTAGAAAATTAATAAAAAAGAAAATATATTAGAATCAGAACTAATTTGTCCTAAAACAAATTAACAGCTAAGATTTTAAAAATCTAATTGAATAAAATCTATATAACCACAAATTTTATCAAAAACTTTTCTAGCACAGGTTAAAATTTTTATCAAAAATCTAATCAAATAAAATATATATCAGTTTGCTTAGATTTTAAAAATTAATAAACAAAAAAAAATAAAAGATATAGATATAGTATCTTATCTATTTTAAAAATTTATATTTTTATTTTAGCCACTATTCTTTAGGAAATAAAACTAAGTTGAGATTTAAATATATTTAAATGTTTGAAGGTGCTTATTATAGACAAAAAAAAAGTCACAGGAAGAAAAACAATGAATATTGTTTTCAAAGAGGTTTTTTAGAAACTTCACTAGCTATATTTAGTTGCTCTTTTTACATGTTAGTTATATATTTTTACTTACTTCACAAAGGGGCATTCTCAAAAATACCCCTTTTTCCATACCCCTTTTTTAAAATACCCCTTCATGTTGACCATTTTTAAAACTACCCCTCTTTATATACAAAATGACCAAATTACCATTTTTTGAGTGATAGCAAGAATATACAGTCATCAAAATCGAAAATATTTTTCCGCCATAAATAAAAATATTTCCCGCCAAAATTTTGTTTTTCCCGCCATAATCGAAAAACTTTTTCCATCAAAAATTATTTTTCCCCTCCAAAAAAAAAATTTTCACGCCAAAAATATTGAAATTTATATCTTATAAAAACATTGTAAACGATTTTAAAAACCTTGTAAACGCTTTTAAAAACCTTAATTTTTAAAAGTGTTTACAAGGTGTTTAAAAACCTTTTAAAACCCTTTTAAAAACTTTATAAAAATATTTACAAGATTTTTAAGAATATTGTGAAAGCGTTTACAAGATGTTTAAAAACCTTTTAAAAATCTTTTTAAAACCCATTTGAAAACCATTTGAAAACCTTTTAAAAACCTTGTAAAAGTGTTTACAAGGTGTTTAAAAAACCTTTTAAAACTCTTTAAAAAATCTTGTAAAAACCTTTACAAGGTGTTTATAAGACTTTTATAAGGTAGAAACCTTATAAAACCTTTTAAAAACTTTGTAAATTTTTTTTGGCGGGAAAATTTTTTTGTCGAAAATTTTTATCAAATTTTTTTGACAAAAAATATTTTGGCGGAAAAATTTTAATATGTCGGAAATTTTTTTGATGGGAAAATTTTGTTTTTCTTTTTCTTGATTAAAATATTTTTCATCGGTAAAATGGTCATTGAAAATTAAAGGAGGACAAAAATAAAAATGGCAAAAAAGGAGTGTTTTTGAAAAGGGGTATATCAAAAAAGGTATTTTTTAACAAATTCTCTACTAAAAATTGCGTTTAATTGAAAAAGGTTTAAACAATTTTATTTATTATACAAATGTTTTATTGACAGGTTTTTAATAAACATTTATAAAATACAATAATTTTAATATAAGCAAACCAAATTTTTAATCACAAACCATTATATATAACATAATAACAAAAGAAATTATTACAAATTTTCATCAAAAGAAAAATTCAGTCCGCGGTTTTCTACGGATTAATACCCCACTAGATTTGGAGCCGTGCTACAGCACGGGTTGAAATACATTTCATTATTTTAAAAATGTTATACGTGGAATTTTTTATAATATTATTTGGATGCAACTCATGCAAACAATTTTTATGATAAATATCACTCATGGAATGTAAATCTATTATGTAAGTCTTATATTGTTAATTTTAACCAGTGTAGAATATATAAAATTATAAATCCGTGCTAGAGTATGTCCAACAGCTTCTGTGCTAGAGTATATAAAAATTTAACCCGTGCTAGAGTATGTAAATCTTAAAATTATAATATAAATAAAAGAAATTTCAATCTGTGCTTTCGTATGGGTCCTAATTTTTATTGAACGTTGTGATTTATCAATAAAATCTGTGGAAAATAAATTTGTAATATTGTGTTTAAATATTTTTGGAAACAACTTGATATAGGACTAAAATCTTCCAAAAATACATTGTGAAATATACATGATTTTATTTGTTACCATTAATATATCAATTATCAATTTAGAATATTCCCAATTAAGATTGCACCCAATTTTTAAGTATAGCCGATTAATATATGAATTAATCTATAATCTATCTATAATCTATTTGTAATCATTTATTAAAATTATAAAGTCTACAAAAACTATGCTGTGTATATATATTTGACACGGACTAAACCTTAAACGCGACATAAAAAAAAATTAACGTGACATTCGGCCTTGTATTCTCCGTCATAGATATTGTCAATTTCTGTTTTCAATTTGGTGCTTTAGCTAATTAATTAACAAATTAGATATTTGATGCTAATAAACCTATAAGCTTTTAATAACATATCTTTGATATTACCAAGGACGCATCTTTGAGACTTACAAGAATTTTTTGAGTGGAGTGAAAAAGAGACTTGAAAAAAGCTTAGCTCTCGTTCTAACTTTTAAATTACATATCTAAGTTCTCGTTCTTCTTTTTCTTTTCAAACTAGAGATACTAGTTGCTCTTCTTCTTCTTTTGTTTAAGGCCATGGACAATGAGAAAGTGTCTGTGTCATTACCTTTGATCCACGAGCATCGTATGGTGACTTGGAATGATTTGCGGAGAGGTGATTGTTGTGAACGCTTCGAATTTGTCAGTGATGGCTACTACTGCAAAAGCTGTGATTTTTTCTCCCACAAGAAATGTGCGGAATCCTCTGAATCTATTGAACATCCATCTCACTCTAGTCATGCTCTTAATCTGTGTAATACAACTCACTTATGTGACTTGTGTGAAAGGGCTATCCCCGGTCTAGGCTATCGTTGTGGGATTTGTAACTTCAACATCGATCTATGTTGTGCCACGTCCCCACTACCAGAAGTTATTGATGTTCCCGAAAAGCATCACCACAAACTCACCTTTCTCAAGGAGCGAACTGTGTTTGATTGTGATGCATGTGTCATGAATGTCATTTAACCTTCCATATCGATTGTGCATGGCATCCATCTGCGGAACACCAGCCAGAGGTAAACAACCCTTACCACTCATGGCATCCTCTTAGGCTCCTAACAGGTAACCCACCAGACTATTCTGATGGTAAATGTCGTCTTTGTGGAAGAACTATTGATAAATTCTTTTATCATTGTTCTTTTTGTAACTTCACCTTGGATATGCGTTGTGTTTTAAACCCACCACCACAATCTCTTCTTGATTTGAAAGTTCATCATCACCACCTAACCCTTCTCCCAAGACTTCGTTCTTTTACATGTAATGCTTGTGGGTTGAATGGAGATCGAAGCCCCTACATATGTGTTCAATGCGATTTCATGATCCATCAAGACTGTCTCACCCTTCCGCGCGTCATAAACATTAATCGGCATGATCATCGTGTTTTTCTCACTTCTGTACTTGGTGTTGTTAATTCTGTATGTGGAGTTTGTCGCAAGAAGGTGGACTGGACTTGTGGGGGTTATTCTTGTACGAAGTGTCCTCAATATGTCGTTCATTCAAAATGCGCTACTAGAAAAGATATCTGGAATGGGAAAGAACTCGAAGAAATACCTGAAGAAACAGAAGATATAGAGCCATATGTTATAATAGATGACAAGACAATACAACATATCAGCCACAAAGACCATTACCTAAGACTCAATGGTAAAGGTCTTATGTGGGAGGAAAACAAGCTTTGCAATGCATGCACGCATCCCATCTCTCTTCAATCCTTCTATGGTTGTATGGATTGTGAGTTCATTCTCCATAAGAGCTGCGCTGAAGCTCCTAGAAAGAAATGGCATATGTTACATAATGAACGGCTGACTTTAGTTACAAGCAAGGCCAACTCCTTTCATTGTAGTGCTTGTCAAAGAATGTCCAATGGTTTCATGTATCAGGATGGGTATAAGGTATTCGATGTCTGTTGTATTTCAGTTTCTGAGCCATTTGTCCATCCGAGTCATCCCCATCATGCCTTATATTACACTTCTCCACATGAAAGAGGACGATGCGATGGTTGCAACACGGAGACATTTGGTGTGCTCAGATGCATTGAAGATGGTTGTGAATTTACCTTGGACTTCAAATGCGCTACTTTACCACTAGTGGTAAAGCATAGAGTCGAGGCTCATCCTCTCTCACTATGCTATGGTGAAAAGGCGAGTGGTAAATATTGGTGTGACATTTGTGAGAAAGAAACCAATCCAAAGACATGGTTCTACACTAGTACAGATCACCAAGCTAGTTTGCATATAAAGTGTGTGCTCGGAGATTTTGCACGGCTCATTCCAAGCGGCACAGTGGAACTTATGTACACATCATATGAGGTGGTGCTCAATAATAGTATGTCTCGCCCATTTTGCAGTTGGTGTAGGTCTCGCTGCATTCACCCTATCATCTTGAAGCTGCTTAGATACTCTATATACTACTATTGCTCTACTGGCTGCATTGGTCGTGAATTTGAAAGTTCTCACTACGACTATAGATCATATGACGACGATGACTAGCGAGTGGAGTGAAGAAAGATTGCTAAAGCCCAAAAATGAAATGAAGTACATACACCAAAGCCCTGATTTTGTTTTATTATTTCTTTTACAAGTTCATTTCTATTCCTCGTTGATTTCCTTAATGTATTATATATCTCAGAGACGTGCAATCTTGATTTGATATTATTCTAGATGTTCCTAACGCTTTCAGTCTTTCGTTATTCTGCAAAATATTGGTTTACCAACAAGTGAAATTAAATATTGCCGATTAATATAACCAGCTGTATTTATCCAAGAGACGTGCAAACTTAATTTGATATTTTCTAAATCTTCTCAACGAAGAGAGTATGACTAGTCTCTCCTAAAAGCTAACAAACTCCCTCTCAAAAACAATACTGAATGTGTTATGTAAAGAAAGTCGTCCTAAATAAATACATACTAAGTACTAACCCGCGGAGAACATTATTTTAATAAAAATTTGTAATAATTTATTTTATTATTATGTTATTTATAATAGTTTGTGATTAAAAATTTAGTTTGTTTATATTATAAATTTTATATTTTAAAAATGTTTATTGAAAATCTGTCAATAAAATATTCGTATGTAGTGAATAAAACTGTTTAAACTATTGTCAACTAAACACAATCCTTACTAATAAAAACAACAACTAAATATACCTAGTAAAAGTTCTAAAAATTCTCTTTGAAAACAACATTCATTGTTTTTTTTCGGTGGCTTCCTTTTCTTATCTGTAATAATTTAACCAGTAGTGGAAATTTTTTTGATAAAATTTGTAGCTGTATATTTTATTCGATTTGGTTTTTAAAATCTTATCTTTTAATTTTTTCTTAAGTACGAATTAGTTTTGATTCTAACAGATTTTTTTTTTTTTTTTTACTTTTGTACAATTTATTTTATTTGATTTGTCCCCGATTTTCATTTTTTCATTAATTTTATTTATTTAATTAATTAGTTAATCTTAATTAAGTTTTTTAATGGCAATTGAATGTATTTTTACATTTTTAAGTTTAGTTTCATATTTGTACTTCTCAATTAATATAGTAGGATAAAATTTGTAGTTGTAAATTTTATTTAATTAGTTTTTTAAAATCTTAGCTGCTAATTTTTTTTAATACGGATTAGTTTTGATTCTAATAGATTTTTTTCTACTTTTCTACAATTTATTTTATTTATTGTATCCTCTTTTAATTAATTATATTTATTTAATTAATTTATTAATCTTAGTTAAGTTTTTCTAATGACAATTGAATGTAATTTTTTACACATTTAAACTTAGTTTCATATTTGTACTTAGGTATAGTTGCGAGTATTAAGTGCTAAAACGGATATAAATTGTCAATTAACTTAAAGAACACAAAAAAAAAAAAAAAGTTAAGAACTCAAAACTTTAAAAACACAGAAAAAAGAAGAGTAAGATCAAAAAATTTTCTCTGTATAGTCAGAAACTAGCGCATGTAGGGTTGTCCCCAAACGCAGTCGCCTTCGTCTCAGAACCTGGCTCGAACCGCAATGTGGTTTCACGACACTCATATCTCAAAACTCCTTTTGTCTTTTCTCTACAATCAGTAAGGAATAATTGCGATCTGAACTTCACTTCTCTCTTGTCATTGATATCTTTTATGATGTTTTTGCCAATCAAACCACCAATATCTTCTTCAGAGATAGCTGCTGTAACCCTAAGTTGTTGAGGCGAGTTGGATTTGAGATCGTTATACCTATATTATATGCAACCAGTTAATTTCAATCACAATAATAAACAACTTTTTTATATATAATACAAGAAGATTGAATTATAAAGTTTTATATCATACCTTTGTCTGGAGGAGGTAGCGAGGGTAATATCCTTGTAAAACAAGGAAGCTTGAATGTCTCCTTGAAGACATATAAAGTGATCAGGAAGGGTTCTAGGGACCCTTATCAATAAATCCCAATTTGCACTGAGACGAGTTTCTGTGATATTATGCACCGTGAAATCCATAGAAGCTATTTCAATATTCGGCACACGAGTTCCTAATGGTGCCGAAAGATAAGCAATCGTAACACAACTGAGCATGGTACAAACAACACATATATGATGTAACACCCTGTCTCCTTTTGCTGTGCGTCCCATCATGTAAACACGACACGATTGATTGATCAGAGAGGGAAAGAAGATGGAGAAGTTTTATATTCTAGTTAGTAGTTTGTATATTAATGCGATCTATATCTTACTATTATATATATACAAGAAATTATAGTACAATTCCTAATAGGAGTCGGATACTACATTAAAGAGAAAAACAACTCCTCTTATGTTTGGGACTTTTTTTTTTTACATTCTTATGTGCTTAATTAAAGCTTAGAGAGACGAAAGGGTTTTTGTTAACCAAAAACAAAAGCCGACAAAAACAAAAGAGGTGAATTTAAAGCTGCAACGAAATAAATCTATCAAAAACAGAACATAGCCTTAGAATTTGTTTGTGAACCGGAACCACCACGTCCGTTGATTCTCAGATCAGACATTAATGGGAACACAACACATAACACTGCAAATAGAGTCGCTTGATTCTTCTCAAAACCATTGGTAAGTCACTGTAACTCTTTGCTTATTGTGTACGTAAGAGAGTGAATAAAGTAATCTAAGAAAGAAAGATACTTTTATTCATATGAAAGTTCACAGAAGATACTAGATATAGAAAGAATGGTTCAGCGACAAATCGAATTTGATGATTATTTTATAAAGCATATCTTTGACTCGTGCAGAGTACAAAATAAAATTAAGGGACTATATTATTTATATATTCCACTCCTTATCAGTGTTGCTGGCTCAATGATATTTGATTATTCCATGTTCAACACTCTTATTGAACTATTCTCTGTGTTGACTCTCCATTGAGTTCTTTTCGTGACAAAATTGGCATCAACCATGTTTCACCTGATTATGATGATGTTGTTGTTTCTGGTGCTACTCTTATTCCCCAAGAATGTTGTATGTCAGGGACCAAACGCAAAAGGTGGAGAATTCAACATCAGTGGAAATCTCTATACCATTGGATCAGCAAATATAAACAACAACGGTCTGATCAGACTCACGGATTCTACACGAGATACAATTGGCCAGGTCTTCCACAATGACCAACTTCAATTCAAGGACTCTGAGAACGGTACAGTGTATTCCTTCTCCCAACAAACTCATCAAAAGCCATCTCATCTAAATTATGAGCTTCTTCAACTGCAGAAATTTTTGACTCTTTGCAGGCAACGATCGCTTCAGCTTTTTCACAAGCTTTTTGTCTTTGTACTGCTTTCGAAGAGCAAAAGCCTCATTAGATATATCATATAACTTAGCACTGAACTCAGCCATAATTTATTTTTCTTCCATACTT
Source organism: Camelina hispida (assembly GCA_023657505.1). Lineage (NCBI taxonomy): Eukaryota > Viridiplantae > Streptophyta > Magnoliopsida > Brassicales > Brassicaceae > Camelina > Camelina hispida. The sequence continues at coordinate 38,822,897 of CP094634.1, read as the reverse complement.
AGATTCTCAAATTGTGATGCCAACATATCCAGCTTTGTTCTCTTAACACTTGAAGTACCCTCAAACATATTCTCCAATGACTTCCACGCTTTCTGAGCTGATACACATTGAGAAATTAACTTGAAGTGGCTTGAATCAATAGCAGTGTAAATCGCAGTCTTGGCTGTAGAATTACAACTTGATAACTTTTTCTCTGCAGTAGTCCACTTATCTCTTAGCTTAAGACACTCAACTCCTTTATAATCCACGAATTTAGGGGGCTCCCAACCAAGCTCAATCGAATTCCAACAATCCTCATCAAGGTTACTAATAAATGCTTGCATACGAACCTTCCAATATCCGTAATTCATTGAATCAAGCAACGGTGGTCTTGACATAGACGTGCCTTCTCTGTATGAATTCATCACAACTGATTCAAAGCTCTGCCTTACTTCCTGAACTACTCTCACCCTTGATCTACCCGAAACTAGACTGAATCTCTATCGAGAACCTGCTCTGATACCACTTGTAAATGCGGATGAGGTAATATTAAAGTGCAGAAAGTAAAGAACACAAGAACTTTGTTAACGAGGTTCGGTTTTTCCTACTCCCCGAGACCACGTCCAAATTTCGATTCCACTAGAACAAGAAAGCAAATACAACCTATTCGCAAACGTGTAAATCAAGCACAACCCTCTTAATTCACCGCTCCGTTCTATAACATGAAATCTTAAGGATAATTCTCTACCCTTAACTAGACTAACACCAAGCCTAGATTTAAACCAAGATAACCTAACCTTGGGCTAAACTCCCCATGAGCCTAGACTTCAGATCTACAACTCTTTTGAGCAACCTTCACACACACGCCACACCCACAAACAAAGAAGCTTGATCAAACAAGCACCAAATCGCTAAACTAAGCCGCACACCAACAGAAAGCTCTCTAGGGTTCTAACCTTTTTGCCTCAGCTCTCTTCCTTCTCTAGGACGTGCTCAACACCTCCTTATATACCCATCAAGACCTCCTAATCACCATAGGAGAAGATTTCCAAATTTCATAAGAAAATGCTTTTTTCCTTAGCTTTCTGTTTAGTTCCAGTAATCAAGCTAGGCACCTGCAAAGGGATCACTCCAGAAGTAAGCTGCGATTAACCAGCTCAATAGCTTATACGTCGTTTGAAAGCTGCTTCAAGGATCCAACAGTACCTATTTGACCGCTCCTTTGCCTCAAGTGTGGTTAATTCTGCATTTGCATGCTAGGAAGTAAGCCCCACAACCCAATTTGCTATTTTTCTTTTCCTTGCAAAACTCCAATTTAATCAACCAAAGAAATTGTAGTTTTCCTCTTCAATTTATTCTCAAACTGTTCTTCAATATTGTCTTCTCAATCCTTCTAGAAAACTTCTCAGTCACATAAAACAACAACAATCTTGTATCACTTCTTGTATCACACAGACACTACTTCAAACAGACCAATACATCTTCAGATTGGGAGTTCCGTATCGCCTACTTCGCAGAGGAATGCGGTGAAGTTTCCGGTTTTGCCTTTAAATTTCATGTCGGACAGAGCTAGGAGTGATTCAGGTGGGTTGGGTTCTGATATGTGAGTGTCTAGATTTGTTATTTGTATATAGTAGGATCGTTTTGAGTATTGATTATCACTGAAAGGTTTTGAATTGTTGGTAGCTTTGACAGTCCAAAGCATTAGACTTGAGTATAATTTTGTTCTATATTAATGAACAATTTTGCTTGAAGTTCTTTACATATATGTTTATGAACTGCTTGATGATTGTAAATGTGAAAGTGAACATTATAATACTACACACTAGTAAATTAGTCTGAACTTAATTAGCTAGCTTTATTGAAATTTTTTATTTTTTTTTTCTCTGAGAAGAAGTAAGTTAATATGTCACCTTTTTTTTTTTTTTTGTTCAAACAAAAAGCAATGTCACCTAACATAGCTCTTTATAGATGAAGCACAAAATTTCAAATCTCTATGGATTAACTAATGCTCCAAACAATTTGATGCTTGTAAATTATCAATGTTTATTGACTTTTTGAAATTTCTCAATTTGGGTAAAGAAAAAGAATAAGCTTTTCAAATGAAGTAGAGTTGATTATTGTATAGGAACAAAACATAACCATCTCCCTTATAGGAAGTTGGAGCTATCATTTCTTGGTTTCATACTTTTAAATAATTTGAGCATTAAAGCAAAATGGCAACTTTACGGATGATGACAACACTTTCTCTGCCTTTTTCCTTTTATAGCAACGCGTAGCCAAGAAGAAGAACGTGTTTAGCATGGACTAATCTAGAATAAGATAATAGTAACATCGATGTTTGCTTTAATGCTTAATGGGATATCATATAATCATATCCCATCTGATAAGGAAATCGAATCATGTAATTGCCTTTACTATTTCATAGGTGATTGATATATCATATCTCTTTGTATTTAAGTAGGAAAATACGCTCTCTTGTATAAAGTCTTTGTAAGAGGTTCTTCGTAATATACAGAAAACACTTCTCTTCATCCTCGTGTTCTCACTCTGATCTTACATGGTATCAGAGCCTGAAAGTTTTGCCTTAAAAAAAAAAAAAAAAAAAAAAAACAAAGAAAGAAACAAACAAAGATGACAACTGAAGGTACAAACTCGAATGGTGCTGCAAAAACGACTCTAACAACGGAGGTGGGAAGAACAATATCACCTTATGATTTGACCTCTGCCGACAATCCGGGTGCAGTGATCTCTCATCCATTATTGAAGGGATAAAATTATGACGAATGGGCGTGCGGGATGAAAACGGCGCTTAGCTCACGAAAAAAATTTGGATTTATCGATGGGTCTATTTCACGCCCAGCTGAAGGATCTCCATATTTGGAGGACTGGTGGACGATTCAAGCTTTGCTTGTTTCGTGGATCAAGATGTCGATTGACTCTTCTATTCGTTCCAACATCTCACATCGTGATGTTGCGAAGGATTTGTGGGATCAGCTGAAGAAACGTTTCTCGGTGACAAGTGGACCTTGCATTCAACAACTCAAGGCAGAATTGGCTTGTTGTAAGCAGAGAACTCTTGCGGTTGAGGCCTACTATGGAAAGCTCAACCGAATCTGGGATAGCATGGCGAGTTGCAGTCCCCTACGTGTTTGTAAGTGTGGCAAATGCGTCTGTGACTTGGGCACCTTGCAAGAACATGATCGTGAGGAGGATAAAGTGCACGAGTTCTTGTTTGGTCTTGATGAAAATTTTTGAACCGTTTGGTCCAACCTAGTCTCTCGTGTCCCACTTCCGTCCTTGGAAAAAGTGTACAACATTGTACATCAAGAGGAAGATTTGGGAAGACATGTGACGAAAGTTTCTGAGGAGAATCAGGAGATCAGTGCCTTTGCTGCTCAAGTCAAGCCACAGTTTCGAAGAGAAGAGAAAGAAAAATTGATGTTCTGTAAACACTGCAATCGTTCAGGCCATGCTTCGGAGAGTTGCTATGCTGTGATTGGGTATCCAGATTGGTGGGGAGACCGACCGAGGTCCCATTCAGCAACAGGTCGTGGTCGTGGTGGGCAAGGTTTTACGTCTTCCAATGGACGTGGTCGTGGTGCTGTTTCCTTTCCCAACGCCATTCGTGTAACAGCTCCAGCAAACGGTGAACAAGCAAACTATGTGATTACTGACAAGGATCGTGATGGGGTCAGTGGTTTGAGTGATACACAGTGGCGCACCTTCATGACTCTTCTGAATGGTAGCCCGAATGCCAGCAGCAGTGGCACAAACCTATCCACCGAAAAACTATCGGGTAAGTCTCACTCTACTTGGATACTCGACACTGGTGCATCTCACCATCTTACAGGAAAATATCATCTTCTCACTGATGTGAGAGATATGGTACAGCCAGTATTAGTTATTTTGGCAGATGGTAGAGAAAGAATAGCTACTAAGGAGGGGACAGTCATGTTGGGACCGGATTTGTTGTTGAAATTTACGTTTTCTGTTGAGGAATTTCAGTCAGATTTGATTTCTGTTGGTCAGCTAATGGATGAGCTTGGTTGCATAGTACAGTTAGCTGACAAGTTTCTTGTTATTTAGGACCGCGCTTCGAGGATGATGATTGGTGCGGGTAGGCAAGAGTTAGGATCCTTCCGCTTATGCACGATGGTGTTGGCTGCTACTGCAAGTGTTCGAGAAGAGAAATCCTATGATTTGTGGCATAAGAGGATGGGGCATCTTTCTCCTAGATTTGTTTGTTCACTTAAACAAGTTGATGTTTCTGTTGTTTCTGAAATTTCCAATAAGGCGTGTGATATTTGTCTCCGCGCTAAGCAAACCAGATCTTCGTTTCCAATAAGCAATAATAAAACTTCTGCTGTTTTTGAGCTAATTCATATTGATCTGTGGGGGCCGTATAAGACACCATCATCTTCTGGTGCTCGTTATTTTCTCACAGTTGTAGATGATTACTCACGAAGTGTTTGGCTTTATCTTCAGACTGATAAAACAGAAACTGCAACAAACCTCAAAAATTTCATCACCTTAGCTGCTCGTCAGTTTCAAGCACAAGTAAAATGTGTTCTGAGTGATAATGGGACCGAATTCACTTCCATGGGAGCCTATTTTCGTTCTCAAGGGATTGTTCATGAAACATCATGTGTCGGCACTCCTCAACAGAATGGTAGAGTTGAGAGGAAGCATCGCCATATCTTGAATGTTGCTAGAGCATTACGTTTTCAAGCCAATCAACCAATTGATTTTTTGGGCGAAAGTGTATTAACAGCAGCATATTTGATCAACAGAACTCCAAGCTCTGGGATGAATGGTGAAACTCCGTACGAGAGACTGCATAAGACTGCACCAGATTATTCACATTTGAAGGTGTTTGGCATTTTATGTTATGCGCATAATCAAGCTCATAAAGGCGATAAATTTGCAGCTCGAACTCGTAGGTGCATCTTTGTCGGTTATCCCTATGGGAAGAAGGCTTGGCAATTATATGATCTTGATCAACATGAGTTCTTCGTGTCACGCGATGTCAGATTCTGTGAAAATGAATTCCCGTTTCAACAAGTTGCAGTTCCAATCTCGGGAAGTGATTTACAAGAAGAAGGAGATGTCTTATGGGCCTCACTTATTCCTGATCCTTTATGCGATTTAAATGGTCAGCCCAACATTCCAAGCCCAACAACATCTGCTGGCCCAATAACCTCCTCCTTGAATGAATCGTTGGAGTCGTCTTCAACAGAGACATCCCCTGTTGTTCCGACATCTCCACCTCCGGCTCCGTCCCCCTCTTCCGACGCTCATGCTTCACCCGCTTTGGGTGATTCTTCCTCCGAGCCTAACTCTCCTACGGGATCCTCATCTCCCGAGCCGATCTCCTCGCCATCGTCCTCTGCGATTTCTCCGCCTGATTCTCCGCGCTCTGCCACTGCAGAGTCATCTAAAGCAGAGTCTGTTCCTCCTATTGAACCAGTCAATCCGGTCCGGCAGAGTACACGACCACACACACGCTCGGTCCGATTAAACGGGTATGTCACCAATACAGTTCACACACGCTTGTTAGCTCCATCTAAATCCAGGTCTTTGTATCCCATTGGAAATTACATTGGCTGTACTCGTTTCTCTGCCACAAATCGGGCCTACTTAGCAGCTATTACAGCTGTAGTTGAACCAAAGTCTTTTAAGCAAGCAATGGAAATCAAAGTTTGGAAAAATGCAATGGGGTCTGAAGTTGATGCATTAGAGGCAAACGGGACATGGACCATCGAGGATTTGCCTCCTGGAAAAAACGCAATTAGCTCTAAATGGGTTTATAAAGTTAAACACAAAGTGGATGGTACTGTTGAGCGTTACAAAGCACGACTTGTCGCTCTTGGAAATAAACAGGTAGAAGGCGTTGATTATGGAGACACCTTTGCTCCTGTTGCAAAGATGGAAACTGTTCGTTTGTTTCTTGCCACTGCTGCGGGTAACAACTGGCCTGTACACCAAATGGATGTTCAAAATGCATCTTTACACGGTAATCTTGATGAGGAGGTATACTTGAAACCTCCACCAGGTTTTCATGTCTCTGACCCTAACAAAGTATGTCTATTGCACAAATCCCTGTACGGTCTCAAGCAAGCTCCTCGCTGCTGGTTCAGTAAGTTGACAACTGCTCTCCGTGACTATGGGTTTGTCCAATCTCTCTCCGACTACTCGTTGTTCACGTTTCCTAAAGGAGGTATTCAACTTAACCTTCTTGTCTATGTTGATGATATGATTGTGACCAGCAATTCCGTTGGTGCTTTGGAGATTTTTAAAGACTATCTTGCTTCTTGTTTCAAGATGAAAGATCTTGGTCCTGTGAAATATTTTTTGGGGATCGAGGTTGCTAGAAGTTCTACAGGTTTCTACTTGAGTCAACGTAAGTATGCCTTAGAAATTGTATCTGATGCTGGTCTCCTTGGGTCCAAACCAGAAGTTTTTCCCCTAGAGCAGAACCACAAGCTTGCTCTTTCCAAGTCGACATTACTGTCTCAACCAGCTCGGTATCGCCGGTTAGTTGGTCGAATCATCTACTTGTTTGCAACCCGACCAGATTTGGCTTTTTGTGTTCATGTTTTAGCACAATTTATGCAAAAGCCTAGATAGGATCATTGGCAGGCAGCATTAAGGGCTGTTCGATATTTAAAGGGGACTGCAGGACAAGGGATTTTGTTGCGAGCTACGACAGACTTTCAGATTAAGGGTTGGTGCGACTCCGACTACGCGACATGTCCTACGACTCGTCGTTCAGTTACTGGTTATTTTGTTCAACTTGGCACATCTCCAATATCTTGGAAAACAAGAAAGCAGAAAACAGTGAGCATGTCCTCAACTGAGGCCGAATATCGAGCTATGGCATTTCTTACAAAGGAGTTGCTATGGCTCAAACGTGTTCTCTACGATCTTGGTGTTCGACATGCTCAACCTATGCGTGTTTTGTGTGATAGTAAATCCACCATCTACATCGCAACAAACCCGGTGTTTCATGAACGCACACAACACATTGAAAGTCGACTGTCATTTTGTTCGTGAAAAGATACAGTCCAGGATCATTGCTACAACTCATGTGGAGACCACTTCTCAACTAGCTGACATCTTTACCAAGCCACTGGGCAGTCAATCATTTGCAAGCTTTCGCGACAAACTGGGCATTCAAGATCTACATGCTCCAGTTTGAAGGGGGTAATGGGATATCATATAATCATATCCCATCTGATAAGGAAATCGAATCATGTAATTGCCTTTACTATTTCATAGGTGATTGATATATCATATCTCTTTGTATTTAAGTAGGAAGATACGCTCTCTTGTATAAAGTCTCTGTAAGAGGTTCTTCGTAATATACAGAAAACACTTCTCTTCATCCTCGTGTTCTCACTCTGATCTTACAGTGCTTATAAATAACAAACCAAAAAAGGAACAAATCCACAAACCAATCATGTCTCTGCTTCTAAAGATGTTGTTGTTCTTTCTTCTTTTCTTCCCTATGGTATCAGTTTCTCAAGGCTCAGACCCAACCGGTGGACAGTTTAGCTTCAACGGTTTCTTGTATACCGATGGAGTTGCTGATCTAAACCCTGACGGTTTGTTCAAACTCATAACTTCAAAGACACAAGGAGGAGCTGGTCAAGTTCTTTACCAGTTCCCACTCCAGTTCAAGAACTCACCAAACGGAAAGGTCTTGTCCTTCTCCACCACTTTTGTTTTCGCAATCGTTGCAGTACGTAAAACAATCGCCGGTTATGGACTTTCCTTCAACATCTCTCTTACAAAAGGCTTGAGTTCTGTTCCAAACATCGATCAATACTCTTCTTCTTCTAACCGTTCTGTTTTTTGTTGAATTCCATACGGCCAAAAGCGATAAACCGGATGGTGGAGATATTAATATCGTTGGTATCAATGTCAATAGCTCGAAAACGGATAGAAACTGTTCAGCTGGTTATTACAAAGATGATGGTAGATTGGTAAATCTAGATATCGCAAGTGGGAAGCCAATACAGGTTTGGATTGAGTATAACAACTTAACTAAACAGCTTGATGTTACAATGCATTCTATTGAGATCTCTAAGCCCAAGATTCCTCTGATTTCTCTGCGAAAAGATCTTTCTCCATATCTACGTGAGTATATGTTCACTGGCTTCACTTCAGTTGGAAGTCCAACTTCTTCCCACTACATTCTTGGCTGGAACTTCAACAATAGTGGAAAAGTCTCGTCTTCCCAAAGTACCTAATGAAAATCAAGATCAACCGTTGAGTTCCAAGATGATCTTGGCGATTAGTTTAAGTATTTCAGGAGTTACACTTGTTATCGTCTTGGTTCTTGGATTTATGTTCTTCTTGAAAAGGAAGAAGTTCTTGGAAGTTATTGAGGACTGGGAGGTGGAGTTTGGTCCACATAGGTTCACTTATAAAGATCTCTTCATCGCCACGAAAGGTTTTAAGAATAGCGAGATTCTTGGAAAAGGAGGTTTTGGAAAAGTTTTCAAGGGGACCATACCATTGTCTAGTATACCGATCGCGGTAAAGAAGATTTCTCATGATTCAAGACAAGGAATGAGAGAGTTTTTAGCTGAGATTGCGACCATTGGCCGACTCAGACATCCAGATCTAGTTCGTCTTCTCGGGTACTGCAGACGCAAGGGAGAGCTCTACTTGGTGTATGACTACATGCCTAAAGGAAGCCTTGATAAGTTTCTTTATAATCAACCAAATCAGATTCTTGATTGGTCACAAAGATTCAAGATCATCAAAGATGTTGCCTCGGGACTCTGCTACTTGCATCAGCAGTGGGTTCAGGTGATTATCCATAGGGATATTAAGCCAGCAAATATACTTCTTGATGAAAATATGAACGCCAAGCTTGGTGATTTTGGACTTGCAAAGCTATGTGACCACGGGATTGATTCTCAAACCTCTAATGTCGCAGGTAAGTTTGCGTTTTTGTGTAGATAATATAATCAATTAGTCAATCAATATCTTTGGGACTTATTGAGGGTTTTCCTGTTACTGTGGTTGCAAGGTACCTTCGGATATATATCACCAGAGCTCTCAAGAACAGGGAAGTCAAGCACAAGTTCTGATGTTTTCGCATTTGGAGTGTTCATGTTGGAGATTACTTGTGGAAGAAGACCCATTGAGCCACGAGTATCACCAAGCGAGATGGTTTTGACTGATTGAGACAATGGAGATATACTAGACTGTTGGGACAATGGAGATATACTGCAGGTAGTTGATGAGAGGCTAGGGCATATGTATCTTGCGGAACAAGTAACTTTGGTTCTGAAACTGGGATTGCTTTGCTCGCATCCAGTGGCAGCCACTAGACCAAGCATGTCAAGCGTAATCCAATTCTTAGACGGTGTAGCTACTCTCCCTCATAACTTGCTAGACCTTGTGAATGCTCGCATAATCGATGGTGGATTTGATGCATTAGGTGAATCAAGTAAGTCTAGAGAGGCAAGTAGTAACGTTTCCGTGGTCATGACGGAATCGTTTCTCTCTAGTGGACGTTACTAAGATCATTTATATTGTAGAGTTGAATGAGAATGAAATGGTTGTTCCTCTCTTTCCATTAATAGTTACAATCAAAATATATTATATTAAATCTAGGAGATCAAAAATAAAAAGAATTATTTTGTTTTAGAACATCCACCACTAGTTTCATCGAAAAGGTTTTCACCAAAAAAAAAAAAAAAAAAAGTAAATCGAATCTTTACAGAATTAAAATATAACTAAATTAAAAATTAGTGCAGATAGGGTTGTTCCCAAACTTAGTGGCGTTGGTCTCAGAACCTGGCTTGAACCGTAACGTAATTTCATCACACACATAGCTCAAAACTCCTGTCGTCCCTTTTCTACAATCCGTAAGAAAGAACTGCGACCCAAACTTCACTTCCCTCTTCTCTTCGATATCTTTGATAATGTTTTCTCCAATCAAACCGCCCATATCTTCTTCAGAGATAGAAGCCGAAACCTTAAGTTGTTGAGCTGATCCGTATTTGAGATCGTTGTACCTATATTACATGCAAGCGATTTCAATCAGAATAGTTCATTAACAATTTTAAATAATAGTACTAGAGAGTTGAGCTACAAATTGAATAGAAGATTATTGTATAACCTTTGTGCGGACGAGGTAACAAGAGTAATATTCTTGTAAAACAGCGAAGCTTGAATGTCTCCTTGAAGACATATATAGTCATCAGGAAGATTTCTAGGGACCCTTATTAATAAATCCCAATTTGCACTGAGACGAGTTTTTGTAATATTACGCACTGTGAAATCCATAGAAGCTATTTCTATATTCGGCACACGGTCATCAGGAGTTTCTTGGTACACTGCATAAAAAATAGATTCAATAAAAGCTACGAAACAGGCGACAGAAATAAGGAAGCAGGCTAATGCGATCATGTCGTCGTAGGAGCCTCGTGAATTTTTTTCTGTGTCTCCCATTGTGCAATGATTGATTAAAAAGACAAGGTTAATATGGAGAAGGTTTTTATATACATCTACTAGAAAGTAGCTCACGCGATGCGTAGTTTATGTATGCATTATTAATTTGAAATATAAAATGAAGTTTTTATTCAATTATATATAAAATGTACAAAAGTAATTGTTAATATATGTCTTAAAAAATAATATTCATAATACTACGGTGCAACTACAATTTATAATTTATTCTATATGTTATATAGTGTTTCATAGAAGGGTCATGAAAAAGAGGAAAGTTAAAGTGAATATTATTAAATATTTTTGATTATAGAGAATTTGTTAAAAATACCCCTTTTGATATACCCCTTTTCAAAAATACCCTCTTTTCTGGCAATTTTTATTTTTGCCCTCTTTTAATTTTTAATGACCATTTTACCTTTATATAAAAAATATTTTATTTAATAAAAAGAAAAACAAAATTTTCCCGCCAAAAAATTTCCGACATATTTTCCCGCCAAAAAATTTCTGACATATTTTCCCGCCAAAAAAATTTTACAAGGTTTTTAAAAGGTTTTATAAGGTAAAAGAGACCTTATAAAACCTTATAAACACCTTATAAACACCGCCAAGAAAAAGAGTTTCATCGACATATTTTCCCGCCAAAAACAAAAACACGTTTTACAAAGTTTTAAATTTAAAAAAGGTTTTAATCACCTTAGGGTTTTAAAGTAATTTTACAAGGTAAAGACCTTATAAAAACCGTTAAACACCTTATAAACACAACATTATTAAACGCAATTTTACAAGTTAGTTAATTTAAATAATTATGAGTTATTAATATGATTAAAAAACTTATTTGATCATATCATATCTAAAAGTAATAGTTAACAACAAATAATTTTTAATATGATAAGTCAATTTTAAAATAATTTATTAAAACGATATCACAAAACATATATCTTATACTCTAAGTCTAACCAAATTTTTATAGTAATTCATGAAAATAAAAGTGTATCAAATTTAATATACATATTTTTTTCTTCTATAAATTGTCTCAATTTCTAATCATTTTAAAATAAATAGTATAATTAACAATAAATTAATTTTGAAACTATTGTTTTCTATTATTTCTTGGGGGAGATAAAACAATTATGTTTGATACCATTTTTTTAGTTCATATGTTTTAAAGACAGTCAAACTGTAACTTATATGATACTATTAAATACAAATTTGAGTTGTATCTTTAATACATGATATATGATTATTGAATATAATATGATTTGTATATATATATATATATGAAAATCTTCTATATTTTTAAATTAGTCTATCATAAGTTAATTTGGTTTCAGTTTTTACTTTAAAAGTATGAAACCATTTTCTACTTTTATTTGGTTTCAATTTGTTTATATATTTTAGTTGGATTGATCAGTATTTTTTTTAGGTTCTATGATGTATGATTTCATTATGAAATATTTTAGATGCTAAAACTAAAAAATGGAAGGAAGATATTTTTGTAACAATGTTGAAATTCAAAAAGCAAACTATACAACACTTATCTTTTTTTTAACAAACTACACACCATATAAGATACACATAAAATAAAGTTAAAAAAATAGAATGTTAAATTCAAAATTATTGAGAATGACATGTGTCACAAATATAGAGTGTCAAATATCACATTGTTAGACAAAGTTAGAAGAAACCTTTTCTTATTATATAAGATTTTAGTAGTGATACATATAGAGTCAATAATGAAACGAACAAAAAAAAAACATGGAGATAATAATGAATGAGCTACACAATATTCAGTACAATCCTAAGTAGAATTTGGATATATACTACTAGCTAATATAAAAATAAAATAATAAATGTAAATGAACTCTTTTTTAACATAAAAATAAAGAGATATATTTTAATAACTAGAATGTTGGTACTCGCCGCTTAGGTGATTAAATCATAGACCGAAGCGAAGCCAGAAGATCAGATATAGAGATGGATACTGCTAAAAAGAGAGACGTCGGATATATTTTTGGTTGAGTTTAAATTCAATATGATTAACACGATATATAATGGTTGAATAACTTTGTAATAAAAAAAATACTTCGTTGTTCAAACTTAGTAGTAAATTCTTTGATGTCCGTTGGAAGTTTTTGACAGATATATTTCTCAGACGTTCTAGAACTGACGGACTCTGTTTGCCGAAAATCCGGTTTTAGCCTTTTCAGATGGATTTTTGACGGTTTATGTGTCAATTATAGGATGTGCATGTTTTCTTGTAGTAATTAGTTTAAGAACAAAGGAGAAAGAAAGGAAAAAGAAAGAAAGAGTATAATTAGACTTTGTCTTCCGTAACTGGTTTTTGTATCCATTGTCTTTTTAACGAAAATATCTCTTCTCTGTTGCAGATCATGGAGCCACCGGGGAAACTGATATGACAAATCTTTCTTCTAGTCTGTCATATTTTTATGTTTCTTGGTGCTACATCTTTTTATTACCATTGTAAGTTGACCTTTGTTCTGTTATGTCTCACTGTATCTGTCGTTGCTCCATGGTACCTCTTTCACGGTCTCTTCATTCCCTTTGTTATATATTTACTGTTCACAGATCAGCTAATGTTTTTCTTTGCTTGTGTTAGATCGTGGAGGTTCAAGGCCTTATTGGAGGGAAGGATGGTTTGCGTATAACTTTGAGTTTCTGGTTACTTCACATATCTCTTGCTTGTTTTTTAATTAACTAATGGCTATTGTTTCTTGACCTTTGTGTCTGTTTTTCAGATATCACTTCACTTCGCAGATGTAAGATATGTCTTGCAAACGAGTTTGTTCTCCTATCTTATCCTCCCATGCAAAAGGCTCGACAAATTCAGGTATTCATTCCGTTTTCCCTCCCAAATCTGTTGCAATCAATTTTTTTTAATATTACTCCATGATTTATTTCGGGTCCCTGAGATTTGGACTGTGCCATTGGGGAGTCTTCAACATTATTTTGCTATGTTATTGAAATTTCCAGTTAACAGTAATGTCGCTGATTTTCCTATCTTCCTAGTGAAGTTGGCATGTATGTTTTACTTTTAAGCCCAAGACCCTTTATTTTAGTGGAGGAGGATGCTTTGATCGGCTGGTGATGGTTTTGATGGATCATTTTTGTCTTCTCTGCGCTACATCTTCAGGTAGTCTTCTTCCTCTTAACTGATTTTTTTCTAGGGTTTGGTTTCTAAATTGCATAGGTAGCTTTATATTTGTCCATGTTATTTACTTGTTGTTATGTTGTTTCGGGTTTTGGATGATGCTTTTATCGATGAGAGTGATGGCTTTGATGGACACGCTTCTTCTCTGTGCTACTTATTCAAAGAGTTTTGTTCTTCTCTGTGCTACTTCTTCAAAGAGTTTTGGTCTTTTACTTCTTCTTTTTTTTTTTTTTTTTTTTTGTTTGTTCCTTACGTTTCTTTCTTCGTTTTGCAGGTCTTTTGGAAGCAAACCATGATCCAATCATCACGTTTCTAATCCATGTTATTGTCTTCAACCGTTCTCATGGGTTCCTTGCTTTAAACTTATCTCTATTTGCTTCTTTATTATCACTTTGGTTCGGTGGTTTTCTCTTATCTTCTAGTTACATAATGTCGTTTTTGTTTTGTGGGTTTAGAATTGTGGGATGATCCTGCGATTGATCGGTGATGGCTTTGACTGATCGGTGATGGCTTTGACTGATCGTTGTCACTCTCTTACTCATGTTGCTCTTCTAGAGTTTGGTTTCTTAATTGATCATTCAAGGCTTTTTTATTGTGGAGGAGGATGCTTTGATCGGTTGGCGACAGTTTTGACGGCTTGTATTTGTCCTCTCTACGCTACATCTTCAGGTAGTCTTCTTCCACTTAACCGATTTTTTCTGTTTCTTTCTATATAAAGTGAAAAAAACATCTCTGTCTCTCTTTGATGCAGATCATGAGGAACTTGGATGACAGTGTGGGAGGTTCAAAGTGAAAAAACAAACATTGTGGGAGCGTTTGATTTCTGAGTTTAACTTTCAGGTTGCCTCGCATCTTTACACCTTTTTGCCTATCAGTTGTTTTATTCAATATTGACTTTTTTTACTGTTCACAGTGTGATAAGCTAATGTTTTTCTTTGCTTGTGTTAGGTGGTGGAATGTCGAGAATGTGGAGGTAGTTCCATTTTGTTAACTTTCCATCTACAGTATTCTCTGTTACCTCGTTGGTGGTGTTTCTCTTTTCTTTGGAGGTATGGTCATTTTTTCTTTCCCTTTTCTCTTTTTCTCTTACTGATTTCATGATTTGCATTTTTCTACCATTTAAATGCTAATCACTTCTGTTTGGGATGGTGTATCTCTTTCTATGTAAATTTGAGTGATGCAAGTAGATGTTCTGTTTAGACTTGTTTGCCTAGATTCCTTTCAAGTCTACAAGTTGTCTCAACAGGGCTGACTGAACTTGGGGATCCCATCTTTTTCGGTTTATTTGTCTTGACGCCTTTGTCTGTCTGTTATTTTCTTCTGATTGTTATATGTTTACTGTGTATTTTTAAGCTTTGATTTCCTCATTAGTTGCTGATCTCAATTGGTATGTTTCATTTTTTTTGGGTTATTATTTGCCATGTGTGTGTCTTCCAGCTTGATTTATTTCATCTATCACTTGACTCTAATCTTTTGCATTCTACTAGCAGTCAGATGAAAGATGACCATAAGTTCTTTTGTTATATGGGTTTGTACTTGTTTTTCTTACCTTTTTAAGATAAATATGTCTACTAACGTAGTTTTTGTATTGAATATCTTGGAGTCTTTTACGATTGTTCTAGTCTGAGATCTTGTGCAGAAAGCTAGACATGTTGATTCATGAGTCATGACTCATGACCGTTGTTAACAACCAGTGAGGTGGCTTTTATGTTGTTGTGTGTGTAGATTACTTGTTGCACCTTGTAGTCATAAAACGGCCAGTCTGCCACAATGAACTTTCACTTTTCTAAATTGCTTGGGTGGTTTTTTCTTATTTACTTGTCTGTTTTCGTGTTGATTAAGATTGTGGAGGATGCTATAAATATTGATCGGTGATGGCTTTGATTGATTGAGACTGTGTCACACGTTTTCTCTTTTGCCGGTGTCCTTTCTCCCAAATTCAGTTCCTAAGTAGATTGTTTTTTTCTGTATGTTGATACATATGGTGGAGGCAATGGGATTTCTATGTTGAGTTGAATGTATCTTCTCGCCTATCATCTTTTGGTTTCTTCTGAATTCTCTGTGCTGCATCTTTTTTTTGTTTTTTTCCCCGAATAACACAACTGCCTGTTATATCAACAATTACCTCTGTTTTATTCGGTCTCAGTTGATCTTTGGTCTCTCGGCATTTCATGTTACCTCTTTGCCGGTGTCTTATTTCTCTCTGTTTCCTTATTAGGGTCTATCTGTAATTTTCTTCTGATTGTTATATGTTTATAGGGTATTTTTAAGCTTTGATTTCCTCATTGGTTTCCGCAAGGAATGATCTCAATTGGTATGTTTCATTTTTGTTATTATTTCTCTTCTGTGTGTCTTCCAGCTGGATTTTTGTATGTCTACTAACATGGTTTTTGTATTGAATATATTGGACAGTGCCATTGGGAAGTCTTCAACATTATTTTGTCATGTTATATGCTTATGATTGTGGTTATTTTTTTTTTTTTTTTTAATGTGAAGTGTTTAATCCTACTCTCATATGCTTTTGATGGTGGTTTAGATGCTAATCACTTCTGTTTGGGATGGTGTTTTCTCTTTCTTTGTGAATTCATTATCTTCGTACATGAATTTATGATGCAAGTAGAACTTCTCTTTGGACTTGTTTGCCTAGATTCCTTTCAAGTCTACAAGTTGTCTCAACAGGGATGAACTTGGGGTTCATCTTTGGTTGTTCAGGTGTAATGAGCGTCTTTTTCCTAGGTTAGATTCTTGGTATTTAAGAGAAGTAAGCTGTGAGTTCCTCACTGGTTGCCTCTAGGATTGATCTCAACTGGTATGTTTCATTTTTGTTATTGTTTTCTCCTTTGTATGTCTAATTGTATTTTCCCATGATTTCTTCATCAATCAGTTTACTCTGATTCGTTTGCAATCTACTCACAATGAGATGAAAGATGATCATTACATCCTTTTAAAATGGGTTTGTACTTATTTTCTGTCTTTTTCATGATGGATGTGTTTACTTAAGTAGAGTTTTTGCATTGAACATCTTCAAGTTTTTCAGGTTTCATTCCTTCTTGGATCTTCTGCTATCTGTTGATTTATATATATTGCCTGCATTATTTGAAGTGTAATGTTCCTCATCTACCTCGTTCAATTCGCATTTCTGCTTATGCCTGATTCTTTGGTTAAGTCTTTTTCATAGATATTTCAGGTTACTACTTGGTTTCTTCCTTGTTTAACCATTTTAGGTTTGCTACATCTATTCCTAGTTTTTCTTTTTTTAAATCTCAATTTACATGCTTGTGATGGTAGCTAATCTATTTATGAATTGCTTCCCATCATAATAGGTATGTTGAGTATGTGAAGGAGCCAGACTCCCTTTTTGATTTTTTGGCATCGAAGATTGAATTAGTATTTATAGATTTGGTTTTTTTTTTTTTTTTTTCACTTCTTCTGCAGGTCAGATTAATTGGTGACAGCTTGTCCTGTGGGAAGGTTGTTAAAGGGTGAGGACCAGGGTTCGAGGAACGCCTGGCGCACCAATAACCTACTGGTGGATTGGGATATCCACAGTGATGGGTTAGGATCGATGCTCTGCAGGGCCAGCTTGGAGTCCGTTGGGACGGCTAGCGGTGGGCTAGCAGGGTCCACAGACGGTTCGTTGGGGCGGCTAGCGGTGGGCTAGTGGGGTCCGCGGGACGGGTTGTCACATAAAAATCAATTTTTATGTGTTATTGTATAAACATCAACACCATGTTTGGCCAGTGTCGATCGACACCTCTCTAGTGTCGGTCGACACCAAGTTGCTTGTTTCGTGATTTTTCCTGGTTTGTTTGTGTTTGGTTGTCATTTGTTAAGCATTGGTTTCTCAGTTGCTTGTGTGTGTAGCCCAGTAGATGGGAGGATTGCCTCACTAAGTATTTGTGATAATACTTACGCATCTCAATTGTTGTTTGTGGTGTGCAGGTTTGTGTTGTGGAATCATGGCGATGAGGAGGAGGATGATCTAGGGTCTCCTTTGTGTGTTATTGGATTGTTGGATATGTTGTTGGAACCTTGGATAGAGATATGCTAGGTTGATGGATAGAATGTTTAGGATTGTTATTGTATTGATGTTGTAATGGTTTTGTATGGTTAGTATGTTTCCGCTGAGTGTACTGGTTGTTATTGGTTTAATGAGGAGTTGTGGTTTGGGTTGGTTTAATTTAGTAGTATAGGCTGCATAATTGTTTACATTGTATTTAATTGTTAAAAAAAAAAGGGTCGGGTTGTTTCATTTTGGTATCAGAGCCCTTACGGTTCTAGGATGGTTAAGTGAATGAGTTAGAGAGGTTTAAGAATTTAATTGGTGGAATTATTTTCCTGTTGATTGATGCATGATGTTGTGTGAAGAAATTGATTATGCATAGTTAGTCAATTTGTTTGTGGTATGGAGTCTTAGTATCATCCTCTTCGAGCCTTCAATGAGATTCCACGGTAAGTGATTTTGTGTTGTTAGTTGTGTAGTGTTTTGAGCATCGGTGCGGGAGGTGCAATTGGCTATTGAAAAGTTGTTGGAAAGTGGTGGATCACGCCGGTATCGGGAAATACCGTTGGCGGTGACTTGTGTAAGTGGATGTATTGCAAATGGAGTTTGTTTGAATTTTTTTTGACTCGTGTGTCATGTGGAAAGGAAATAGCTCGGGAGTTCTATAAATGGAAAGTTTCCATAAATAGAAGGTTGCTATAAATGGAAAGTTTTATAGGAGTTAGAGCTTTGTTATTTTTGGAAAGTGTATGGAAAATACCTTGAGGGTAGGGTGTTTCAGGGTGACCGGGTGGTGGTCATGGTGGTGTTCAGGATATGAGTTTTCGTGAAGGCGCACTGCTAAAAGAGGAAAGTTTCTAAAAATAGAAGTTTCCAGAAATGGAAAGAGTTGAGGTAGATCTAGTCGGGAGATACTCGATGACATCAGACTTGTTTGCTCAGGATTGTGTAGGCCCAACTCATGTGATACCGATAGCTCGATGGACTTTGTGGCCAGAGAGTGGGAGTGGTATGTTTGCTTCGGATGACGATCCGAGAGCGCGCTTTAGGGTGACGACCCAAGAGCGGGATTTTGAGACTCCCTGGATACCGTAGCTATGAGCCGCGGCTCGGCAGTGAGCCGGTATGTCTCGAGGGTTGCAACCCGAGAGCGGGGGGAGTGGGCGTGTGAGACTCCCTGGATACCGTAGCTGTAGGCTATGGCCTGGCAGTGAGCCGGTATGACTCGAAGGTTGCGACCTGAGAGCGGAGGGAGTGTGAGTGACTTCCTGGATGCCGTAGCTTAAGGTGGTTAGCCTGATAGCGAGCCGGCATGATTCGTTGGTTGCGACCACGGACGGGGGAAGCAATGAGTTGTGAGCAAATAATGTCTAGGATGTGAGTATATTGACTAGAGGGAGACCTCATGGTTCAGTCGGAGGGGTGCGGGCTGTTGCGACAGTGCACGGGAAACCTTGGCTGACGGTATTTAGTCCGGTCGGAGGACGTGCGGGACGTGTTGACGGTGGCACGGAGGTCTATGACAGATGGACGGTGTTGCGGGATTCGAGGACGAATCCTTATTGGTGGGGGAGAATTGTAACATCCGCGAACCGGATTATGCGTGATATACTCAAATTTACCCTAGAGCTACTCTCTCAAATTAAGAGATCACTGTAATACTTAGGGGTCGAATTCCACAAGGACTCAAGACTACACAATAAATTATAGAGTTTTATAATTATGCTAAACAAATTGATTTAAATAAAGAAAAGCAATGCAAAATATTAAATGAAAACTGTTGTAAATTCAATGGATCAAAAAGCTAGGTCTAGGGAATTTCTCAGGAAATTATGAAATATTAAATCAATCAATAAATTAGGATTCAAACAATTAAGAACAGATCTAGAACTCTAAACACTTTTGTAAATTAAATCGGTTCTCACTGCAAATAATATCTAAATTTAAAACCAGAAAATCCAAATCTCTTTGTAAAATTCTAGGATAAAAATCAGTAATAAAATCAGGTTTAGATTGTTCACAAAATTATTAAATCAAATCTCTTTGCAAGAAATAATTTTGCTCATTAAAAGGTTTTATCAAGAAAATCAATTATATTCTCATATCAATTTATTTTCCTAGGGTATTAATTCTAGATGGCCAATCAAAGATTAATATGAAGAACAACCTAAGATGAAGATCTAGATAGATAATGAATCCTAAATAATCAGATCTAATAATTCAAAAAATCCCTGTGAAAAACCCTAAACCTAACAAGCAAACTACTCAGACATATTCAATGAAGAACAAAACATCTTTCTGAATAATAAGCAATTGAAATTAAAAGAGTAAAGAGGGAGTTCAAGAATTCTTCTCTCAAAGCAGTTCAGATCTCTCTCCCAAAAGCTCTCAAGATCTCACAGGGTTGCAGGAAAAATAAAACTTGATAAAATACAACTTGAGGGTTTGGAAAACCTAAAAACACTATTTATATGTCCTAAAACACGTCAGGGACTTATGTTGCAATTTTGGAAGACTTTGGGCAACTTTTGTAAATTTTCCAAAACTTGGGTTTTGAGTCGGCAGAGAGGGGTGTCGACCGATGCTCTTGAGTGGTGTCAATCGATGCCCTTGTCTTGATCCGAGATTTATGCTCCAAAACGATCCAAATTGCTCCATTTTGCTCCTTTCATGCTAAAAACCTGTTAAGACTCAAAAAAAATCTAGAAACAAATGAAAAGACACTAAAAGACTCCTTATATCATGGTTAAAAACCATAAAAACCATGATATATCAACTCTCCCAGACTTAGCCTTTGCTTACCCTCAAGCAAAACATAAACTTAGACCTGTAAAAGAGGTTTGAAAACAGGGAACTCACTCAATTGCATGATTATTCTTATTCACACTCTTCATTTACCTGACTCAAGAACTTACTTCTTATACTCAACCATGATAAGCATCAACATTCCCTACTCAAATCCCACAATCCCTTGGAATCTCTGAAATCTCCATTGTCATCTCATTATATAAATATAACCAAGTACAGGTGAGTTCTTACCTTGGGTGTATCGAACAGTGGCATATGGACTCTTTTCAGGCCAAGACATTCTTCTTACATCTCTTTTCCTCTCCCTTTTCTCACTTCCATTTTTTTTTCTTTCTTAAAGCATTGAAGGGAAGAGAGAGGGGAGACATACTTTGAAAAATTGCACTGTCTTGTATGGCCTGAAGAAGAAGTCTAGTCCACTGATTTCCAACCCCAAAGTAAGAGATTAAGTCCGGTTAAAATCCTGATAAAAGGTTGAGACAACGTTAGATCAATCAGATATCCATTGAATAAGGGCTTTCAAGATTGTTGATAAGGCTCGTAGTCTTTCTAAGCTTCAGTTCTGAGATCAAGCATAAACAAGTAATCATTAGAGTGTTAGCCAAATAAGAGAAATCATTAGTCAAGATCATAATTCCCAAAGACAAAAAGAAAAATTTGAAAAATTTGACTCAAACTTTATGGTTTTGACTGACACAACTGAAACTCAAAAACAGAAAACATAGTTAGTAGATAACCTCCCCCATACTTAAACAACACTGTCCCCAGTGTTATCAAGTAAGAGGAAAGCAAAAATAAAAATAAAATAAATAAAAATCAAAATCAAAAGAAAAACCTACCAGTGGGTTGCCTCCCACTAAGCGCTTCTTTTCAGTCATTAGCTTGACTGTATTGGAGCTCAGGCATCCGGAGGAGCAGAACATGGCATTGAAGTCCTCTTCATCCAAGGTGGTGTATAAGCTTTAGGTGCATGAGGTTTTCCAAGGATGTGAGGAACATGACCATGGCATGACTTAGGTATGGGAGGGTATCTCTTATGTCCTGCAAAATCATCAACAGAAGAAACAAGCGCTCTACGAAAATCTCTTGGCTTGATTAACTGCAAAACAGTTTTTATCTCTTTGAAATTCTTGTTGATGATAGGAGGAATTTTAGGAGAAAAAGATGCATACCTTGGCCTTACCTGAGGGCTCTGGAGTGTGGATTGATGACTCTTCTGTTTGGGAACAGGTTTCTGACTTGGAGCATCAGTTTTGGACAAGCTTTGTCGCGGTCGTGGAGGGGTGTCGATCGATACCCTCTTGGTGGCATCGATCGACACTGAGCCTGATGCTCGTATTGCAGAAACTTTTTCAACAGAAAAAGTCTGTCCATCAATAGTAGGAGCCCTCCTCAGCTTATCCATCTCAAAATTCAAACTCAAACCATCCACATTCAGTGTTATGTGTCCCTTCTTCACATCAATGATGGCACCAGCTGTAGCCAAGAAAGATCTTCCTAAGTTGAGAGGATCTTTAGGCTCTTGATCATACTTCAGCACCACAAAGTCAGTGGGAATCATGAAGTTGCCAACCTTAACTGGAATATCCTCTAAAACACCTTCAGGAGTTCTTCGGGAGCGATCAGCCAAGATAAGAGAAATCTGAGTTGGCTTGAATTCTGTCATCCCAAGTCTCACAGCAATAGAATGTGGCATCAATTTGATGCTAGAGTCAAGGTCACAAAGTGAGTGAGAAAACCTTCCTGTGGAGATAGAGCAATCAAGTACAAAGCTTCTAGGATCTGGTAACTTCTCTGCAGTCTTACATTGAATGATTGCACTCACTTCCTTAGAGACAACCTGATGTGAACGCCTGACGCGGTCGTCTACCGAGTCGCACGGACGGACGGTCGCTACGAACGGACGGTAATATTCGCACTCGGGCAAAGGAAGCTAGAAGGGAGTTTCCTCGGACAAGGCTCGATGATTAGAGTCTAGCGAGAAAACAAACGGTGGAAACAAGAGATGAGCAGAAACAAACAAGCGGATCGAGAGATCCGGACTTTGGTCTCGGCTTCGGTCGAGCGGAGGCGGTAGCGGATGGACGGCGGCTAGCGAATCGAGGGAGAAACTCGTTCTCGGTTCACTAGGGAAGATGGAGTCGAAGCGGAGTCGAGAGATAACGAAAAGAGAACGAGGAATTCGTGAGTTGCACGGAAGCCTCGGTCTTGTTCGCTCGGATGGATCGATGCGGGTCGATGCGAATGGACCGAGACGAATCGGGGGAACGCGGAAAGATTCGAGAGTGATGGTTCGAGGGGGAACGAGGGTGGATCGATTCGACGACACGCGGGAGATGGCTCGGCCCGCGATACGGTCGGACTAGTCGATGTTGAACCTGGTTCGAGATCGGCTAGGGTTTCTCGGTAGTCAAGTCCCGGACTTCGACTAAAGAGAGGGGTGAGACAAGAACAAGATTCTCTCTTGTGAAATTTAATTCAATACTTCAAGTCTGCCTTTTACAATGAGGGTTGATGCCTTTATATAGTGAGGCTTACATAAGGAGACTCTAAAACCCTAGAGAACGTGGCCTTGATCTAAACCACACACTTGTCTAAAAGCAAAAGCAAAAGTAAAGCAAGGGTAATGACCAAACAACGGTCATAGAAAGATCTAGACGAAATTCAAAAGGAAGGGGATAGGGTTGCCACGTCATTGGCTGGGACGTGGTGGTAATCTTCACTTCCTTGGCTCCTAAGTCTTTCTTTAGGTGTTTCAAGATCACGAGCCAAGTGGGAACGAAGTGGAGATGCACTAGCGTCGCTGCCTCGTTAAAACCTCTTCGGTAAACCCAATGGGACAAACCCGAAGTAGGAAAAAGAGTACAGCTCTTCTAATGGCTTAGAGGTGTCTTCACACTAGTGTGATGGTGAAGACACGCGAATCAAGCTTCCCAAAGCTGGTCAAGACTCAAGGCTCTTCATTGGTGATGCTAGCCATGAGCCATTGGGGGGTGAGCTTGGGTTGAAATGTCCTTGGTGACTTGTCTTGCTCCGCCTTGATGATACTGGGGGGGGGGGTGAATGATGCCTCGTTGGTCTCCTACGCTAGCTCCTGGTCGCCAGTACAGGCTATCCGAGAGTTTGAGAGGCGTCCGAGTGGTGGCCGGTTAGTGTCCGAGGGCTGCGAGTGTTCTTGGCCGAAGGACTGATCCCGTGATCACATCATTCCCTCCCTCTTATAGAAGTTTTGTCCTCAAAACTGTGCTCATTACCTGGATCAACAAGGAAAAACCCAAAAATCAGCAGCATCAAAGGTTCAACCGCGTTTTACTTTACCGGGATCAAAAGGAAACAGTAAGGCCTTAAGAGAAAAGGATAAGACTTCCCTGGTAAGGCCAGTGGCATTGAGCGCTGCGATCCCTTCATGAACTGTGGTTGCTTGCTGAGACTCTCCTGGATGCCACACAAAGGTTTGATCCGCACCAAAGTTGGACAAATGCATCGCCATAGGACCTTGTGCGGTAACGGCCTTTGCGCTAAGGGTGCAGAAGGATGGCTCGGTATAGGCGACTCCCAGCTGGAGCTTACTACTTGAAGTAGTCATGAACAATACCGAGTGAAAAGATCCATCAATGGTCATTTCCGGTAGCCTAGCTTGCTTGAAACTCTCCATTACCGAGCAAACTCCGGATAAGAAGTTAACCGTGCGGGAAGACTCTTCATTGACTTTGCCTAATGCCTTGGTACGCGTATCGGGTGAGGACTCATGCACAGTGTGATGATCCGAGCATTGTGTCTGAGTGTCGGCTCGGTCTTGATCGGGAACGGTAAGGAATTGATCGTGAACTGCCTGAGACCTCGAACTTGTACCTCCGGGTGTATGAACTAGTTGGTCTGGAGGCTCGGCTGGCTTCTCTACGATCCCTCCCGGGCCAATGACTCCTTCAGGATCGATTTGTTGATCGAATATCAGTCCTAAGCTCAGCTCCCGGTAAACTTGCGCCGTTGGTGCGGTGTCCTCGATCAAGTCGGTACTCGGCCTGCTCCGCGTCAAAGCGTCTTGTTCCGGCCGGTAAGGAACTCGCGGGTCCGGCGTTGGTGAAGACACAAGGGCCAAGTTTTGGCTCCGAGATGATTCTCCCTGGGTGTAAGATGTCTCTACTTGGCCCAACATTTCTCCAAGGTGTCGGAGTTGAGATCGGATAGAGATCAACTCGTCCGTGAAATTTGGTGCTCCGGGAGAATGCGCTGTCTTCCTTGCGGTTCGCTCTTTCGGCTTAGTCCGAGATCCCACAATGCTCGCCTTGGTTTTACCTCGATCGTGACTTGACTGATACCAACTGGTGTGATCAAAGCTCGCGCTTGACTTGTGGCTCGGTGCTGCGCGTGAACTCCAGCTCGGAAGACCTTGGTTCCGGGTACGGTAAGCACTTGACTTGCTCGATAATGCGTACGGTGACCAGGTCGGAAATCCATGGGTGCAATTTGGGTATTTCTCCGGCTGCTCTCGGTGATGCCAGGGTGATGCGGAGTAACTTCCCAAGTCATCACTTTCGGAATCATCGTAGCGGTTCGACCTTGGCTCGCTATGGCGTGTAGCACGGGACATTGATGGCCAATAGTAGTCCGATGATCCTCGATCATGTTCCATTTGGTCAGGCCCTTCTTCATAGTCCTCTACGTACCATGATGCGTCCTCGGTAGCCTCTGGATCGGTACCATGGTGTTCGTCGTGCCATGGCTCGTCTTTGGTGGCCTCTTGCTCCGGGTCGCTGCCTTGGTACTCTTTGCACCATGGTTCATCATCGGAGTAAGGGTCTGCATACTCCATACTTGATCAATGTTAGATCAAGCATTCAGCTATCGATTGCGGACTTGGAACTCGGTACGGTCGACGGTATGGACGGCCATTGTTGGTCGGACGATGGTACGGACGGCCAACGATGGTTCGGACGACGGTACAGACGGCGGATACGGACGATGACTCGCGATCTGGTCGGCCGGTGCGATGGCTGGTACGGATGATCGATGAATGTTCGGACAACAGTACGGACGACGATCGGAGATCGTCGATGGTACGGACGACTATCGGAGATCGTCGATGGTACGGACGGCTGTCGGAGATTGTCGATGTACGGACGGCTGTCGGCGATTGTCGATGGTACGGACGGCTGTCGGAGATCGTCGATGGTACGGACAGCTGTCGGAGATCGTCGATGGTACGGACGGCTGTCGGAGATCGTCGATAGTACGGACGGCTGTCGGAGATCGTTGATGGTACGGACGGTCGATGGAGATCGGACGTCGGTACGGACAATGATACGCGGATGATGATACGCAGATGATGATACGCGGATGATGATACGCGGATGATGATACGTGCGTTGGACAGTGATACGCGGATGGCTCAATCGATGGATCGGTCGTGACGTGGCAAAGGTACCTCGTCAAAACAAAAGGGAATATTCGTGAGCAAACGCGTCCAAAAGCAAGCAGATAAGATATTTCTAGGGAGCAGTCAATGATTGAGGACAGCAATACAAGAAGACAAACTATGACTAAGCAAAAAGAAACCTACACGCGCCTAAAAGCAAACACACGCACAAAAGCAAAAACTTTAGGACCACAACACAAAAAGAAAAGCAAACAAGCTACTTTATCGATCTAACGAGTCCTAAGCAAGAACTATGTCGAACAAAAACCTAGAAATAGATAAAAAGACGACACAACTAACGATCTATCGACAGAACTAAGCATAAATCAAAAACTACCGGATCTATGCGACGCTTAAGACGATAACTAAGAAAAAAAGAAAAGAGAAACTAAAAGAAAGGAAAGATACAACCTTTGGAGGAAATTTGGCTCTGATACCAAGCTGATGTGAACACCGGACGTGGTCGTCTACCGAGTCGCACGGACGGACGGTCGCTACGGACGGACGGTAATATTCGCTCTCATGCAAAGGAAGCTAGAAGGGAGTTTCCTCAGACAAGGCTCGATGATTAGAGTCTAGCGAGAAAACAAACGGTGGAAACAAGAGATGAGCGGAAACAAACGAGCGGATTGAGAGATCCGGACTTTGGTCTCGGCTTCGGTCGAGCGGAGGCGGTAGCGGATGGACGGCGGCTAGCGAATCGAGGGAGAAACTCGTTCTCGGTTCACTAGGGAAGATGGAGTCGAAGCGGAGTCGAGAGATAACGAAGAGAGAACGAGGAATTCGTGAGTTGCACGGAAGCCTCGGTCTTGTTCGCTCGGACGGATCGATGCGGGTCGATGCGGATGGACCGAGACGAATCGGGGGAACACGGAAAGATTCGAGAGTGATGGTTCGAGGTGGAACGAGGGTGGATCGATTCGACGACACGCGGGAGATGGCTCGGCCCGCGATACGGTCGGACTAGTCGATGTCGAACCCAGTTCGAGATTGGCTAGGGTTTCTCGGTAGTCAAGTCTCGGACTTCGACTAAAGAGAGGGGTGAGACAAGAACAAGATTCTCTCTTGTGAAATTTAATTCAATACTTCAAGTCTGCCTTTTACAATGAGGGTTGATGCCTTTATATAGTGAGGCTTACATAAGGAGACTCTAAAACCCTAGAGAACGTGGCCTTGATCTAAACCACACTCTTGTCCTAAAGCAAAAGCAAAAGTAAAGCAAGGGTAATGACCAAACAACGGTCATAGAAAGATCTAGACGAAATTAAAAAGGAAGGGGATAGGGTTGCCACGTCATTGGCTGGGACGTGGTGGTAATCTTCACTTCCTTGGCTCCTAAGTCTTTCTTTAGGTGTTTCAAGATCACGAGCCAAGTTGGAACGAAGTGGAGATGCACTAGCGTCGCTGCCTCGTTAAAACCTCTTCGGTAAACCCAATGGGACAAACCCGAAGTAGGAAAAAGAGTACAGCTCTTCTAATGGCTTAGAGGTGTCTTCACACTAGTGTGATGGTGAAGACACGCGAATGAAGCTTCCCAAAGCTGGTCAAGACTCAAGGCTCTTCATTGGTGATGCTAGCCATGAGCCATTGGGGGGGGGGTGAGCTTGGGTTGAAATGTCCTTGGTGACTTGTCTTGCTCCGCCTTGATGATACTGGGGGGGGGGTGAATGATGCCTCGTTGGTCGCCTACGCTAGCTCCTGGTCGCCAGTACAGGTTATCCGAGAGTTTGAGAGGCGTCCGAGTGGTGGCCGGTTAGTGTCCGAGGGCTGCGAGTGTTCTTGGCCGAAGGACCGATCCCGTGATCACATCACAACCACCTCTTGCTTTCTCTCCTTCTTCCTCTAAACAGGCTGGTTCAACAGAATTGCACTAACATCCTTAGTTAGCAAGGCTCCTTCTTCAGGGCTCAAACCATTGGATACCATTCTCTTCACATACCGCTTAAGAGGTGGTGAAAGCTTTACTGCATCAATTAAAGGCATCTCAATCATTACCTTGTCCATCATTGCTTTGCATCTAGCTTCCTCCATCTCTTGCTTAGACTTTCTTGGCTTGGGAAAAGGAACCTTAGGCTTGTAGACCCTTTCAACTGTTGGAACCTGAGATTTCGCAGCTTTTGGTTCCGTCTGAGATGAGTGTCGATCGATACCCAGGTGGTGTCGGTCGACACCATCATCTGAAACCAAGAATTTTGTCGATTTTTCACCCAGTTCGGCAGAAGCAATTTCAACAGCATCTTCATCCCTCAGAGATATGGCATTGCAAGCATGTTTAGGGTTTGACTCAGTTCTTCCAGGAAGAAATCCTTCTTGTCGTTTGACAGACCCAACAGTCTGAATAACCTGATTCTCCAACTTCTTGACATGAATGTTCAATGCTTCAATCTTTCCATTCAGCTCAGTGTAGACATTGTCAATCTTTCCATTGAATGTCACTGTCAAATTCTCTTGACCTTGTAGAAGCTGCTCAAGCATGGCCTCCATTCTACTCTCAGAAGAAGTCTTAGGAGGTGGAGACTGATAAGATGAATTCCCATAGGTTCTTGTATAGCCATTGTTCTGTTGCTGCTTCTGGTCACCATTGTAAGGTCTGTTTCCTTGCTGATTACCGAATCTTTGTCCCTGATACCCAGATCCATACACATAGTTGACATTCTCCTCTGAATTCTCTGGCTCTGGCTCAAATGTCTCAACTTCAGCAGCAAATTGGACTAACTTCTTTCCCACAAGAAGATTGTGCACTGAATCAAGCTTAGCATTAACAGAAGCTAGCTGATTTGAATCATATCCTCCATGTAATCTCTTCCTTTCAGCATCTGCTCTCTTAGTACTATTGCTAGCAGCTAAGTTCTCAATCAACAATTCAGCATCTTCTGGCATTCTTGTCTTGAAATTCCCATGACTTGCAGCATCTAAACCCAACTGATACTCCCAGTCACACCCTCTGAAGAAGATACTTAGCAATTGAACCCTTGAGAAACCATGGTGTGGACAGTCCCTTTGGTAAGCCTTGAATCTCACCCAAGCTGCTTTGAAGGCTTCATCTGGTCTTTGCTTGAAAGAAGACAGCTTGATTCTCAACTCGTCTGACATTGCATCATCATAGAAGTGGTTGAGGAAGGCCACCTTGACATCACGCCAGCTTGTCAATGATCCAGCAGGCAGCTGTTTCAACCACTGAGATGCCTCTCCCGCAAGTGAGTAAGGGAAGAGTTTGCAGAAGATGTAGTCCTCAGTCACCCCATTAGCCTTGATGCTAGTCACCAGATCCTCAAAATGCTCAATGTGATCCAAGGGCTTCTCATTGGGCAAAGCAGAGAAAGATCTTTGCCCAACTAGTTGAAAGTACGCAGGTTTCAACTCAAAATCATTCCTCTGAAAAGGGGGAGGAACAATAGCAGACAGGTTCTCATACACTAGGTCAGCCCGATTTTAGTCAGCAATGGTCCTGATCAGATCCCGGTTGTTCTCCTGTCGTCGAACGGGATTCTGTACGTGGTTGGCAGCTCCACGCACGTCTGCAGGTGGGTGTCGATCGATGCCACCTGGTTGGTGTCGATCGACACCAAGATCCGGATCATCAACGACACCAGCTTGCTGGTTCACAACAGCCTGCTTGTTGACAACAGGTTCAGGAATCACGTTTCCTTCTGCATCAAGCTTTTGGCCCTGCTCATTGCGCAAATGGCCCTCTTGATCCCTCAAAACACCAGCCTCATCACGCATCAGAATGATCGTATTAACCATCTTCAGAGATTTGGCTGCTTTTCTGTTCTCACGCTCAAGTTTTCCCAACTCTTGGTTTGAAAGCTTCAGAATTGGACCAGTCTTGTTGCTCCTTGTGTTAGGCTTATTAGGCATAAACCTGAACCACACAAGAGAAAAGAAAACAAAAGCGTGTTAGTTTGAAAATAAAAAGAAAAATTTAGACAAAATCTAAAACTCAAATTTAATGCTAGATCAAAGAGTCCCCGGCAACGGCGTCAAAATTTGATATGCTCAAATTTACCCTAGAGCTACTCTCTCAAATTAAGAGATCACTGTAATACTTAGGGGTCGAATTACACAAGGACTCAAGACTACACAATAAATTATAGATTTTTATAATTATGCTAAACAAATTGATTTAAATAAAGAAAAGCAATGCAAAATATTAAATGAAAACTGTTGTAAATTCAATGGATCAAAAAGCTAGGTCTAGAGAATTTCTCAGGAAATTATGAAATATTAAATCAATCAATAAATTAGGATTCAAACAATTAAGAACAGATCTAGAACTCTAAACACTTTTATAAATTAAATCAGTTCTCACTGCAAATAATATCTAAATTTAAAACCAGTAAATCCAAATCTCTTTGTAAAATTCTAGGTTAAAAATCAGCAATAAAATCAGGTTTAGATTGTTCACAAAATTATTAAATCAAATCTCTTTGCAAGAAATAATTTTGCTCATCAAAAGGTTTTATCAGGAAAATCAATTATATTCTCATATCAATTTATTTTCCTAGGGTATTAATTCTAGATGGCCAATCAAGGATTAATATGAAGAACAACCTAAGATGAAGATCTAGATAGATAATGAATCCTAAATAATCAGATCTAATAATTCATAAAATCCCTGTGAAAAACCCTAAACCTAACAAGCAAACTACTCAGACATATTCAATGAAGAACAAAACATCTTTCTGAATAATAAGCAACTGAAATTAAAAGAGTAAAGAGGGAGTTCAAGAATTCTTCTCTTAAAGCAGTTCAGATCTCTCTCCCAAAAGCTCTCAAGATCTCACAGGGTTGCAGGAAAAATAAAACTTGATAAAATACAACTTGAGGATTTGGAAAGCCTAAAAACACTATTTATATGTCCTAAAACACGTCATGTACCTATGTTGCAATTTAGGAAGACTTTGGGCAACTTTTGTAAATTTTCCAAAACTTGGGAATTGAGTCGGCAGAGTGGGGTGTCGACCGATGCTCTTGAGTGGTGTCGATCGATGCCCTTGTCTTGATCCGAGATTTATGCTCCAAAACGATCCAAATTGCTCCATTTCGCTCCTTTCATGTGACTCAAAAACAATCTAGAAACAAATGAAAAGACACTAAAAGACTCCTTATATCATGGTTAAAAACTATAAAAACCATGATATATCAATGCGGTTTTGGTAGGAGTGTCGATCGACACCCTTGTGGCATCGATCGACACCACTATTTCTGGGTTCGTCGGGTTTGTTTTAATTCGCGATTTTGGTTTGGTTGGTTTGGTTTAGTTAACTAAACCGAGTATATAAGTGGAGAAGCGAAAAATTAAGGGTTTTAGGGTGTCTGGTTGCCGTTTGCAGAGATAGAGAGAGAGGAGAGAGCCTATTGTGGTGTGAAGGAGATTAAAGGAGAAAGAGCAGAATCGTTAGAGTTTGGGAGGAAATAGTTTCGGCATATCAAATCGTTCTCAAAGGTAATGAAATTTAGTAGGTTTATTCCCAAGTCTTTCATCGTCATTCTCCTTTTTACAGAAGTAGTTTTGAATTTAAACTCGATGAGTTATTGGCAGTTTCGTGAGTCACGTTTTCTCAGACGCGAGTTGGAACCATCGGGGATTGTAATTGAGATCGTGGTCTCGTCTAGTTACTGATCGTGCTGACATTTTGTGCAAAGTTTCGTGACGTCTAGGGATAGCCTTTAACCGGAGCGATTTGGTAGTTAACGGTTGGTTTTCATTTTAGGTTTTCGTCTTTGAGACAGTTCTTTTCTGATGTTTCTGTCCAGTTTTGCTATAAGTCGTTTTTGGTTGTGTGGCTTGTTGTAGGGCGTTTCTGGGCTGTTTCAGATGTTAGGAGGGTCTCAAATGGTTGTATTGGTTGTTATAATCAGTTTATAAGGTGAGTGCATGACCATGGCTTATCTAAGCCTGAGAATCCTTTGTTTGCTTGATTTGTTGTGTTTTGTGGTGTTGTTCTTGCTTGTGGTGGCTATAAAAATTTTAATAACATATCTTTGAGATTACCAAGGACGCATCTTTCAGACTAACAAGGACTTTTTGAGTGGAACGAGAAAAAGACTTGAAAAAAGATTAGCTCTCGTTCTAACTTTGAAATTACAGATCTAAGTTCTCGTTCTTCTTGTTCTTTTCAAACTAGAGATACTAGTTGCTCTTCTTCTTCTATAATTTGTTTAATGCCATGGACAATGAGCAAGTGTCTGTGTCATTACCTTTGATCCACGAGCATAGTATGGTGACTTGGAATGATTTGCGGAGAGGTGATTGTTGTGAACGCTTCGAATTTGTCAGTGATGGCTACTACTGCAAAAGCTGTGATTTTTTCTCCCACAAGAAATGTGCAGAGTCCTCTGAATCTATCGAACATCCGTCTCACTCTAGTCATGCTCTTAATCTGTGTAATACAACTCACATATGTGACTTGTGTGAAAGGGCTATCCCCGGTCTAGGCTATCGTTGTGGGATTTGTAACTTCAACATTCATCTATGTTGTGCCACGTCCCCACTACCGGAAGTTATTGATGTTCCTGAAAAGCATCACCACAAACTCACCTTTCTCAAGGAGCGAACCGTGTTTGATTGTGATGCATGTGGCAATCTTGCAGCGGAGTTTCCTTACAAATGTCATGAATGTCATTTAACCTTCCATATCGATTGTGCATGGCAGCCATCGTGGGAACACCAGTCAGAGGTAAACCACCCTTACCATTCATGGCATCCTCTTAAGCTTCTAACAGGTCAACCACCTGACTATTCTGAAGGAAAGTGTCGTCTTTGTGGAAGAGACATTGATCAATTCTTTTATCACTGTTCTTTTTGTAATTTCACCTTGGATATGCGTTGTGTTTTAAACCCACCACCACAATCTCTTCTAGACTTGAAAGTTCATCATCACAGCTAACCCTTCTCCCAAGACTTCGTTCTTTTATGTGTAATGCTTGCGGGTTAAATGGAGATCGAAGCCCTTACATATGTGTTCAGTGCGATTTCATGATCCATCAAGACTGTCTCACCCTTCCGCGCGTCATTAACATTAATCGGCACGATCATCGTATTTCTCGCACTTCTGTTCTTGGTGTTGTTAATTCTGTATGCGGAGTTTGTCGCAAAAAGGTGGATTGGACTTGTGGGGGGTATTCTTGTCAGAAGTGTCCTCAATATGTCGTTCATTCAAAATGTGCTACTAGAAATGATGTCTGGAACGGGAAAGAACTCGAAGAAATACCTGAAGAAACAGAAGATATAGAGCCATATATTGTAATAGATGACAAGACAATACAACATATCAGCCACAAAGAGCATTACCTAAGACTCAATGGTAAAGGTCTTATGTGGGAGGGAAACAAGCTTTGCAATGCATGCACGCATCCCATCTCTCTCCAATCCTTCTATGGTTGTATGGATTGTGATTTCATTGTCCATAAGAGCTGCGCTGAAGCTCCTAGAAAGAAATGGCATATGTTACATAATGAACGGCTGACTTTAGTTACAAGCAAGGCCAACTCCTTTCATTGTAGTGCTTGTCAAAGAATGTCCAATGGTTTCATGTATCAGGATGGGTATAAGGAATTCGATGTCTGTTGTATTTCAGTTTCTGAGCCATTTGTCCATCCAAGTCATCCCCATCATGCCTTATATTACACTTCTCCACATGAAAGAGGACGATGCGATGGTTGCAACACGGAGACATTTGGTGTGCTCAGATGCATTGAAGATGGTTGTGAATTTACCTTGGACTTCAAATGCGCTACTTTACCACTAGTGGTAAAGCATAGAGTCGAGGCTCATCCTCTCTCACTATGCTATGGTGAAAAGGCGAGTGGTACATATTGGTGTGACATTTGTGAGAAAGAAACCAATCCAAAGACATGGTTCTACACTAGTACAGATCAGCAAGCTAGTTTGCATATAAAGTGTGTGCTCGGAGATTTTGCACGGCTCATTCCAAGCGGCACAGTGGAACTTATGTACAATTCATATGAGGTGGTGCTCAATAATAGTATGTCTCGCCCATTTTGCAGTTGGTGTAGGTCTCGCTGCATTCACCCTATCATCTTGAAGCTGCTTAGATACTCTATATACTACTATTGCTCTACTGGCTGCATTGGTCGTGAATTTGAAAGTTCTCACTACGACTATAGATCATATGACGACGATGACTAGCGAGTGGAGTTAAGAAAGATTGCTCAAGCCCAAAAATGGAATGAAGTACGTACACCAAAGCCCTGATTTTGTTTTATTATTTCTTTTACAAGTTCATTTCTATTCTTCGTTGATTTCCTTAATGTATTATATATCTAAGAGACGTGCAATCTTAATTTGATATTATCTAGATGTTCCTAACGCTTTCAGTCTTTCGTTTTTCTGCAAAATATTGGTTTACCAACAAGTGAAATTAGATATTGCCGATTAATATAACCAGCTGTATTTATCCAAGAGACGTGCAATCTTAATTTGATATTTTTCTAAATCTTCTCAACGAAGAGAGTATGACTAGTCTCTCCTAAAAGCTAACAAACTCCCTCTCAAAATCAATACTGAATGTGTTATGTAAAGAAAGTCGTCCTAAATACATATACATGTAGAGGTCTAGGAAATAAAATTTGCAAAGTATAGTGGCGAATATTAAGTGCTAAAACGGATATAAATTGTCAATTAACTTAAAGAACACAAAAAAAATAAAGTTAAGAACTCAAAACTTAAAAAACACAGAAAAAAAAGAAGAGTAGGATCAATTTTTTTTCTGTATAGTTAGAAACTAGTGCATGTAGGGTTGTCCCCAAACGCAGTCGCCTTCGTCTCAGAACCTGGCTCGAACCGCAATGTGGTTTCACGACACTCATATCTCAAAACTCCTTTTGTCTTTTCTCTACAATCTGTAAGGAACAATTGCGATCTGAACTTCACTTCTCTCTTGTCATTGATATCTTTTATAATGTTTTTGCCAATCAAACCACCAATATCTTCTTCAGAGATAGCTGCTGAAACCCTAAGTTGTTGAGCCGAGTTGGATTTGAGATCGTTATACCTATATTATATGCAACCAGTTAATTTCAATCACAATAATAAACAACTGTTTTATATATATACAAGAAGATTGAATTATAAAGTTTTATATAATACCTTTGTCTGGAGGAGGTAGCGAGGGTAATATCCTTGTAAAACAAGGAAGCTTGAATGTCTCCTTGAAGACATATAAAGTGATCAGGAAGGGTTCTAGGGACCCTTATCAATAAATCCCAATTTGCACTGAGACGATTTTGTGTGATATTATGCACCGTGAAATCCATAGAAGCTATTTCAATATTCGGCACACGAGTTCC
Organism: Camelina hispida; assembly: GCA_023657505.1. Taxonomy (NCBI): domain Eukaryota; kingdom Viridiplantae; phylum Streptophyta; class Magnoliopsida; order Brassicales; family Brassicaceae; genus Camelina; species Camelina hispida. The sequence goes on along the minus strand of CP094634.1, from coordinate 38,787,734 downwards.
TAATGGTGCCGAAAGATAAGCAATCGTAACACAACTGAGCATGGTACAAACAACACATATATGATGTAACACCCTGTCTCCTTTTGCTGTGCGTCCCATCATGTAAACACGACACGATTGATTGATCAGAGAGGGAAAGAAGATGGAGAAGTTTTATATTCTAGTAGTTTGTATATTAATGCGATCTATATGTTACTATTATATATATACAAGAAATTATAGTACAATTCCAAATAGGAATCGGATACTACACTAAAGAGAAAAAACAACTCCTCTTATGTTTGGGACTTTTTTTTTTCATTCTTATGTGCTTAATGGGCTTAGAACGGTAACAATGGAATATAATTATAACTAGAGAGACGAAAGGGTTTTTGTTAACCAAAAACAAAAGAGGTGAATTTTAAAGCTGCAACGAAATAAGTTTATCAAAACAAAAAAAAGAAAAAAAACAGAACACAGCTTTCAGAATTTGTTTGTGAACCGGAACCACCACGTCGGTTGATTCTCAGATCATACATTAATGGGAACACAACACAACACAACACTGCTGTCACTGCAAATAGAGTCGCTTGATTCTTCTCAGAACCATTGGTAAGTCACTGTAACTCTTTGCTTATTGTGTACGTAAGAGAGTGAATAACGTAATCTAAGAAAGAAAGATACTTTTATTCATATGAATGTCACACAGAAGATACGTGATATAGAAAGAATTGTTCAGCGACAAATCGAATTTGATGATTATTTTATAAAGCATATCTTTGACTCGTGCAGAGTAGAAAATAAAATTAAGGGACTATATTATTTATATATTCCACACTCCTTATCAGTGTTGCTGGCTCAATGATATTTGATTATTCCATGTTCAACACTCTTATTGAACTATTCTCTGTGTTGACTCTCCATTGAGTTCTTTTCGTGGCAAAATTGGCATGAACATCTTCTTGGTTTTCTTGAATGTTTGTGTTATCTTATCAATATCAATCAACCATGTTTCACCTGATTATGATGATGTTGTTGTTTCTGGTGCTACTCTTATTCCCCAAGAATGTTGTATGTCAGGGACCAAACTCAGAAGGTGGAGAATTCAACATCAGTGGAAATCTGTATACCATTGGATCAGCAAAAATAAACAACAATGGTCTGATCAGACTCACGGATTCTACACGAGATACAATTGGCCAGGTCTTCCACAATGACCAACTTCAATTCAAGGACTCTGAGAACGGTACAGTGTATTCCTTCTCCACCACTTTCGTTTTCGTTATTGAGTTTCATAATGGAACTTTTGGAGGATTTGGAATTGCCTTTGTCATTTCTCCCACTAGAGGTTTGCCTCAAACTTTTCCAACAAGTTATCTTGGACTTTTCAACCAGACCAACATGGGAGATCCTAAAAGTCATATAGTAGCGATTGAGCTCGATACTAAAGATGACCAACCATTCCAGGACAAAGATGCCAACCATGTGGGCATTGATATCAATACCTTAGTTTCAGATAAAGTTGCTTTAGCAGGTTATTTAAAGGATGATGGTACATTTCAAGATCTCTTGCTTAACAGTGGACACCCTATGCAAGTTTAGATTGAGTATGACAGCAAACAGAAACAGCTTAGTGTCACACTTCATCCACTTTATGTCCCTAAGCCAAAGATTCCACTCCTTTCTCTGCAAAAGGATCTTTCTCCCTTTTTGCTTGAATATATGAATGTTGGCTTCTCCTCATCCACGGGTGACCTAACTGCATCTCATTATATATTGGGTTGGACGTTCAAGATGAATGGGACAGCTCCATATAGACCCTTATCTCCTTCCAAAGATTCCTCGTTATCATCAGCCATGGATCAAGAGTGCAAAGGGGATTTTGACGATCTGTTTGACTCTATCAGGAGTCATCATCTTAAGTGTTGTAAATGTTTGCTTCATATGGGTTTATTTGGTCTGAACTATGAACTGGGCCTATATTGGTGTGAAGCCTATACAGGATCCGTGTTGTGTGGCCTGCAGGACTAAACCGACATAAGCTCTATGGTTTCACTATAAAAGGGAAACTAGGGTTAAAGAAACAGGTATGCTGTATCAGAGCACGCACTAAAGAAGCTGGTGGTACATTGGTGACGGCTGTAGGGCACAGCGCCCTGCGCTGTGCATGGCAGACGCAGAGACGCAGGGCGCAGTGCAGAGAGCATGCGCATGGCGTCGTACATGGAGCTTGAAGCTGTGCGCAGAACCATGATAAAGGAGCAGAAGCTTGGCTGGGTCGAAGGGCTGAGAGTCGGACATAACCTTGTCTAGGTTTAAGGTGTCTTCAGGACACTCTGATGAGAGACGAAGGTGGAGCTGCTTCTTTGGGGTTCTGGAGGTGTTTCAGGGTTATCCATGGAGGGGAGAGCTGAACAGAGACAAAGAGAGGAGAAGAAGAAAACCTAGATCTATTATGTGTTTTCTTCTTTAGGTTATTTGTAGTTGTAAGTTCTCTAAGCTTGTATATGAAACACTATTGTAAACCTTGGTTGATTGATAGTGGATGTTTGTGGGAGAAGGTTCCCACACGAGATGTACCCTCTGCATGAGGGGAACTCGTTAAATCTTTGTGTTATGTTTATGTTATGCAAACTGATCTGTGAAGTAGAAGAGGAATAGGGGCAGAGTTGCGGTATGCGGTTCACTACAGAGGTGAATCGGGGTCTGCGATTCTCAACAAGTGGTATCAGAGCATAGGCTCAAGAATTCACAGACTCAGGCATGACGCTAAAAGCATACAAGGAAGATCCGGAGACTGTTGTAGAAGACTCGAAGGTTGAATCAATTATGGGGTTGGTTTAAGGTGGAGTTTTCTGCAGTGTTTGATTCAGGTTCATGGATGGGTGTGTGAAGGTGATTTGCACATGGCGGTGAAGAGGGAATCAAAGCATCATCCAAAAGGCTCAAACTTATCAAAACAGGAGTTCAGTTTTCCGCTACGGTCACAAGGTACATGTGATGTTCTGTTTTGAAGCTTCTGAATACTCAAAGCTGTTTCAGTTTATGGAATCTAGACACTAGGAGAACGCAAGGATGTAGACGTCTTCAACTATTGAAAAGTCAGTTTTCGGTTGTTGAAAGTCTGTGTAGTGGTGTTCAGAAATTGGTTGAAGGTACAACTATTGGAGTCACAGATTTAGTAAGGGACGCCTTCAAAGGTAAATCTATGTAAGAGGGTTGTTAGGTCAGCTAGTTGTGTAGAAGATTCAGATGAGTATGAAGATGGACCAGGCAATTTGTGTTGAAGTGGTCAGATTTGAGAGGTGTTGGGTGAATGGTGAACTCTCAGGAATTGATCAGGTTGTCAGAATGAAAGGACTACAATCAAGGTAGGTCTACAGAGAATGGGAATGCAGAAGAGTACCAAGAGTCGAAGTTGCAGTCAGTGAGATTTTCTTTGTCAAGGTGGAGTTTACTCTACAAGGTGACTTAAAATCTCTGGAAGACTTCTGTAGACGTTGCAGGACTATGCAAGGATTGGCAAGTAAGTGCAAGAATTTACAGATGTGGCTCTAAGGCGACTAGGGTTGTGTTTCTGCATTAGGAAGAGAATCTGAAACTAGAAAAGTTTTTGGTTCGCCTGTTTTCATCTACAGAGATGATCTGGTGGATGAATCTTCCGAAGGTATCACTTGCACAAAGTTTAAGTGTTTTATTGGCACTTAATAAGGAAGCATGTGAGTATAAGGGGAGGATTCAAGTAGATCTCTGGTGGTTAAAGATGCAGGTTATGATAGACAAGACTAGTAGAAGACTAGTGGGTCTAGTAGGATCATTAAGTTTCTCAAGAATTTCACTTACATGGATGTTAAGTGAGGATTCATCAATGGTGAAGACATGTCAAGTTGGTATTGATGAATAGTGAGAAAATGTATGATGATGGTATCAAGTTTCTTCTTGGTAAGGTCTGCAAATGTGAAGAACTATTGCAGGGTTATGTTAACAGTAGGTGTGGCTTCAGGGATTCTAGAGTGAAGCACTAAAGGCTGTTACAAGGAGACTAGCAGAGGTTTTTAAAGCTGTTGGTCGGACATCTGTTTTAACATGAGGTTGAACAAGAGTTTGTATTGTCAGATCGTACAAGCTGGGTTCATTAGTCAGTTGGTTAAACAGATGGGATGTAAACTCAATCTCACGAGTAATGCATTGGGATGAGATTGTTTTACAGGATGAATCAGAGATTTTTTCAGTTTTGAAACATGTATGATTCATGTGTTCTGCATGGGAATCAGGAAGTTTGGTTCAAGCTCAGTGCACATGAGAGGAATCAAAGGTCGACCAAGTGAATCAGGTTGCAGACGGATACAGATGATATACAATCATTATAACAGGTCTATGGTATTTATCAGAAACCATGGAAGAGGTTGTGTGATTGTTGTAATCGTGTTCTGAGAGGTTGATGTCTCAAGTTTTACTAGTTCTAAAGGTTTTCAAGATCAAGGTTCCATAAGCAAGCAAGGTGTTACTTGCGGGTGAATTAGAAGTTCTAGTTCTAGGTGAAGCTGTTGTGAGGAACAGGAGAATCGAGTAAAGGTCTTCATAAGTGTTTCTAAGACCAGGAGAAACAAGGTTGAAGAAGATGATTCGTGTAAGGAGTTACACGAACTTGTTGGGACAGCTGAAGAGCATCGTAAGCTATTCAGAGAAGCTGTCAAGAACAACGGAGAAGCTGTATGGCTTCGCAGACTGAAATTTCAGAAAGTTCGAACATAGGGACAGTCATGACAGTCTAAGGATTCGATAGGTGCTGGGAATTTCAGAGCAATTGATATGCTCAAATTTAACCCTGAGCTACTCTCTCAAATTAAGAGGTCAATTGTAGTACTTAGGGATCGAATCCACAGAGACTCTAGATTCACACAATAGATTTAATAATCTTTTAATTATGCTAAACAGAAATATTGTAATTAAATGCAAAATAAAACAGAAAATAAAAGAGATGTAAATTCATATGGAATAAACGCTAGGCCTAGGGAAATTCTCAGAAAATCATGGAAAATCAGATCAATTAATTAAGTAAGCAGGATTCAACAATTAAGCACCGTTCTTGAACTCTAAACACAATTATAAAATAAATCAGTTCTCACTGCAAATATTATCTAAATTTAAAACCAGAAAATCCAAATCTCTTTGCAAAATTCTAGGTAATAAATCAGCTTTAAAATCAGGTTAGATAAGTTCACAAAATCACTAATTCAAATCTCTTTGCAAAAAGTAATTTTGCTCACCAAAGGTTTTATCAAGAAAATCAATTATATTCTCATATCAATTAATAATCCTAAGATCTAAATCCAGATGACTAATCAAAGATCTAGCATTAAAAACAACCTATGGTGAAGAACAAGAAAGATAATGAATCCTAAATAATAACAGATCTAATAATCCATGAAATCCCTAATGAGAAACCCTAAACCTAACAAGCAGATCTACTCAGACATAATTGCAAGAACACAAATCATGAATAAAATAGATTGCATTAAGAAAGAGATTAAAGAAGAAGTAATGGAGTTCTGAATCTTCTCTGAAGGAGTCTTGATTCTTCTCTCCAAAAGCTCTCTAAAAATCTCTCAGGTTTTTGCTCTCAAAAGTTGCAGGGAAAAATAAAGCTTAGGTCTAAACAATGACCCTAAAAATCCTATTTATATTCCTAAACACGTCCAGGGACTAATGATGCAAATATGGAAGACTTTAGGGCAGATTTGTAAATCTTCAAAACTTGTGGGAAAACTTCCAATTCTTCTTGTGGATACTGCATCGATCGACACATCACTTGCATCGACCGATGCGAGTCTCTGAACTTCGTCTCCCAACTTGTAGCTCAGCCTCAATGCTTGATTATACTCCAAATCCTCATATTTAGCTCCATTATGCTCCCATCCATGTTAAATCCTATAAAATACTCAAAAAAACTCTAAAAATACCAAAAAGACTCTATAATTAAGACTTATATCATGGCTAAAAACACCTAAAAACCATGATATATCAGCAATGTCATAGGATAGCATTGGAGAACACAAAGGAACAGTCAATGTTGGTTGTGTTCGGTATTGATTACCAAGGAATCAAGGTTGTAAGGGTTTTTTCAGTTGTCGGGTTCAATGGTCAGAGTTCGTCTAAAAGTGGGATTACAATCATCAGGAGAAGGAAGCTTGAGGGAGAGTCGCGAATCTCTTCAAGTTTCTGAAGATGGAGTTTAAAATTCCTAAGTTTGACAAAGATAAGGATCATTGGGAGTTGCAGGTTCTACATGAGAAGACAAGATTTGTTTTTCTTCTCAGGAAAGTATCAACACAATGGGGATTTTGTGAGTTGGACCAAATGAAGCAAAAGGTGGAGTTTGTTGTAAATGTTTGCTTCATATGGGCTTATTTGGTCTGAACCATGAACTGGGCCTACATTGGTGTGAAGCCCATACAGGATCCGTGTTGTGTGGCCTGCAGGACTAAACCGACATAAGCTCTAGGGTTTCACTGTAAAAGGGAAACTAGGGTTGAAGAAACAGGTATGCTGTATCAGAGCACGCACTAAAGAAGCTGGTGATACATTGGTGACGGCTGTAGGGCACAGCGCAGGGCGCTGTGCATGGCAGACGTAGAGATGCAGGGCGTAGTACAGAGAGCATGCGTAGGGCGTCATACATGGAGCTTGAAGCTGTGCGCAGAACCATGATAAAGGAGCAGAAGCTTGGCTGGGGTCAAAGTGCTGAGAGTCGGACATAACCATGTCTAGGTTTAAAGTTTCTTCAGGACACTCTGATGAGAGACTGATGTTCATATATTTTACCTTGTTTTCCCTTTGTTTATTCACATCTTTTGCATCTTTTGCTATCCTTTTAGGCCATTTTTGTGTAGCTTTAGGATTAATCATGCATTAGAGTTAGGTTGCATTGCATTTGCATCTTTTCATGCATAAACAGGTGATTTTGGAGCTTAAGGAGCATGGAAGCAATGCTGAAGAGGTGTGAAGCAATCATGAGGAGGAAACAAGGGAGTTAAGGCTGAAGAACCAAGGTCCGGAGTCCAGCTCGACTAAGCACTCGACCGAGTGGGAGATGGACCCGATCGAGTGGAGTTGCACAAGAGAAGCCAGCTCGACCTGTCACTCGACCGAGCACTGGTCGAGTTGACCGATCCGTTGACCACTTTGACTTTTCCCATTTTTAGGGCTTCCACTCCCCTTCCTATATAAAGCCTTGTACCTGCAGCCACCAAAGAATCTAGTTTTTAGTCCAGCTTTTAGATATTATGAAAACCTAGTTTTTACCTTTTTAGGATTTACTCCTTTTGCCTTTTTATTTTCTTTTTGGATTTTGTACTTAAAAAAAAAAAGAAGAAATTCTTCATTACTTGTTGGTTCCATAACTTTCTGAGTATTGAGAATCTGAGTTTGATTTCTTCTTTAAAGTTGTAGATCTTCATCTTATCTTTCTAATCATGCAAGTTTCAATAATTTCTGGGTTTATGATTTGTTTGATCATGTCTTGTTGTGAGTAGTCTTCTTAGGGTCTTGAGGATGGGTTAGGATGGATTGATCTTGTGGTATATTTGATTTGATCAAGCTTGATTGTTGTAGATCTCTTCTAGGCTAGATGTTCTTAATGCTGATCCTATATCTGAGAGGGTAGGATCTGATCTCAAGCTTTTTAGCATCACACCAATTTTTAAGAAGCATAGATAAGGCTAGATCTAGAGCTTACCATTAGGCTTGCTAAGAGATTAGAGGTCTTGTTTGGTTTGAGATGTATTGCTTAACGCCTTCTTGTGTAGATTCTTTACTATGTGAGAACAAGTCTAGAATTGCATAGGTTTGATTGTTTCTTGACCATGAGAGTGGGAGAAACTTGTCTTAGATTAATATGTCTAGAGGTTAGCTCAAAAGTTTGCTTGAGATTTGTTGATCAAGTTAGATGACCACAATGATTAGTTCATCCCATGAATCCATCCTCAGGAACCTTCTTTGTTTATTGATTTTAAAGTCTTAATCTTATTATTTGCTTGCTGTTTGATTTGTGTTTGCTTTACTCTGTTTTTATTGCATTGCTCTGTTTTCCCGGATTAGTCTAGCTCGACCACTCACTCGACCTTCACTCGGTCGAGTGCTGCTCGAGTTCATCCCCAGAACTCTTGTTTATGATTTGTGATTGTCTTGTTTCATTCCTGTTTCATTTCCATTGCATTCACTTAGCATCTAGTTCATTACTTGTCTTGCATTAGTTCATATCTAGTGTTTACAGCTTCTGTTTCTGTTCTTGCATCATTGCTTTTATAATCATCCTGTTTTATTTGCATTTAGTTCTTAGTTCTTGTAGTTTACTTTCTGCTTTTTACATTTTCATCATAGGATTGTTAGTGACAAACAATCTTTACACTTGGCTTAACTTAGATTCATATGCATATCTTGATTGTTCACAAACACTCAGATTGGATTGACACCTCTTATACTGCAACTGCATAAGGGGAATTGAAACACCCATCATTCCATATTCATCATTGCATACACTGCCACACATCCACCTTACACACAAAATAACCATGTTTCAATTTGGCGCCGTTGCCTGTTTGAGTTTGTTTTTGTGACATTTAGGATCCATATTAGTCTAAGATTAAGTTCTTTTACACACTTGTGAGGTTGTTGTGCTTGAATCTTCTGTTTCTGGGTTGAAGTTCCATTTCAGGTACCACTCGACCAGTCACTCGACCACCACTCGACCGAGTAGTGATCGAGCACCTGCTCGAGCCAGACGCCGGATCTCTTTTAGCCTCTTTTTCCAGTCGACCTACACTCCTACTTGAGCCTGGGAAAAATCGTTTGCGTTTGTTGATGCACACAAGGTCCAAAGGAAAGGACAATCTTCTAAGGCATAGTGACAGTATCAACAAGTTGACCAAGGGTTTGGGATCCAAGAAAAGGAGGGTTGTTCAGCAACAACAAGAGGTTCCAGTAGCTATGGATCATCAGGATCAGGTTCAGAGACCAAGACATATTGGTGCTGGAGATGCACCCAACACACACAACCAAAGAGCTGGCATTGTGCCACCAATAGTTGCCAACAACAACTTTGAGATCAAGAGTGGATTGATCTCAATGATTCAGGTCAATAAGTTTCATGGATTGCCTATGGAGGATCCACTTGATCATCTTGATGAGTTTGACAGAATCTGTGGTCTTACCAAGATCAATGGAGTAAGTGAAGATGGTTTCAAGCTGAGGTTGTTCCCTTTCTCTCTTGGGGACAAGGCTCATTTATGGGAGAAGACACTGCCCACTGGTGCTATCACTACTTGGGATCAATGTAAGAAGGCTTTCTTGGCCAAATTCTTCTCCAATGCTAGGACTGCTAGATTGAGAAATGAGATATTTGGATTTGCTCAAAGGAACAATGAGAGCTTTTGTGACGCTTGGGAAAGATTCAAGGGCTACCAAACTCAATGTCCTCATCATGGTTTCAGTATGGAGTCATTGTTGAGCACACTGTATAGAGGAGTGCTTCCCAAGTTCAGAATGCTTCTTGATACAGCCTCCAATGGAAACTTCCTCAACAAGCATGTTGATGAAGGCTAGGATTTAGTTGAGAATCTAGCTCAGTCTGATGGAAACTATAATGAAGACTATGATAGGACCATAAGGAACTCCTCAACTGATCAAGAGGACAAGTATAAGAAGGACTTGAAGATGGTCAATGAGAAACTTGACAAGATACTCCTCAGCCAGTCCAAATCCATTTACTTCATTGGTGAAGAAGAAGCTCCAGTTCAAGAGGGGGAGAATGAGTTTGCTGAGCTTTGCTATATGCAAAACCAAGGTGGATTCAAGGGCTTCAACCAAGGTGGTTTCAAGAACAACAACCTATCTTATAGGAGTACCAATGTGGCTAATCCACAAGATCAAGTCTACCCTCCTCAACAGCCTCAACAGCACCAAAACTATATCCCCAAACAACAGCAGCAGGTGTTCCAGCCCCAGTTGTGTCCCCCACCAGGGTTTCAGACTAACCAAGGCCAAGAACAAGACCTTAGAGCTATGATACAACAACTGTTGATTGGTCAAACCCAAGGGAAGATTGAAGAAGCCAATAGATTTGCTGAGCTGGACAGGAGGATAACAGATCACTACAGTGACCTAACCAGAAAGTTTGACACAATTACTACAAGGATTACAACACTAGAGGGTCAACAAACTCCTGCCTCTAAGCAAGAGAACAACAAAGGCAAATCTATTATGCAATCTATAGAAAGTGCTCATGCCATTAATTTGCGCAGTGGAAGAGTTTTACAAGACAAAAAGGGAGCTTTACAAAACACTGAGGACAGTGTGGAACAAGATGGGGAGGATTTTCAACAAGAAGGGGCTCAGGATAACACTAGTGTTCAGCTCGACCATCCACTCGATCAGGCACTCGACCATGTGCATGATCGAGTACCTGATCGAGCAGCTGCTCAGGAAACATCTAAGCCAGCTACCTCCAAGGAAAAGGAAGCTAGGTCCGTTCCCCCTCCTTACAAGCCTCCTTTGCCTTTCCCAGGAAGGTTTAAGAAGCAAATGGTTGACAAGTATAAAGCATTGTTTGACAAACAAGTTAGAGAGATTGAGCTTAGGATGCCCTTGATTGATGCTTTTGTGATGATTCCTCCTTACCAGAAGTTCTTGAAAGATGCTGTGATGGAAAGAATCAAAGAAGTTCAGGGGATGGTGCATCTTAGCCATGAGTGTAGTGCCATAATCCAAAAGCAAGTGAACCCTCAAAAGTTGAGAGATCCAGGCTCCTTCACTATACCTTGCTCAATAGGACCTTTGACTTTCAACAGATGCCTTTGTGCTTTGGGAGCCTTAGTGAGCCTCATGCCTTTGACAGTTGCAAAGCGACTTGGATTTACAAGGTATAAGCCATGCAATATATCTTTGGTCTTAGCTGATAGATCAATAAGACTACCACATGGTGTTTTGGAAGATCTACCTGTTAGAATTGGAGCAGTAGAAGTCCCAACAGACTTTGTAGTCTTGGAAATGGATGAGGAGCCAAAAGATCCCTTGATTTTGGGAAGACCTTTCCTTGCCACAGCAGGAGCAATAATTGATGTGAGAGAAGGGAAGATTGATCTCAACTTAGGAGATGACCTAAAAATGACATTTGACATTGTTGAAGCTATGAAGAAACCAACAATTGAAGGACAAGTCTTTTGGATTGAGGAGCTGGATAAACTATCAGGAGAACTAATGGAAGAACTAGCAGAAGAAGATCATCTTAGGACTGCCTTGACCAAAAGTGGAGAGGAAGGGTTCATCCATAAAGAAACCAAGGTCTATGAAGAGATATTTGATTCATGTAAAGAATCAGACCATCCAGAGATTTTTGAGGGATTACCAACATTGAGGGAGGAAGTTTGGTCAGTTCAAGTAGCAAATACGGACAGCTCGACCACTAGCTCGACCACTCACACGACCGAGTGCAGGACCCACTCGACCGAGTGCACTGCTGAATCCTCTAGAGATGACTGGTCCGAGCTGAAAGCACCAAAAGTAGAGCTAAAACCTCTTCCATCTGGGCTAAGGTACGTTTTCCTTGGTAAGAACTCTACTTATCCAGTAATAGTTAATGCTAAATTGAGTGAGAATGAACTTGACTTGCTAGTTGTAGAATTGAGGAAGTATAGAAAAGCTATTGGTTATACTTTAGATGACATTCAAGGACTTTCACCTAGCCTCTGCATCCATAGAATTCACCTTGAAAATGAATCTTATTCCAGCATTGAACCCCAAAGAAGGTTAAACCCCAACTTAAAGGAAGTAGTCAAAAAGGAGATCCTTAAGTTGCTTGATGATGGTGTAATCTATCCTATTTCTGATAGTACTTGGGTTTCACCAGTCCATTGTGTCCCTAAAAAAGGAGGTATTACTGTAGTAAAGAATGATCAAGATGAGTTAATTCCAACTAGAACCATAACAGGACATAGAATGTGCATTGACTATAGAAAGCTTAATTCAGCCACTAGGAAAGATCATTTCCCTCTTCCTTTCATTGATCAAATGTTAGAAAGATTAGCTAATCACACTCACTACTGCTTCTTGGATGGATATTCTGGATTTTTCCAAATTCCTATTCATCCCAATGATCAAGAAAAGACAACATTCACATGTCCATATGGTACTTTTGCTTATAGAAGGATGCCATTTGGATTATGTAATGCTCCAGCAACTTTTCAAAGATGCATGATGTCTATCTTTTCTGATCTCATTGAGGATGTTGTGGAAGTTTTTATGGATGATTTCTCTGTCTATGGAGACTCCTTTCCTTCTTGTCTTGCTAATTTATGCAGGGTTTTAAAGAGATGTGAGGAGACAAATCTTGTTTTGAACTGGGAAAAGTGTCACTTTATGGTTGAAGAAGGGATAGTTCTTGGTCATAAGATTTCAGAAAAAGGAATTGAAGTTGATAAGGCAAAGATTGAAGTCATGGTTCAACTTCAACCACCAAAAACAGTCAAGGACATAAGAAGCTTCCTTGGGCATGCTGGGTTTTACAGGAGATTCATCAAGGACTTCTCAAAGATAGCTAGACCATTGACAAGGTTGCTATGTAAGGAGACTGAGTTCAACTTTGATGAAGATTGCTTGAAGGCTTTCAAGGAGATCAAAGCTGCCTTGATTTCAGCTCCAATAGTCCAAGCTCCAAACTGGGATCTTCCATTTGAGATCATGTGTGATGCCTCAGACTTTGCAGTAGGAGCAGTCCTAGGTCAGAAAAAAGATAAGAGGCTGCATGTGATTCATTATGCAAGTAGAACCTTGGATGAAACTCAAGGAAGGTACTCAACAACAGAGAAAGAACTCTTAGCAGTGGTATTTGCCTTTGAAAAGTTCAGAAGTTACTTAGTAGGGTCTAAGGTGATTGTGTACACTGATCATGCTGCCTTGAGGCACATCTACTCAAAGAAAGACACCAAACCAAGGTTGTTGAGGTGGATTTTGCTTCTCCAAGAATTTGACATGGAAATAGTTGATAAGAAAGGGATAGAGAATGGAGTAGCTGATCATTTGTCAAGGATGAGGATAGAAGAGGATATTCCAATTGATGACTCAATGCTTGAGGAAAAACTGATGCAACTTGGAACAACCCGACAGCCAGCTCGATCAGCCACTCGAGCACCCACTCGACCGAGTGAGTTTGGTGACCCGGTCGAGCAGGAGCAGATGGAGGAGTGGTTAGCACTTGAGATTGAAGATCTACCTTGGTATGCTGATATAGTAAACTACAAGGTGTGTGAGGAAATTCCAGTGGATATGGACCATTACAAAAAGAAGAAACTCCTCAAGGACATAAATGGATACTATTGGGATGAACCTTATCTCTACAAAAAGGGGTCAGATGGGTTGTTTAGGAGATGCATAGCAGAAAGTGAAGTAGAAGGAGTGTTGGGACACTGTCATGGTTCTGCCTATGGAGGACATTTTGCAACTTTCAAGACAGCCCAGAAAGTCTTACAAGCTGGCCTATGGTGGCCTACATTATTCAAAGATACTCACAAGTTCATCACAAAGTGTGATGCTTGCCAAAGAATGGGGAACATCACAAGGAGGAATGAGATGCCACAGAATCCAATCCTTGAAGTTGAGATATTTGATGTGTGTGGAATTGATTTCATGGGACCTTTTAACCCTCCTTCAAATGGGAATGTCTACATACTTGTGGCAGTGGATTATGTCTCAAAGTGGGTAGAAGCCATTGCTAGCCCCACTAATGACCACAAGGTAGTCCTTAAGCTTTTCAAATCCATCATCTTCCCAAGGTATGGAATTCCAAGGGCTGTGATAAGTGATGGAGGAACACACTTCATCAACAAAATCTTTGAAGGAATGCTGAAGAAATATGGGGTCAAGCACAAAGTGTCTACAGCCTATCATCCCCAAACTAGTGGGCAAGTTGAAGTTTCCAATAAGCAGATCAAGGCCATACTGTCAAGAATAGTGGGAGCAACAAGGAAGGATTGATCTACTAAGCTTGATGAAACACTTTGGACATATAGGACAGCTTTCAAAACACCAATCGGAAGAACCCCATTCCAGCTTGTTTATGGCAAGTCTTGCCACCTCCCAGTTGAAGTTGAGTACAAGGCTCTCTGGGCAATAAAACTGTTGAACTTGGATCTAGAAACAGCACAAGCCAAGAGAAACCTTGATTTACATGAGCTTGAGGTAATCAGATTGGAAGCTTATGAAAACTCCAAAATTTACAAGGAGAGAACTAAAGCCTTCCATGATAAGAAGATTTTTATCAAGGACCTAAAGGCTGGACACCAGGCTTTGCTATACAATTCAAAACTCAAGTTATTCCCTGGGAAGTTAAAGAGTAGATGGGGAGGCCCTTTTGAAGTCAAGGAGATCCTTCCTTATGGAGCTGTAACACTTCTCAACAAGGATGGAAGTGAATTTACAGTCAATGGTCAGAGAGTTAAGAGGTATCTAGGGGAGAAGGAAACTCATGAGAAGTGCACAATGCTTCTCAAGGATGCTCCTCAAGCCTGAAAAAGCATCAAAGTCAAGCTTAGTGACTTTAAACAAGCTCACTAGGGAGGAAGTCCCTAAGGTATCTCTGTACATATTGCCTTGGAATTTTAGTATTTTGATTTTTGCTTTGGTGTTTTCATGGTCAGGGAAGCTAGGGAGTCTGAATAGAAGAGGGAGGCACAATTTCTGGAGACTCGCGGTCCAGCTCGACCCCCCCACTTGGACACGTACTCGATCGAGTCAGGCTCGATTGCCATAGTCGAGCTGCCCCAAAGTCCTTCTCCGAGCCACCAGTCTGACCCCAACTACTCCTATGACAGCATGCAGATGGATGTGGACAACTTCTTCCACAATCCCTAAGGTACCATCATCACCTTCCCTTGTTTATACCATTGCATTTGATGTTGTGTTTTGTTTTTGTTTTTAGTCTTGAATCCTCTTACAAATTTCTTTCACACAGAGGACTGTGTGATTTAAGTTTGGGGGAGGGTTCTAGATAGCATTTGATGTTGTGTTTTGTTTTCTTATTTCAAATTTTTATCATCGTCATGTAGCACTTGCATAATCATCTAAGGCATAGAAAAACCATAAAAATTTGAAAATTTTTTGCAAAAATCTTTATAAAAAGAGTGTTCATGTAGTTTGCATTGCATATTTAAAGTGTTTTGTTTAGCATATAGGACTGTTTGCATTAGGGATCTATATTGAGTTCTTCCTTGTTAGCTTGTTTAATTCACTAGACTAGGATCAATGCCCAAGTTAATAGTACTTTGATGCTAGTTGAGTAGTTAGAAGCATAAGATTGAACCAAGCCTTGAATTCCTGCATTGCATTTGGTCTAAATTGAAGCATGTTGTGATTTGATTCCATTTCCTATTTATAAGAACCTAATATTGACTTTTAATAATCATTCTATGCATTGCTTTAAACTCATGGATACCACATACATATTTGGATCATCTTTCTCCTTTTTACCACTCTTGTTGATCCAAGTAGCTGATTAAATCATTAAGATCAGTTCCCCTACCCCTTAACCAAACCTTCTTTCAAGCCTTTTTTATTCTTGTGTGTGTGAGGCCTATTTTTGGGATTGAGCTTGGTAGAAAGTGTTAGGTTTGAACTGACAAGAGTAAGACCTTGTGTAGTTCTAGTTTGCATTTTTCCAAACTAGATAGGACTAGGTGGTTCACTTGTTGGGTTTGGGACTTGGCTGTTATAAAAAAAGAAAAGAAAGAAAAGAGAAATAAAAAAGGTAGAGTCTTTAGGAGAGGAATGTGTTTAAGTGAAAGCTAATGTCTAGTGAAAGGATGGGAAGTAAAAGATGTTATCTAAGATGGTTCTAGTTAAAAGAAAAAAAGAAAAGAAAGCAAAGAGCAGTTTAGCAAAAAGCTTAAATGTCTTAAGAATAAGAAGAAAAGAGAACCATAGCAATCAATAAGAATCCCCCATCCCACTAGAAAGTTCAAATAAGAAACCTCTCCTAAGACTTGAAAACCAAAAGAGAAAAGGGTTAAAGAGAAAAGAAGAAGTTAAAGGGTAGCACTAGGATCATTTGGGTTTAGATTGTTAGGATAAACACTTTGGGTGCCTTTGGGTAGAAAAGGTTTTGTTCTTGTATGTGTCTAAGTGTTCTTACCTTTAGCATTCTTCTAAAGCTCAATCCATTTTTTATGAGAGAACCTTGATATTGACAAGCCCCACTCTGAAAAGAGACCATCATTGTCTCAAAACCTTTTATTACCAAGCCAAATGAGTTTAAGCATTGCATATAATTGATTCATGTTCTTGATTAATGAATGTTAAAGGAAATGGTTGATTTGAATGCATGTGAATATCTAAGGCTCAAATCAGTAAAGGTTGTGATGTGTTTGTCTAAAGTTTTTAAGTATAGCTCTTCACCTTGCATCTTAGTACTAGTAACTTGGACATTGATTCTAGCTGGTCTATTTGCAAGCTTTAGGAATTATGATCCCACTTTTAAACCTCATCTACCTTCTTATGTCTTGTTTATTTGCTTGAGGGCAAGCAAAGACTAAGTTTGGGGGTGTTGATGTTCATATATTTTACCTTGTTTTCCCTTAGTTTATTCACATATTTTGCATCTTTTGCTATCCTTTTAGGCCATTTTTGTGTAGCTTTAGGATTAATCATGCATTAGAGTTAGGTTGCATTGCATTTGCATCTTTTCATGCATAAACAGGTGATTTTGGAGCTTAAGGAGCATGGAAGCAATGCTGAAGAGGTGTGAAGCAATCATGAGGAGGAAACAAGGGAGTTAAGGCTGAAGAACCAAGGTCCGGAGTCCAGCTCGACCAAGCACTCGACCGAGTGGGAGATGGACTCGACCGAGTGGAGTTGCACAAGAGAAGCCAGCTCGACCTGTCACTCGACCGAGCACTGGTCGAGTTGACCGATCCGTTGACCACTTTGACTTTTCCCATTTTTAGGGCTTCCACTCCCCTTCCTATATAAAGCCTTGTACCTGCAGCCACCAAAGAATCTAGTTTTTAGTCCAGCTTTTAGATATTATCAAAACCTAGTTTTTACCTTTTTAGGATTTATTCCTTTTGCCTTTTTATTTTCTTTTTGGATTTTGTACTTAAAAAAAAGAAGAAGAAATTCTTCATTACTTGTTGGTTCCATAACTTTCTGAGTATTGAGAATCTGAGTTTGATTTCTTCTTTAAAGTTGTAGATCTTCATCTTATCTTTCTAATCATGCAAGTTTCAATAATTTCTGGGTTTATGATTTGTTTGATCATGTCTTGTTGTGAGTAGTCTTCTTAGGGTCTTGAGGATGGGTTAGGATGGATTGATCTTGTGGTATATTTGATTTGATCAAGCTTGATTGTTGTAGATCTCTTCTAGGCTAGATGTTCTTAATGCTGATCCTATATCTGAGAGGGTAGGATCTGATCTCAAGCTTTTTAGCATCACACCAATTTTTAAGAAGCATAGATAAGGCTAGATCTAGAGCTTACCATTAGGCTTGCTAAGAGATTAGAGGTCTTGTTTGGTTTGAGATGTATTGCTTAACGCCTTCTTGTGTAGATTCTTTACTATGTGAGAACAAGTCTAGAATTGCATAGGTTTGATTGTTTCTTGACCATGAGAGTGGGAGAAACTTGTCTTAGATTAATATGTCTAGAGGTTAGCTCAAAAGTTTGCTTGAGATTTGTTGATCAAGTTAGATGACCACAATGATTAGTTCATCCCATGAATCCATCCTCAGGAACCTTCTTTGTTTATTGATTTTAAAGTCTTAATCTTATTATTTGCTTGCTTATTGATTTGTGTTTGCTTTACTCTGTTTTTATTGCATTGCTCTGTTTTCCCGGATTAGTCTAGCTCGACCACTCACTCGACCTTCACTCGGTCGAGTGCTGCTCGAGTTCATCCCCAGAACTCTTGTTTATGATTTGTGATTGTCTTGTTTCATTCCTGTTTCATTTCCATTGCATTCACTTAGCATCTAGTTCATTACTTGTCTTGCATTAGTTCATATCTAGTGTTTACAGCTTCTGTTTCTGTTCTTGCATCATTGCTTTTATAATCATCCTGTTTTATTTGCATTTAGTTCTTAGTTCTTGTAGTTTATTTTCTGCTTTTTACATTTTCATCATAGGATTGTTAGTGACAAACAATCTTTACACTTGGCTTAACTTAGATTCATATGCATATCTTGATTGTTCACAAACACTCAGATTGGATTGACACCTCTTATACTGCAACTGCATAAGGGGAATTGAAACACCCATCATTCCATATTCATCATTGCATACACTGCCACACATCCACCTTACACACAAAATAACCATTTTTCAGAGACAAAGGTGGAGCTGCTTCTTTGGGGTTCTGGAGGTGTTTCAGGGTTATACATGGAGGGGAGAGCTGAACAGAGACAAAGAGAGGAGAAGAAGAAAACCTAGATCTATTATGTGTTTTTTTCTTCAGGTTATTTGTAGTTGTAAGTTCTCTAAGCTTGTATATGAAACACTATTGTAAACCTTGGTTGATTGATAGTGGATGTTTGTGGGAGAAGGTTCCCACACGAGATGTACCCTCTGCATGAAGGGAATTCGTTAAATCTCTGTGTTATGTTTATGTTATGCAGAGTTGTGGTATGCGGTTCACTACAGAGGTGAATCGGGGTTTGCGATTCTCAACATTAAGTCTCAGCTTATGGCTTTTCCTGAAGAGGAAGAAGCTACTAGAATTTCTTGAAGACTGGGAGGTACAATTTGGTCCTCATAGGTTTGCTTTTAAAGATCTACACACTGCAACAAAGGGTTTCAAGGATATTGAGATTCTCGGTAAAGGAGGACTTAAAATTCGATAGTTGCTCGAAGCATTGAACTCTCGACTCCAACTTCGGACGCTATAGTGAGGACGACAGTGAAATTACAAATACTACCCGGTTTGAGCTGGCAGATCGGCATCTTGCGCCTTGACAATAAAGCCGAAATTGGAAACTAAAGGCGGCATTCAGTAAAGTAATCCTCGTACAGGCAGATGTATCCTTTCGGAGGATTCCAGGGGCGATGGTCGTCTCGTGGAATTAGGATTGTAACGCCACTGTTCCCCAGGCCGCATGAGTTCAGCATGTCATTGACTGACTTGATGTCGCTCAGGGTGTTCTCGCCTCCAATTTGTCCTTTATGGTCCAACAATGGCGGAATGTCTTCGTTTGAGATTCCCAGGGGGATGAACCGACCTTCTCTAGGCACAGGTCGACATAGGGTGGTTCAATATTCCCATCCTCGTGGTGATCTTCTGACTCCAAATCTGAGGGTTAAGGCCGTGATGAAGAAGCCCCAGCCGAACATCGGTGATACTAGGATTTTTGTATCTCCTAGTAGGTCTCAATTAACCTTATGTGTTGTAGTACAAAAGGTGTCAATCCAAATGGGATGTTGCTAACAAATCAAAATGTGATCAAGCAATCACAAGTCAAGCCAGTTCAAAAATGGTGTTTGTCTAACAATCCTAAAATGGTTGAAATGCAAAAAAATGAAATGAGTCAAAGAACTAGAAACGAAAATGTATGACAAGAAGCGAACAAGAATAAGTGAAATCGAAAATGATTCTAAGCATGAACAAACGAAATAGTCTCAAGTATGTAATATCAATCAAAAAGATAAAAGTCCTAAGGATGAGGTAATTGATGTCGGTGGAGTATCCTAGTCTACAGAGTGCTTAACATACCACAAGCAAATTATCCCTAAACAATGAACATCGCAACTAAGCCAATCCAATCTCTTGGCAAAAGCTACTCATACTCAACCACTTTCATACCTAGCTCTCGCTAGAGAAACATGGTCGAGCAGGCATGACAAACAAGTTCATTCACGTCAACAAATATCCTAAACAACTATTCTCTTAGGCTATGAAGTAAGTTTCTGGCACTAGTTGGTCACACATTTCATCGAACGCCTTTTGGATGCGGAAATGTCTAAAACCTAGTTCCAATTGATCAGAGAGAAACAAGTATTTCTAACTCTAGTGCAGAAGGGAATTATACAATCAAAGCTTAAACACTCTACATCCTAAGATCATCAATCTAATCTATCCCATTCTCAAGAACTACCACACTACTCAGATCCGAAAATCATCATCAACAATACAAACGTCGGTTCGGTAATCTCCTGAAGTGTGTGAAACCAAACGTCTTTCTTCTCGACATGTGCGATCGAGTCCGTGCGTGGCGGGGGAGCATGGCTTGATCAAACAAGCTGGAATATGTGGCAGGGGAGCATGGCTCGATCAGACAAGCTGGAGTGCATGGCAAGGGAGCATGGCTCGATCAAACAAGCTGAAGTGCATGGCGAGGGAGCATGGCTCGAGCTGGGTGTATAATCATCCAATAAAACGATGATAACTCTTGAACCACACCTCTGATTGGCTTGAAATAAACGGCATTGAAAATATGACTCAATTCTCTACAACTTTGATGAAGATGTCAAAAGCTTAATCCCTATACCGGTGGCTCGAGTGATGGATCGATTGAGTGGTTTGACTGGTGACTTGAGAGTGGCTCGATTGAGTGGCTGAGAGAGGCTCGATTGGGTGGCTGCTAGATTGGTGCAGCTGGGAGTGGCTCGATTGGTGCAGCTCAGAGTGGCTCGATTGGTGCAGCTAAGAGTGGCTCGATTGCAGAGGTTGAGGATGGCTCAATTGCGGCGGTTGAGAGTGGCTCGATTGCGTAGGTTGAGAGTGGCTCGATTCTGGAGGTTGAGGATGGCTCAATTGTGGCAGCTGAGAGTGGCTCGTCTGCGTCTCCGACATCTCCTAAACACCTGAAATACTTCAAAATGTACAATGTATTCAAGGATGATGCAAAAACTTCCTAAATATGCAAAGTGTATAAAAGAGGTTCTAAAATGATGCAAAATGACTAGTTATCTTAGCTAGATGCATAACAAATACATGCTAAGGATATGCAAAATATAGACATATCAACTCCCCCAAACTTATTATTTGCTTGCCCTCAAGAAAACAATCAAGAACAAAGCATGGAAGAGAGGTGTGAAGATGGGGTCTCAGAACCTAAAACATGCTGAATAGAGTAGTTAGAATCAAGGTCCTTGTTTTTAGTTCTATGATGCATGGTGAAGGAACGTTATTTCTTGAATCTACACATGCAATCCGATCAATCATTCCCTTTAACATTCATTAACAGAAAACCGTGAATCAAGCTAAGCAATGTCATTGAACTCATTTGGTTAGGGTAAATGGTTAGAGACATAGATGGTCTCCTCCTCAAGCGGTTTTATCAATATAGAACAAGGTTCTCTCACGAAAAGAAGTTGAGCTGAAGAGAAGGCTAAAGGTTGAAACCAAATGATACATACAAGAGCAGTTCTCTGTCTACCCAAAGGTCCCCAGGGAAAGTCAGTCCTAACATTCTAACCCAGAAGTTGGTCCTATCTCTACCCTTTATCAGAAACATCATCTCAAAATTTTTACACTTAGTCTTAGGAGGAGTTCACTTCTTTTTATTCTAGCGGATTGAGAAATCTTTATTATCACTATGGTTCATTTTTCTTTTCTTCTAAGTACTCTAGACATCTTAAGCATTTATTTCTTTCTTTTCTTTGTCTAATCTTTTTATTTTATGCCCAGAACCAATAACGCTTTTTACTTTGCTCAACCCAAATCCTTTACTAGACTTGTAAACTATGAAAACACATCCCCCCTCCTAAAGACTTTCTACCACTTTACTTTTCTGCACAAATCCATACCCAATACCCAAAATCGAGTTCTCACCTAGTCCTACTAGTCCAGATAACGTGAACTAGAACTACACAGGATCCTACTCTTGTCGGTTAGTACCTAACACTTTCTAACAAGCTCAACTCAGAAAAAGCCTGACACTCAAGAATACAATTGGCTTGAAAGAACGGTTGGTTAAGGGTGCGGGGAACTGTTCCAAAGATGGGAATCAGCTACTTGGATTGAAAAAGGTGGTAAAAAATGTGAAAGACAATCCAAGTATGTATATGGTATCCATGAGTTCAATTTCAATGCATAACAGGATAATTGTAAGTCATGATTAGGTTCAGGTAGATAGGAAATGATATCAATTCAAAACATGCTCCAATCTTAAATTTTCAAGTTCAATCATCAAGCATCAAAGAGCTAATAACAAGGGCCTTGATCCTAAGCATGCTAACAAGGGTACAATCATTATCAACCCCTATGCTAAATGCAACAAACCTATGTGAATAACACTAGACTCAATCCTAATATGCAAGTGCAAACTATATGAACACTCTGTTTTTGTGGAAATTTTTGATTTTTTTTTTCAATTTTTTTATTATGCAAGTAGATGGATGCAAACGCAAACATGATATGATGCAAAATTTTGAAATAAGAATCAAAAAACACAACATCAGATACATCATCTCAAAGCCTCCCCCAAACTTAAATTACACAGTCTCCTGTGTAAAAAAAAAATTTGCAAAAGGATTTGAGAATCACAACAAAAGCAATGCATGAATGAAATAGTATATACAAAGGGAAGGTATGAGTACATCAGTAGTAGAAGAAGGAGTCCGTGCTCGCCCAAGGAGGAGCGTGAAACTGACTCTGTCCTTCGCCTTGTTTGGGATCCGCGGGAGTGACCTCAGCTGGTTGGTTGACGTGCTGCTCAACCGCTTGCGTGTTCTGATATATGGCTGCTCGTCACACTGCATGTCATCGACTCTGGACTCACCATGGTCCGATACCAATACAACAACCTCCGTAGGCTGATAATCACCTTGATATTTGATTTGTTGCTCAACCCTAGGCCTGGGCATTCGGTAAGAACCGAGAAAACCAAACCGAAAGAACCGAGTTTTTCGGTTCTCGGCGATGAAGCTGAGGGGAAGAGCGAACCGAATGGCAGAAATATTTAGAGATTTTGGTTTCCAATTCAGTTCGGTTCGACAAGCCATAACCGAACGGTTCTTCGGTTCTTCTCCATCATCACCTATACTCACAATTTTCTCAGGTTCTTAGGCCTTAGCAAGTTGCAGATGCGGCGGAGACAAAAAAATTATGTTTAGTATCGAAAGGAAGAAGAAGATACACGTAAGCGACTTTACAAAATGTGGGCTTAAAGTTTAATAGACCTATTTTATAAAGAATTATAGGCTTATTTAATATGTCACACAAAGCCCAAACGTAGTGACAGCCCACTATCTATTATTCTATTTACAAAATAAATTAATAAAGTAAAAAATCCTAGATTAGATTTGTTTTATCTTTTGTCTCTCCCAGCCGCATCTTTTTTGACCTCTCCAAAATCTCTCAAGATCTGTGTTTTCTTTTCCTTCTTTTTGCGTTTGCTTCTGTTTTTGCTTCACATCTCTTATTTTATTGTCTCTCCTCCTAACTTGAGAACCTCACATATCTTTGGGGGATTTTTAGTCTTTTATCTTGTCTCTCCTCTTAACCTCACTGATCGACTTTACCTACTTCTTGGTTTTCACCATCAATACTCAATCGCCTTTCACATTTTATCATATGCCATCAACACATGAGTCCTCACAGATCGTAAAACGTTTTTTTTTTTGTTACATTTTCATTATTTTAGTCTAATTCGAACCGAAATAGAACAAAAATTGGTTAAGTTCAGAATTGATTTAACACTCGATAACCGACCCAAACGAATAACCCGAACCGAATTAAAATTCGGTTCCACTCGGTAGCATTTTTAAATAACCGATTGGAAAATCGAATAAACTGAACCGAATAACCCGATTAAACCGATTGCCCATGCCTACTCAACCCCGTGCATACCCTGATGATCGCCCTGAGCTTCGACTCGCTGCCCAACCTCATCTCGAGCTGCAGAACGACGCGCTGATCGATGACTAGAAGAAGCTCTGGAACCCCACGAACCGCGTCTCTGTCTCTCCCTAGACTCGTGTGACGAGTGGCGTGAAGGAGCAAGTGAAGGCTGACGCTTTCGAGGCACATACGAAGATTGACGTGCTGGAGAGGGGATCGGAGAAATGGTTCTCTGACGAGTTGGCTCGATGGAGACTTTGTGTGTGGCTCGAGAGAGGGGCGCGATCGGGTGTTGGCTTGAGTGGCTCGAGCGTGGTAGTTGGAGCGTGTGCGGAGTGAGATTGGCTCGAGCGTGGTAGTTGGAGCGTGTGCGGAGTGAGATTGGCTCAAGCGTGACAGCAGAGGCGTCGCTCGAACAAGTGCAGAGTGATGAACCTCTCAGGATGGGTTGAGTCTGATTCCACGCCGTCGGTTGAACCTTGCTCGAGTCGACGATGGTTGAGAACGCACGGTGGTGGTTGAACTCTGCAACACCTCTTCTTCATTATCCCAAACTTCTTCCTTAATTTCCTTGGAAGAGAACTTCTCATTGTACCTTAGAGCTTCTTGATTTGCCCACTCATCTCCTTCACCATAGCTGTTAACTCTTTTACTGAATCTCTTAGAATCTGAGTATTTTGGAGTTCATACAAACTATCAAGCGCGGGAGGACTTGATTCTTGCGGTTGGTGAGGTGTAGGAAGCAGGTGTTGATGCTTAGGGAGGGTAATGACTGCACTCGAGTTGGAGAATGGTCGAGTGACACTTTGAGTTTTCTCTTTGGTTACCAAAACCTCAGTTTCTGCCTCATTCACACTCTCAAAGATGTCAAACCCAGCTTTATGATCTTTATCTTCAATCACGAAGGTCTGCCCATCAATAGTTGGTTTCTTCTTAGAATCTTTGATGTCAAACTTCATCTTGAAGTTTTTACCCAGGTTGAGATCAATCATCCCTTTCTTGACATCAATGACTGCTCCAGCTGTAACTAAGAAAGGTTTTCCCAGGATTAGAGGATCTTTAGGCTCTTCATCCATTCCCAGCACCACAAAATCAATAGGAATCTCAGCTTATCCAATTTTGATGGGGCAAGTTCTCTAGTAGACCATGAGGCAATCTAGTAGTCCTATCAGCCAATATTAAGCGGAGATTGCATGACTTGTATTCGTTGAATCCTAGCCTCTGAGCTACAGAGAGTGGCATGAGGCTTACTGAAGCACCAAGGTCACATAGGCACTTTTTGAAAGTCAATGGACCTACAGAACAAGGCAAGGTGAAAGAACCAGGGTCCTCTAGCTTCTTTGGGATAATCATCTAATGAATAACAGCTTCGCATTCATGGATAACCCCACCTATGTCATGCACTACCCTATCATCTTCCAAAACCTTAGCTTGAGCTCCTTTAGCTATCTCCTCCTTCTCTTTGGTCCTTTTTGTTACCAAATCAGTTAAAAACTTTTGATATTGAGGCACAAGTGCAAAGGCATCAAGCAAAAACATCCTAAGTTCAATCTCCTTGACTTGGTTTTCGAACAGGGCTTTATACTTCTCAGTAAGCTGCTTCTTAAACCTCACTGGAAACGGTAGGAGTGGCTTGTATGATGTAGGAATGAATTTTCCAGGTTTATCCTTGGGAACAGTGGGTTATTTAGTAGCTTCAGGATCATATTGCTTGGCTGACTTAATTGGATCCTTGAGCACCTCGACAGGATCCTTTATCTGAACTTCATATTGAAGAAATTCCTCCCCATCTAAACTCTCAGTGTCCTCAGTGAGTTGTACATCTACAGCTTGGGTGGTGATGGCATGCATAGTAGCATAGTCCTTGGGGTTTTGAACTACTTTTCCAGGTAGTTGGCCAGTTGTTAGGATAGAAGTAGAAACAGTCTTACCTTCCATATACTTCATCTTGGAGTTAAGGGCTTCAAACTTGACATTCAAATCATTGTAAGAACATTCCATCCGCTGACTTAGTTCAGCAAACTTCTTGGCATTATCCAGAGAACCACTAGCTTGACCTTGAAAAAGTTGTTGCAGCATGTGCTTCATTTCTCGATCTGGAGCTTGAGTAGGTTGAACTTGTTGAGGTGAAAATCCTGGTGGTGGTCCGGAAGGAGCGTGAGAACTTTGCTGGAACTATTGCTTAGGCACGAATCCTTGATTGTAATGAACAAAAGGTTTTTGCGGACCTTGTTGTTGCTACTGAGGAGGGTACACATGATCTTGTGGATTTGCAAAATTGGTGCTCCGGTAAGACAAATTGGGGTTCGTCTTGTAGGGGTTATAACTCTTGTTGTATCCACCTTGATTCTGGACGTAGTTGATTGCTTCAGACTGCTAACCCTTCCCATCCTGAACTTGAAAAGGGTCAGCCTCAGATACGAAATGGACAGTCTAATGCTGACTTAGCAAGAGGTGGTCAAGCTTTTCATTGACATTCTCAAGGTCCCTCTTGTACTTATCCTCAGACCCAGCGTCGCCGCGAACTGTGCGGTCATAAGCCTCATTGTAGCTGCCGTCAGACTGGGCGAGATTCTCAACCAGTTGCCATCCTTCCTCAATGTCTTTCTTCAAGAAATTACCGTTAGCAGCATACGTATCTTTGGTAGTACACCACGCTAGAGAGTTCTCAGCAGTGACTCGTTGCTGAAACCATGGTGTGGACACTGGCTGTGGTAACCCTTGAAACACTCCTAGGCTTCACATAATGATTCTGAGCTCTTCTGAGTAAAGCTAGAAATCTCATTCCTGAGACGTGTTGTTCTTGAGTTGGAGAAGAACTTGGCCAAGAATGCTTTCTTGCAACCATCCCAGGTTGTGATTGATCCCTTGGGAAGGTTTTTGTCCCATTGATGAGCTTTGTCTCCCAGGGAGAATGGGAAGAGGCGCAACTTGTAGCCATCCTCACTCACGCCATTGATCTTAATGAGACTGCCCAAACGGTCGAACTCATCCAAGTGGTCTAGTGGATCCTCCATAGGCAACCCATGAAACTTGTTTCCCTGGATCATGGAGATCAGACTGGCATTGATTTCGAAGTTGTTGTTCTCCACGGCGGGAGGGACGATTCTAGCACGCTGAGTATGAGTGTTTGGTGCATCCCCAGCACCAATTTTTTGCGGTCTCGGATTTGGTTCATTCTGTTGTTCCATAGTGACTGGTGCGGGATGATCAGTGAGTTTACGACCTTATCGTGGTCATTGCAACCGATTGATTTTGTCGATAACAAGATGGAGATTCTGATGCCCTCTTGATCTGGTGTGCATGCAATGTTGCAATCAATAGGTACCTAAGATGCAAAACAAACAAGCAGACAACCAAAGCAAGTCAGTACCCAGAATGATAGGTGTAACAAAACTTAATCTTGTAAAACTTGAAATCTTAAATGTAGCAAAACGAATCCCAAATGGCAACGGCGCCAAATTAATACTAGGCTTTTTGTGTCTCCTAGTAGGTCTCAGTTAACCTTATGTGTTGTAGTACAAAAGGTGTCAATCCAAATGGGATGTTGCTAACAATCAAAATGTGATCAAGCAATCACAAGTCAAGCCAGTTCAAAAATGGTGTTTGTCTAACAATCCTAGAATGGTTGAAATGCAAAAAAATGAAATGAGTCAAAGAACTAGAAACAAAAATGTATGACAAGAAGAGAACAAGAATAAGTGAAATCGAAAATGATTCTAAGCATGAACAAATGAAACAGTCTCAAGTATGTAATATCAATTGAAAAGATAAACGTTTTAAGGATGGGGTAATTGATGTCGGTGGAGTATCCTAGTCTATAGAGTGCTTAACATACCACAAGCAAATTATCCCTAAACAATGAACATCGCAACTAAGCCAATCCAATCTCTTGGCAAAAGCTACTCATACTCAACCACTTCCATACATAGCTCTCGCTAGAGAAACATGGTCGAGCAGTCATGACAAACAAGTTCATTCACGTCAACAAACATCCTAGACAACTAATCTCTTAGGCTAGGAAGTAAGTCTCTGGCACTAGTTGGTCAAACATTTCATCGAACACCTTTTGGATGCGGAAATGTCTAAAACCTAGTTCCAATTGATCAGAGAGAAACAAGTATTTCTAACTCTAGTGCAGAAGGGAATTATACAATTAAAGCTTAAACACTCTACATCCTAAGATCCTCTACCTAATCTATCTCATCCTCAAGAACTACCACACTACTCAGATCCAAAAATCATCATCAACAATACAAATTCAGAAAACATTGAAACAAGCATTCTTAGATAGGTAAAAATGAGATGAACAAGTTTGTAGAAGAAATCAAATGCAAATACTCAATGTATAAAAAGATATCTGGATACAAAGTCTGAGAACGGTTTTGGAGGCTAGGTAAAACCTTCAGAACAAAATCAGATAAAAGATAAGATGTCTCAGCAAAGACTTAACAAAATGTATATATAGTAGTCCAACATGGAAATCCCGACAACTTAAAACGACAAGGTAAAGCGTCGGTTCGATAATCTCTTGAAGCGTGTGAAACCAAACGTCTTTCTTCCCGACATGTGCGATCGAGTCCGTGCGTGGCAGGGGAGCATGGCTCGATCAAACAAGCTGGAGTGCGTGGCGGGGGAGCAAGGATCGATCAGACAAGCTGGAGTGCGTGGCGAGGGAGCATGGCTCGATCAAACAAGCTGGAGTGCGTGGCGAGGGAGCATGGCGCGAGCTGGGTGTATACGCATCCACTAAAACGATAATAACTCTTAAACTGCACCTCCGATTGGTTTGAAATAAACAGCATTGGAAAGATGACTCAATTCTCTACAACTTTGATGAAGACGGAAAAATCTGAGTCCCTATACCGGTGGCTCGACTAATGGCTCGATTGAGTGGTATGACTGGTGACTTGAGAGTGGCTCGATTGAGTTGCTGAGAGAGGCTCGATTGGGTGGCTGAGAGAGGCTTGATTGGTGCAGCTGGGAGTGGCTTGATTGGTGCATCTGAGTGTGACTCGATTGGTGCAGCTGAGAGTGGCTCGATTGCGGAGGTTGAGAGTGGCTTGATTGCATAGGTTAAGAGTGGCTCGATTCTGGAGGTTGAGGATGGCTCGATTTTGGCCGCTGAGAGTGGCTCGATCGTCTACGTCTCCGACGTCTCCTAAACACCTGAAATACTTCAAAATGTAAAATGTATGCAAGGATGATGCAAAAACTTCCTAAATATGCAAAGTGGATAAAAGAGGTTTAAATTATGCAAAATGACTAATTATCTTAGCTAGATGCATAACAAATACATGCTAAGGACATGCAAAATATAGACATATCAATCGGGCTAGGGATAGTTGAGCTTCAGAGCCCAATCTCGCAGATCTTCCAACCTACGCGACACGTTCTAGATTGGGTGCTTTACGTTTGGAATTGCGCCGAAAAATTTGGTCACTTTCGATTTTAGGCAAAGAGACAGGATCTGAAGTGCTCGCCATGACAGATGATCGGAGAGTGCGGAGGAAAATCAAAAATTGCAATAATAAATAAATAAACAAAGAGGAGAGAGAACATAGCGGACTACCTTGTGTTGTTGGCGAAAAATGAGAAATGACAAGGGGAGCTGTGTATTTATAGAATCAGATGGGCGGCAACCCTACGAAAATCATCATAACCTACGCGACTTTTCAGCTTCCGACCTAGTTGATGCGACGTATGTGACACGTGTGGCGACAACAATTGGTGGAAGTTCGAGAAAATTAATTTGAATTTCTTTATGGTTTAGATCGGATATTTTCTTTCCTAAAGTTCTGATATTCGAATTTACTTCTGAATATTATGAACGGGGGGGAGCTAATTGTTGGTGCAAGATTTAGCACCCGACATACCGGTCTAAACCAAAAAGATAAATCGATCATTTAACCGGAAATCCGGTTTGACCTTAAATTCAGCGGATGCAACGAAGCCCAGTCAGATCAGAGGGCCCAGCCCTGAGGATGAAGAGCCGACTTCCCAGTTCGCCTCTTGACCGACCTGACGAGAAAGAAGTAACTTTCCAAATCTTGGTTAAAGTTATAAAAGAAGTTAATATGTTCTATAATCTTGTAAAGAGTATAAATAAGGGGAGAGACCCTCCCATTGTAAATTATCAAGCAATTGAATATGAGAACCTTTTTCTCTTTGTTTTTGAAAAAAACCCTAACTGGAGCCCTAAGAGATCTAAACCATCTTTTCGATTTCAAGCTTTGATTGAGTTTCTTGAAAAATTATTTTTTTGAATTTATTTACCCCATCAAACAAATATTCAACAAAGACTTCCAATAACCATATGACACCAAAGTTTGATATCTTTTTTATGCATTTAGTATGAAAGCTGAAACATGTTATTTTATGGTGGTGAGATGGTGAATGTGTGTGAATGAGTGTGTGCAATGGAATGGTGGTGGGTGTTTCAATTCCCCTTATGCAGTTGCAGTATAAGAGGTGTCAATCCAGTCTGAGTGCTTGTGAACAATCAAGATGTGCATATGATTCTAAGTTAAGCCAAATATGATGATGATTGTCTGTCACTAACAATCCTATGATGAAAATGATGAAAAGCAGAAAGTAAACTAAAAGAACTAAAGACTAGATGCAAATAAGACTGAATGATTATGATCTAGAAACAGAAACAGAAACTGTAAATACTAGAATGGAACTAATGCAAGGCAAGTAATGAACTAGATGCTAAGTGAATGCAATGAAAATGCAACAGGAATGAAACAAGAATGAAACAAGACAAACACATAAACAAGCAATCTGGGGAACAGCTCGATCAGCACTCGACCGAGTGTAGGTCGAGTGGGTGGTCGAGTTGGGTAAAAACGTGAAAACAGAGCAATACAAGAAAAACAGAGCAATATTAAATCAGATCAAACAACAAGCAAACGATGATATTTAAACTAGAAATTCAATAAACAAAGAAGGTTCTGAGGATGGATTCATGGGATAAACTGATCATTGTGGTGATCTAACTTAATCAACAAATCTCAAGCAAAGCTATGAGCTGACCTCTAGACATATTAATCTAAGACAAGTCTCTCCCACTCTCATGGTCAAGAGACAATCAAACCTATGCAATCCTAGACTTGCTCTCACAATGAAAAGAATCTACACAAGCAGGCATTAAGCAATACATCTCAAACCAAACAAGACTCCTAATCTCTTAGCAAGCCTAATGGTAAGCTCTAGATCTAGCCTTATCTATGCTTTCTAAACATTGGTGTGATGCTAAAAAGCTTAAGATCAGATCCTACCCTCTCAGATATAGAATCAGCATTAAGAACATCTAGCCTAGAAGAGATCTACAACAAACAAGCTTGATCAAATCAGAAACACCACAAGATCAATCTATCCTAACCCATCCTCAAGATCCTAAGAAGACTACTCACAAGACATGATCAAACAAATCATAAACCCAGAAATCAATGAAACTTGCATGACTAGAAAGATAAGAATGAGATCTACAACTTTAAAGAAGGAATCAAACTTAAATTCTTAAAACCCAGAAAGTTATTCAACAACCAAGTTTCAAGGAATCTCCTTTTCTCAAGAACAAAATCCAAAAATATAAGAAAAGGCAAAAGGAATATTCTTCCTAAAAAGGTAAAAACTAGGTTTATCAAAAGCTGACTAAAAATCTAGAATAAAACTTGGTTCAGGTGGCTGCAGTACAAGTCCTTATATAGTGGGTGAGGTGGAAGCCCTAAAAATAGGAAAGTCAAAGTGGTCCACGAATCGGTCAACTCGACCAGTGCTCGGTCGAGTGACCGGTCGAGCTGGCTTCCCTGGTGCATCTCCACTCGGTCGAGTCCATCTCCCACTCGGTCGAGTGCTTGGTCGAGCTGGACTCCGGGTCTTGGTTCTTCAGCCTTTAACTTCCTTGTTTCCTCCTTATGACAGCTTCACATCTCTTCTCCTTTGCTTCCATGCTCCTTAAGCTCCAAAATCACCTGTTTATGCATGAAAAGATGCAAATGCAATGCAACTACACTCTAATGCAAGATTGGTCCTAAAGCTACACAATAAGGGTGAAAATGGATAGAAAAAGATGCAAAAGATGTGAATAAACTAAGGGAAAACATGGTAAAATATATGAACATCAACACCCCAAACTTAGTCTTTGCTTGCCCTCAAGCAAATAAACAAGACATAAGAAGGTAAGTGAGGTTTAAAAATGGGATCTCAGCTCCTAAAGCTTGCAAATAGACCATCTAGAATCAATGTCCAAGTTACTAGTACTATGATGCAAGTTGAATGAGCTGGAAATAAAGACTTTAGACAAACATTTCACAACCTTTATTGACTTGAACCTTAGATATCCACATGCATTCAAATCAACCATTTCCTTTAACATTCATTAATCAAGAACATGAATCAATTCTATGCAATGCTTAAACTCATTTGGCTTGGCAATAAAGGGTTTTGAGACAATGATGGTCTCTTTTAGAGTGGGGTTTGTCAAATTCAAGGTTCTCTCATAAAAATGGATTGAGCTTTAGAAGAATGCTAAAGGTAAGAACACCTAGACACATACAAGAATAAAACCTTGTCTACCCAAAGGTACCCAAAGTGTTTATTCCTAACAATCTAAACCCAAATGATCCTAGTGCTACCCTTTAACTTCTTCTTTTCTCTTTAACCCTTTTCTCTTTTGGTTTTCAAGTCTTAGGAGAGGTTTCTTATTTGATCTTTCTAGTGGGATGGGGGATTCTTATTGATTGCTATGGTTCTCTTTTCTTCTTATTCTTAAGACACTTAAGCTTTTTGCTAAACTGCTCTTTGCTTTCTTTTCTTTTTCCTTTAACTAGAACCATCTTAGATAACATTCTCTTACTTCCCATCCTTTCACTAGACATTAACTTTCACTTAAACACATCTCTCTCCTAAAGACTCTACCCTTTTTCTTTCTCTTTTCTTTCTTTTCTTTTTATAACAGCCAAGTCCCAAACCCAACAAGCAAATCACCTAGTCCTATCTAGTTTGAAAAATGCAAACTAGAACTACACAAGGTTTTACTCTTGTCAGTTCAAACCTAACACTTTCTACCAAGCTCAATCCCAAAAAGGCCTCACACACACAAAAATAAACATGGCTTGAAAGAAAGGTTTGGTTAAGGGTAGGGAAACTGATCTAAAAGTGAAATCAGCTACTTGGATCAACAAGAGTGGTAAAAAGGAAAAAGATGATCCAAATATGTATATGGTATCCATGAGTTTAAAGCAATGCATACATTGATAATTAAAAGTCAATATTAGGTTCTTATAAATAGGAAATGGAATCAAATCACAACATGCTTCAACTTAGACCAGCAACAATGCAAGAATTCCATGCTTGGTTCAATCTTATGCTTCCTACTACTCAACTAGCATCAAAGTACTAATAA
Organism: Camelina hispida; assembly: GCA_023657505.1. Classification (NCBI taxonomy): domain Eukaryota; kingdom Viridiplantae; phylum Streptophyta; class Magnoliopsida; order Brassicales; family Brassicaceae; genus Camelina; species Camelina hispida. Next base: position 38,754,524 of record CP094634.1, on the reverse strand, counting down.
CTTGGGCATTGATCCTAGTCTAGTGAATTAAGCAAACTAACAAGGAAATTCTCATCATAGATCCCTAATGCAAATATTATACAATTCTACATGAAACATGCTAAATAAGATCCTAATATGCAATGCAAACTACATGAACACTCTTTTTTATAAAGATTTTTTTTCAAAATTTTTCAAATTTTTATGGTTTTTCTATGCCTTAGATGCTAATGCAAGTGCTAACATGATAATGATAAAAATTTGAAATAAGAAAACAAAACACAACATCAAATGCTATCTAGAACCCTCCCCCAAACTTAAATCACACAGTCCCTGTGTGTAAAAGTTGTGAGAAGACTCTAGACTATAAACAAAACACAACACAAAATTCAATATGAAATGCTATGGTATAAACAAGGGAAGGTGATGATGGTACCTTAGGGATTGTGGAAGAAGTTGTCCACATCCATCTGCATGCTATCATAGGAGTAGCTGGGATCAGGCTGGTGGCTTGGAGAAGGGCTTTGGGGCAGCTCGACTATGCCAATCGAGTGGGACTCGGTCGAGTGCTGGTCCGAGTGGGGTGGTCGAGCTGGGTTGCGAACCTCCCAATCTTGAGTCTGGAACTGCTGGTACTGATGGTAGAGTGCTGGATCCATATAGTATTGGGGTGGGATGGGTGGGTAAGAAGGATAACCTGGATAAGCAGCTGGAGGTGGGAAGCCATAGGGTGCTCTGGGCTGGTGCTCGACCGAGTGCATTGGAGGTGCTCGGTCGAGTGGTTGCTCGAGTGACCCGGTCGAGTGCCTCGGAAAGTGTTGTTCTCGGGTACTTGAGCTCCTCTTCCTCTGATTTGGCTCGTACATGGAAGCCCTAGCTGGTTCCACAGGATTTGTAACCCTTGAAAGTGCTCTAGTTGAGCTGCTTCTTCTCAAAGGGCTTGAATGTTGGCTAGGAGATGAGTTTCCACTCTTCAGCTCAGCAATCTCCTTCTTCAAGCCTTTGATGGTCTTAGCCATGTTGGTCACCTTCTTCTTGAGCTTATCAAACCTCTTCCCATTCCATTTGTTCCATCTTTGCAAGAGGTCAGCCTCTTTGCATTCTCCCTCACTCCTCTACTATCTCTTGGGTTTGGCTCATAGTCTTCAAAGTAGAATTGTTGCTCTCCATCAGCTACTTGTTCATTCTCAGCTTCCTCAACCCTTTGTTGAATCACTCCATCAAACCAATACTCCTCAGTTGGCCAAAAATCAATGTTGGCTCCTTCTTGAATGTTGGTTAGCTCTTGGTTAGGCAAAATGACCTGCTTCTTCCCAAGTGTTGGAAGCTCAAAGTTGAATATATGGTTGCCTTGGTGCATCTCTTTGGCTAGGATGAGGGTGGAGGCAAGGTAGCTTGAGTCTATCCATCTTGGTAAGGCTTTTTCTCCTCTTAGTTGGATGTTGGCAGCTTGAAGGATTGGAGTGATGATGCCTCCAATGGTGAGTGCTCCTCTTGAACCCTTGTTCTCAAGCTTTCCTACCCAACTCCTCAACTGTATCATGTGATCTATCAAAACCATTCCAAGATCTGTCTCAACAGTGCTACCAAGGATGATGGTTCCATTCCTTGCTTGAAGAAGAACTCCATTAAGGGCCAAATCAATCATCTTCAGCTCCCCTTCATTGATGTTTCCAGTCTCCTTTCTTGCAAAGAAAGTATTAGCAAGAGCCTTGTGGAAATACCTTAGGACTGGGCTCCTAATCCTTGAACTCTTGGAGTTGGAGGATGAGTAATACTTGTTGTCCCCAATGGTCTCCCATACAGCATACAACTCCTCTCTTGGAACCATCAAACTCCTATGGCTCCCAACCTCAAATCCAAACACCTCAGCTAGCTTCTTCAAGGTAAGTTCATGCTGCCTCCCTCTAATGGTGAAGGAGATGTGACCAGCTCCATGCTCAGCAGTCTTTCTTAGTTGTTGGTGCAGCTTGACAGTGGCTAGGAACTCACAGCTTTCCTCTCTATAGCCTTCCAAGCAAAGCTCCATGAACTTGGTGAGGTTGCTCTTCTCAAAAGGCATGCCACATCTTCATCAATACCCAACTTCTCCATGGTCTCCTTGTGAGGATATCTTGTTCCTAGGAACTCCATTCTCATAAAAGCATCATATAGCTGCTTTTTGATAGCCCACAAGATTCAGCCTCTCCATCATCCCTTAATTCTTCTTCCTCACTCATCTCTTCACTTTCACTCTCTTCTTCTTCTTGCTCCACTTCAACTGCTGGCCTCTTCCCTTTGTTTCTGTACCCCTTATCATCTCATCAATAGTGGGCTCCCTTTCTTCCTCACTCTCAGTCCTCTCAGGATCCTCCACAATTGGCTTTTTCCTGAGACTCGGCACCTGGCTCGACCGACTGCTCGACCCAGCACTCGGTCGAGTGGTCGATCGAGTGGTCCGTCGAGTGGCTCTCCTAGCTTCCCTCTTGGTTCAAGATCAGCATCACGACGTTCCTGGGAGCTTGCAGCGGATTTGTGGGACTTCTTGGTGATCTTAGAAGACATTTTCAAAAAGAAACTGAAGGGAAATAAACTCAAAGCTCAAAGTTAATAGGTTAGTGACCCAAAAACTTGAAAGAACAAAGCTAGAGCAAGAGATGAACTTTGAGAGAGATTTGAAGCTAAAATTTAAAAGTTTTGAGCAAATGAGCAAGTGTGAGAAGTTAGGATCAAGCTAGAGCTATTTAAAGAAGCCTAGGAGACAAGAAAACAAGGTTGGAGCGTCCTTACATTTCAAATTTGAAATGGGAATCTTTGACTTGCTTTTTGGCTCCCACTCGACCCACCACTCGACCAGCACGTGGTCGAGCTCCTTGACCAAATTCAAAATTTTGAAAATTTTCTCCTTGTTCTTCCCCCCACTTGATCATTCTAGAAGATTGGGAATAAGTTGGGCCTCAATTGGTATCCAGCTCGGCCGAGTACCTCTTGTTTTGTGGTCGAGTGGGCCTGCGAACCTTCTTCTCTTTGGCCACATCTCTCCTTACCCAACTATATCATCACTTAAAAGCCTGTCCAACAAAATCATAAAACAAAACACATCAAACTACTAAGAAAATTAAACCATATGTACAAGGGATACCTTAGGGACTTCCTCCCTAGTGAGCTTGTTTAAAGTCACTAAGCTTGACTTTGGTTCCCTTCTTAACTTTGGTTTAGATACCAAGGAGGTGATGAAATCCTCCCTGGAACCTCCTGATCAGTGTGAAGTTGATCCTCAATCACCTCACTCTTAACACTCAACCCATATTTCTTCTTAAACTTGAGCCTAGGCCTTGCCTTCCTCAAAGACTTCTTGGTCAGCTTGACTTGAAGATCCTTAACCATACTAGTCAACTCCTGAACTGACCTCTTAAGCTTCTCAACAATCTCCTCTTGAGGTGGGAACTCAGCCTTTGGGGTTGCCTTATCACTTAAGCTTCCTTGACCTCCCTTGTCTTTGATAGTGAAGGGCTGGTCATCAATGGTAGGAAGGTTAGTAGGATTGTGGATATTGAACTTCATAACCACATCTTCAGCTATGTTTAAGGTCACAAGACCCTCCTTCACATCAATGACTGCTCCTACAGTAGCCAAGAATGGCCTCCCTAGCAAGATTGGATCCTCAGGCTCCTTATCCATTTCTATCACCACAAAGTCAGTGTGAATCCTTGCTTTCCCTATCTTAAGTGGGACATTCTCCAATCTGCCTACTACCTCTCTATTTGTCCCATCAGCTAAAAGCACATGGAGGTTGGTAGATTTGAAATCAGTCCTTCCAAGCTTTTGGGCTATGGAGTAAGGCATGACACTTGTTGAAGCTCCCAAATCACAAAGACACTGGTTGTAGTGAAGGTAGCTGATAGTGCAAGGTAGGTAGAAAGGTCCTGGATCACTGAGCTTTACTGGAATGATCACTCCTCCAAGGTTCTCAAGATCTTTCTCATCTTGAGCTTCAGCCCTCTTACTAGACAAATCAAGCAAAAAGTTTTTGTAGAGAGGATAAGGCTTATATTGTTCCAAGGCAGGTCCTCTCTCCTCTTCTTGGTAGGCTATTATGATCTCTTGAATGGCTGACACTTGTTCCTCTTTCTCAACCAAAGCTTCTTCTTTCAAAACCCTCTCTTCCTCTTGTTGCTTAGCCAACAATGCCTTTTTCTCAATTATTTCCCTTAACTCCTTGATCTTCTGTGCTTTGAAACGCCCAGGGAATGGTAGAGGAGGCTTGTAAGCAGGAGGAATGTACTTAGCAGGCTTGACAGCTTCCAATTGCTCAGCTCGATCGACCACTCGAGCATGCACTCGATCGAGTGTGTGGTCGAGCTGCTGGTCGAGTTCTCCTGCTAGTTCCTGTTTACTTGCACAGATGTCACTTGGGGCTTCAGCAACTGGTGAATTCCCCCAAACTTGGACTTCACTGTCCTCAGTGACTTCTTCCTCGTGAATTAAGATGGCCTTGGCTGTGAACTCCCTTGGATTTTGAACAGCTTTGCCAGGGAGTTGGTTGGGTTTTGGAGCTGAAGAAGAGGCTATGTTGCTCTCCATATACTTGACTCTAGAGTTAAGACCTTCAAACTTCATGTTCAGGTCATTGTACTGTGAAGTAAGCCTTTGGTTCAGTTCAGCAAACTGCTTAGCCTCCTCAATCTTCCCTTGTGTTTGACCAATCAACAGTTGCTGTATCATAGCTCTAAGGTCTTGTTCCTGGCCTTGGTTAGTCTGAAACCCTGGTGGGGGACACAATTGGGGCTGGAACACTTGTTGCTGTTGTTTGGGAATATAGTTTTGGAACCCTTGAGGCTGTTGAGGCTGTTGAGGAGGGTAGACTTGATCTTGTGGATTAGCCACATTGGTGCTTCTATAAGATAGGTTGTTGTTCTTGAAACCACCTTGATTGTAACCTTTGAATCCACCTTGGTTCTGCATGTAGCACAACTCAGCAAACTCTGTCTCCCCTCTTGAACTGGAGCTTCTTCTTCACCAATGAAGTGAACTGACTTGGACTGGCTGAGAAGGATCTTATCAAGCTTCTCATTGACCATCTTCAAATCTCTCTTGTACTTGTCCTCTTGATCAGCTGAGGAACTCCTTATGGTCCTATCATAGTCTTCATTATAATTGCCATCTGATTGAGCAAGATTCTCCACTAACTCCCAGCCTTCATCTACATGTTTGTTGAGGAAGTTGCCATTGGAGGCTGTGTCAAGGAGCATCCTGAACTTTGGAAGGACTCCTCTATAAAGTGTACTCAACAATGACTCCATACTGAATCCATGATGAGGGCACTGAGTTTGATAGCCCTTGAACCTTTCCCAAGCTTCACAAAAGCTCTCATTGTTCCTTTGAGCAAATCCAGAGATCTCATTTCTCAATCTAGCAGTCCTAGCATTGGAGAAGAATTTGGCCAAGAAAGCCTTCTTACACTGGTCCCAAGTAGTGATAGCACCAGTTGGCAAAGTCTTTTCCACAAATGAGCCTTGTCCCCAAGAGAGAAAGGGAACAACCTCAGCTTGAAACCATCTTCACTTACTCCATTTATCTTTGTTAGGCCACAGATCCTGTCAAACTCATCAAGATGATCTAAAGGGTCCTCCATAGGCAATCCATGAAATTTATTGGCCTGAATCATTGAAATCAAACCACTCTTGATCTCAAAGTTGTTGTTGGCAACTGTTGGTGGAACAATGCCAGCTCTTTGGTTATGAGTGTTAGGTGCATCTCCAGCACCAATATGTCTTGGTCTCTGTACTTGATCCTGATGATCCATGGCTACTGGAACCTCTTGTTGTTGCTGAACAACCCTCTTCTTCTTGGATCCCACACCGTTGGTCAACTTGTTGATGCTGTCACTATGCTTAACAAGAGTATCCTTTCCTTTGGACCTTGTGTGCATCAACTTTCACAAGCGATTTTTCCTGAGCAAGCGACTGAGCACAGGCTCTAGAAGGAAGGTATGGCAACTGGAAAAAGAGGCGAACAGAGATCCGGGGTCTGGCTCGATCAAGTGCTCGAGCACTACTCGGTCGAGTCGTGGTCGAGTGACTGGTCGAGTGGTACCTGAAATGGAACTTCAACCCCAAACACAAGATTCAAGTGCAGAAACTTCACAAATGCAAAAAGGAACTTAATCTTAGACTAATATGGATCCTAAATGTCACAAATACTAACTCAAACAGGCAACGGCGCCAAATTGAAACATGTTATTTTATGGTGGTGAGATGGTGAATGTGTGTGAATGAGTGTGTGCAATGGAATGGTGGTGGGTGTTTCAATTCCCCTTATGCAGTTGCAGTATAAGAGGTGTCAATCCAGTCTGAGTGCTTGTGAACAATCAAGATGTGCATATGATTCTAAGTTAAGCCAAATATGATGATGATTGTCTGTCACTAACAATCATATGATGAAAATGATGAAAAGCAGAAAGTAAACTAAAAGAACTAAAGACTAGATGCAAATAAGACTGAATGATTATGATCTAGAAACAGAAACAGAAACTGTAAATACTAGAATGGAACTAATGCAAGGCAAGTAATGAACTAGATGCTAAGTGAATGCAATGAAAATGCAACAGGAATGAAACAAGAATGAAACAAGACAAACACAAAACATAAACAAGCAATCTGGGGAACAGCTCGATCAGCACTCGACCGAGTGTAGGTCGAGTGGGTGGTCGAGTTGGGTAAAAACGTGAAAAAAGAGCAATACAAGAAAAACAGAGCAATATTAAATCAGATCAAACAACAAGCAAACGATGATATTTAAACTAGAAATTCAATAAACAAAGAAGGTTCCTGAGGATGGATTCATGGGATAAACTGATCATTGTGGTGATCTAACTTAATCAACAAATCTCAAGCAAAGCTATGAGCTGACCTCTAGACATATTAATCTAAGACAAGTCTCTCCCACTCTCATGGTCAAGAGACAATCAAACCTATGCAATCCTAGACTTGCTCTCACAATGAAAAGAATCTACACAAGCAGGCATTAAGCAATACATCTCAAACCAAACAAGACTCCTAATCTCTTAGCAAGCCTAATGGTAAGCTCTAGATCTAGCCTTATCTATGCTTTCTAAACATTGGTGTGATGCTAAAAAGCTTAAGATCAGATCCTACCCTCTCAGATATAGAATCAGCATTAAGAACATCTAGCCTAGAAGAGATCTACAACAAACAAGCTTGATCAAGTCTGAAACACCACAAGATCAATCTATCCTAACCCATCCTCAAGATCCTAAGAAGACTACTCACAAGACATGATCAAACAAATCATAAACCCAGAAATCAATGAAACTTGCATGACTAGAAATATAAGAATGAGATCTACAACTTTAAAGAAGGAATCAAACTTAAATTCTTAAAACCCAGAAAGTTATTCAACAACCAAGTTTCAAGGAATCTCCCTCTTTCTCAAGAACAAAATCCAAAAATATAAGAAAAGGCAAAAGGAATATTCTTCCTAAAAAGGTAAAAACTAGGTTTATCAAAAGCTGACTAAAAATCTAGAATAAAACTTGGTTCAGGTGGCTGCAGTACAAGTCCTTATATAGTGGGTGAGGTGGAAGCCCTAAAAATAGGAAAAGTCAAAGTGGTCCACGAATCGGTCAACTCGACCAGTGCTCGGTCGAGTGACCGGTCGAGCTGGCTTCCCTGGTGCATCTCCACTCGGTCGAGTCCATCTCCCACTCGGTCGAGTGCTTGGTCGAGCTGGACTCCGGGTCTTGGTTCTTCAGCCTTTAACTTCCTTGTTTCCTCCTTATGACAGCTTCACATCTCTTCTCCTTTGCTTCCATGCTCCTTAAGCTCCAAAATCACCTGTTTATGCATGAAAAGATGCAAATGCAATGCAACTACACTCTAATGCAAGATTGGTCCTAAAGCTACACAATAAGGGTGAAAATGGATAGAAAAAGATGCAAAAGATGTGAATAAACTAAGGGAAAACATGGTAAAATATATGAACATCAAAAGCCTTTTATCAAAAAAAAAAAAAAAAAAAAAAAAAAAAAAAAACTGGAGACCCTTATCAATAAATCCCAATTTGCACTGAAACGAGTTTTTGTAATATTATGCACTGTGAAATCCATAGAAGCTATTTCTATATTCGGCGCAAGCCACGTCACACGAGCTTTTTCTTGGTTCCTTAACATACATTTAAGTTGTGCCACACTACCAGGAATTATTGATGTTCCTGGGAAACATCACCACAAACTCACCTTTTCCAAGGAGCTGACTCAGTTTGATTGTGATGCATGTGGCGATACTGGAGAAAAGTTTTCTTACAAATGTCATGAATGTCATTTCACCTTCCATACCGGGTGTGCATGGCAGCCATCGTGGGAACACCAGTCAGAGGTAAACCACCCTTACCATTCATGGCATCCTCTTAAGCTTCTAACAGGTCAACCACCTGACTATTCTGATGGAAAGTGTCGTCTTTGTAGAAGAGACATTGATCAATTCTTTTATCATTGTTCTTTTTGTAACTTCACCTTGGATATGCGTTGTGTTTTAAACCCACCACCACAATCTCTTCTAGACTTGAAAGTTCATCATCACCAGCTAACCCTTCTCCCAAGACTTCGTTCTTTTACATGTAATGCTTGTGGGTTGAATGGAGATCGAAGCCCCTACATATGTGTTCAATGCGATTTCATTATCCATCAAGACTGTCTCAACCTTCCGCGCGTCATTAACATTAATCGGCACGATCATCGTATTTCTCGCTTTTCTGTTCTTGGTGTTGTTAATTCTGTATGCGGAGTTTGTCGCAAAAAGGTGGATTGAACTTGTGGGGGATATTCTTGTCAAAAGTGTCCTCAATATGTTGTTCATTCAAAATGCGCTACTAGAAATGATGTCTGGAACGGGAAAGAACTCGAAGAAATACCTGAAGAAACAGAAGATATAGAGGCATATGTTGTAATAGATGACAAGACAATACAACATATCAGCCACAAAGAGCATTAACTAAGACTCAATGGTAAAGGTCTTATGTGGGAGGAAAACAAGCTTTGCAATGCATGCACGCATCCCATCTCTCTCCAATCCTTCTATTGTTGTATGGATTGTGAGTTCATTCTCCATAAGAAGTTCGCTGAACCTCCTAGGAAGAAATGGCATATGTTACATAATGAACGACTGACTTTAGTTACAAGCAAGGCTAACTGCTTTTGGTGTAGTGCTTGTCAAAGAATGTCCAACGGTTTCATGTATTAGCATGGGTATAAGAAATTTGATGTCGGTTGCATTTCAGTTTCTGAGCCATTTGTCCATCCTAGTCATCCCCATCATGTCTTATATTACACTTCTCCAGATGAAAGAGGACTATGCGATGGTTGCAACACGGAGAAATTTGGTGTGCTCAGATGCATTGAAGATGGTTGTGAATTTACCTTGACTTCAAATGCGCTACTTTACCACTAGTGGTAAAGCATAGAGTCGAGGCTCATCCTCTCTCACTATGCTATGGTGAAAAAGCGAGTGGTAAATATTGGTGTGACATTTGTGAAAAAGAAACCAGTCCAAAGACATGGTTCTACACGAGTACAAATCACCAGACTACTTTGCATATAAACTGTGTTCTCGGATACTTTTCACAGGTCATTCCACGCGGCACGGTGGAGCTTTCGTACGTACCATATGAGGTGATGCTCAATAATAGTATGTCTCGCCCATTCTGCAGTTGGTGTAGATCTCGCTGCATTCACCCTATCATCTTGAAGAAGCCTAGATGCATATACATACACTACTATTGCTCTATGGACTGCATTGGTCGTGAATATGAAGCTATTTACGACTATAGATCAGATGACTAGAGAGTGGAGTGAAGAAAGATTGCTAAAGCCCAGAAACGAAATGAAGTACACCAACGCCAAGATTTCCTTCTATTATTTCTTGAACAAGTTCATTTCTATTAATTCTTAGTTGATTTCCTTAATGTATTGTTTATCTAAGAGACTTGCAATCTTAATTTGATTGCAATCTTAATTTTACATTATCTAGATGTTCCTAACGCTTTCAGGCTTTCGTTTTCTGCAAAATATTGGTTTACTAACTAGTGAAATTAAATATTTCTTTACTAACTAATGAAATTAATTATTTTTTAAGTAACATTAACTGCACAATAAGATTTCGGAAATCATGATTAAGTGTGATAAATTGACAAAATTTTATTCTTTTTTACGTCCAAAAATATATTTTTATGTCTAACAGTAAATATTTTGTAACAATACATGAAATACTAAAGATTTTATTTAATAAATTGTATAAATCATTGGAATATTCTCTTTAAGAATATTATTTGGAATATTCTTCAGTGTATTCATATAGCCCACGGATTGACCAATTAATTTATAACGTTTTTTATATAACCAACCTATATTTAATCTATAACCTATTTTGTAACCAACTTATAAAAATCATATTGTCTAAAGAAAATTTGTGTACTTTCGTTTTATTATATATAGGGTATTTGACATATAAAATTAAGTTGATTTAACTAAAATTGTATAAAATAATTAAATAATTAGGAAAAATGTAACTTTATCATAACGTATAAATGATTTAATATGTATTTAGATCCCTTATTTTTTTGTTATAATAATTAAAAATCAATATAAAATCTCAAACACTAAAAAAAATAAATTAAATATAACAAACAAAATAGTCATAAAATATATTATGGATTAAAAAAATAATATAAACATTTAGCAGCACAAACAATCGGAAAATTTAGTTATTTCTTTATTTGTAAAACATCCGCACTGTATCGCGAGTAAAAATGTAGTACTAATCAAAAATTAAAGCAGGTAGGGTTGTTCCCAAACTTTTCGTGGCCTTGGTCTCAGAACCCGACTCGAACTGCAACATGGTTTCATCGCACGCATAACTCATAACTCCTGTCGTCCCTAATCTACAATCCGTAAGAAACAAGTGCGACCCAAACTTCACTTCCCTCTTGTCTTTGATATCTTTGATAATGTTTATGCCAATCAAACCTCCGATATCTTCTTCTTCTACTAAAACCCTAATTTGTTTAGCTGAGCCATATTTGAGATCGTTGTACCTATATATATTATTTACAAACGATTTCAGTCAGGATTAATTGAAAACAGTTTTAGATAATACTATAAAGACTGAATCACAAAATTATATATAACCTTTGTGCAGACGAGGCAACAAGAGCAATATTCTTGTAAAAGAATGAAGCTTGAATTTCTCCTTGAGGACATATATAGACATCAGGAAGGTTTTTGGGGACACTTATCAAAATCCCAATGTGCAGTGAGACGAGTTTCTGTAATATTACGCACTGTGAATCCCATAGAAGCTATTTCTATATTCGGGGCCACAGGAGTTTCTTTGTTCGATATACAAGCCAAACAAATAAGCACAAATAGGATGGTTGTTATGCTAGCAGATAGGATGCAATCAGAAACAAGCAAGTCAAACCAAATAATAATAGGGGATGCAGGTGATCGAGTACCTGATCGGGTTGGTGATCGGGTTGATATAAAAACAGTAAACAATCAAGATGCGAAAGCTCCTAAGGATGGGGTAATCGACTCCTAGGTGTTCCTAACCAGTATGGATGTCCTACATGCCTCAAGCAATTATCTCCTAGACAATGAACCTCTAAAACTTTGTCACCACACTCTCGCACTAGCAACAATCAACCTTGGTCACTTCCCTACCGTCGGGTAGACATGACCAAGCAGGCATTAAGATCGATTCATGTCAGTATACTCAAACTCATCTAATCTCTTACTCAGAGTCAAGTAAACTTCTAGCATTGGCTAAATCAAGCATTTTAACTACTCCTTTCGGCCTGTAGCTTTGGTAAACGCTCTAGATCTAATCTCAACCTCTCAGTCTTTTGACAGCATTAAGAACACTAACCTGTAAGGATATCTATCAAAAATATACAATCAAACTAAGACATCCTAACCGATCAAGAACACAAAATCATCTATCCCATCTAGGGCTGGGCAAAATATCCGAACCCGAAAATTTAACCCGAACCCGATTAAAAATACTCGATCCAAACCCGAATCCGAACTTTAAAAATATCCAATTGGATGCTTTTTATAAATGAAATGGGTACCCAAACCCGATTGGGTATATCCGAACACCCGAACAAATACCCGAAACTATCCAAAGTTATATATATTTAATAATAGGTTGAGTTAATTTACAAGTTTTGCAAATAATTTTATAATCACTATTACAACTTACTAGATAAATTAGTTTTCATTTTTAAATATGTCAATTTTCATATGTTAATTTAGATAGATTATAGAGTTTTAATTTTGAATTTGATGTTGTAAGAAGTCAAAAATTATCGGCTTATGAATTTGATATTTTGTTATTTAGAATTATCCTTTTCTTTTAATGAATTCAATTTGGTTTGATAACTTTGATTTTTTTATTTATTTATGATTATAATCATTTTTAATGAATTTGGATTGATTTAGGGATCTTTTACTTTGGTTTGGATTAAAAAATTACAAATCTGATCCGAACTCGAAATATAATTTGAGACTTTGGGTGAAACCCGAAAATACTTAAACCCGATGGGTGTTTACCCGAACCCGACCCGAAATCTAAAAATATCCGAATGGGTCTTATGTTTCTAAACCCGAAAACCCGAAAACCCGAAATACCCAACCCGAAACCCGAAAGGGTACCCGAATGCCCACCCCTCCCATCCCTAGAAACTTTGATTCACTACTCAGATTTCATGACAAAGAACATAAACCCAAAAATAAATAAAAATTGCATAATCATAAAGATGAGAAAGAGATAAACGTTTTATTAAAAAGAAGCAATAGCAAAATGTAAACAGAATTCAAGTTGAAAGAAAAACAAAAACATGAAAAGAAATGCTAAGGAAAGAGTAGAAGCGGCTCTCACCTCCCTAGCTCGCGAAAATAGGGTTAAAAGGGGGTATTTATAAGGAAACAGGTTGACCTAGCCACGACAACGACCACATCATCAGGTATTCGACCATGCTACACGAGGTTGAACTCGAGCTCCCCTTCGAGTGCATGATCGGATAGGTGATCGGGTGGTTCCATTAATTGATCTGAATGTATATACGCTTACTAAAACAGAAATAACTCTTGAACTGCACATCCGACTGGCTTCAAATCACCACCTTTGGAAAGAGAACTCGATATCTTATAACTTTTATGAAGAACTCAGAAGCTGAATCCCACCATAAAATCTTCATTCGAGTCGATATTTGCAGATCTCGTCATGAACTCGACCAGGTGCTATGTGGTAATTATCGGGTTGTATGGTCGGGTGCCTCCTTTTTCCTTCTTGATGATTCTGTTTAAACCCTAAAAAATAAGCACACACACAGTACAAGCCAAAAAAAGAAACACACACACAATACAAGCGCACCCTAATAACAATAGAATGGTGTGATTTCCGACGGCGTCTTTTGAGTTGTATCCTGGTTGTGTTCTTTGTGTGTCTCTCATTGTGTAAACGATTGACTGAAGAGGAAGGGACAAGACGGAGAAGGTTGAATAAATCTTCTTTTGTTTAGAGTTCTGATTCGTATATCTCTCAATATATTCTTAGGTGGTGATGAATGTCTATAAATCAAATAAAAAGAGGAAAATAGACAAAAATGAGAGAATAAGAAAGAACAAAAAAGGAAACATGAAGAAAAAAAAGGTAAAGGTCTTAAAGAAGAGAAGTTATTACAAACACAAAATGTTAGAATTGCAGAAGTAGAATAGTACAGAAAGTAAAAGAAAATGAACACAAAGAATAGACTTCTCAAATTAGTTATTTACAAATGTATGTTACAGACCATATATAGATTCAACTACAGCATATAGCCGTTGCAGAGACATTAAGAAGAAAGGGACATAAAGTGACTTTGCTCTGCAGAACGTCTATGATGAGAGTGACCTGTGATCCTTGTTTGACTCGTTGATTTTGTCAACCAAGGTAACATGTGACTTCTTCCTAAGACACCATACAACTCTAATCTGTTCTAGATCCTTATCTTCCTCTAATATGTCTTGATATCATAAGGCCTCTGTTTTTATTCACTTACATGGACCGCAGCCCATTAGTGATCACTTGTACTGACGTCCGTACGGACAGTCGTACGGATACTCGACCTTACTGCATTGGTCTCGTGTCTTCCTTGATCAATACTATCCCTCAAGTTGAGCCTATGAGTATGGCTGAACTTGGAGCTCCGTAAGACATCACCTCATTAAAAACTTTGAGATAGAAAACCTTGTAGGACAAACTATATCAAGGGAAAAAGAGTGTGATCTTTACGGAGAGAGAATTTGAGATCAAGGGCGAGTAAGGTCCACAAGTCCAAGTTTGCCATTGATGTGTGAGCAAACCTTGTGACTCGCTGTAGCGACCCGTGCTAAGAGTAAAAATCCAAAGTCAAAATTTCCCGGACAAAGGGAGTTGGGAAGACAAAGGAAACCGAATAAGGAAGGATAGTCGAAACAAAAGACAAAGGGCCGCAAAAATCGATGTTAGTACCGTATCATGTACCGCATGTGTACCGTGTACCGTCTATGTCCGTACCACAAGATGTCCGAGACGCATCGTCCGAGTCGTCCGAAGGATCGAGAAAGCTGTCCGAGAGACCGAGAGAAGCTATCCGCGTATTGCCAAGAGAACCGATAATGATCGACCAATGGATCGAGAGAAGTGCTTGATCGAGATGAGAATTGCCGAGAAGACCGATAGCGATCGACCATTGATCGAGATAAGCGATCGATCGAGCTGTCGAGAATTTCCGGAAAAATTAAGGAAATTGTGATTTATGGAAAAATCGACCAATCAGATTTCATGCAGCTAGTGTAGAATTATTTAAATCAAAGTGGAGATAGTGGAGTTAGTGGAGGATTAAACAATTCAAAGTGGAGCTTAGTGGAGGATTAAAGAATTCAAGGAAGAGTTAGTGGAAAGCAAGGTGGCTCAATCGAATTTCTTACAAGTGTGATGACATGCAATAATAAGCACTAAGGAAGAGGAAGTGCTCGCCATGCATTGGCCATCTCCACCGCCCAAAACACTCACACTTCGCTATAAATAGAGGCCTTAGGTCCTTAAGAACTCATTTTCGTTCATCTTTCTTTACCTTAGAGACAAAAAGGGCGAGAGAGAGAGTTAGGGAAAGAGTTAAAGAGTGAGCAAGAGAGAGTTCTTCCTTAGAGTTCTCTCTTTCCGCGAGTGTGTAGCGAAGTGCTGCTCTAGGATCTGTTCGCCTCAAGTCCTTGCTAGAAGTCCAAGTAGATCTTATTCTTCTCAGCTAAGCCAGGTGAGTTTTGATGAATGTGTTATGGCACATGATAGGTGGGATTTTGGGTTATTTTTACTTAGGTTTTATGGGTTAAATCTAAGTATTTTCTTGGGTGTTGGGTAGATTCGTTTCTTTCTTTCTAGATCGATGTTCTAGGAAGTTAAGTCTCGTTTTCTTAGTTCCTTGCATGTTAGAGTGAGGTTGTGTCTAGCGCTTAGTCTTTAGAATTTATTTTCTAATTTATTTGTCGCTTGTTTGTGGTTGCATGTTTGCTTGTGTGCATTGCATGTTAGTGGTAGTTGCTTGCATGTGGCTAGTGTGCCTTGCATGTTGCTTGTTTGTGTTGTATGTTGCTTGTGTGCATTGCATGTAGTTGTTTGTAGCTTGCATGTAGCTTGTGTGCTTTGCAGGTTTGTTTGGTTGTGTGTTGAGGTTGTGCAGGAGAAGACTTCCCCAAAACCGTAATCGGTGCGGATTACAAAGACTCGGAGAGACGAGATTGCAGCCTTGGGCCGAGTACTACACGACGGTGTAGGCGAGATCGCCTGTTGGGAGGAACTCGCATGTGATGTTCTATACTCGCGTGCCTTTGTGGCTGTGAGTATAGGTGTTCACGGGTGTGGGGGAAGTGATGAAGCGTTGAGGCGTTAAAGTGAAGGAGAGAAAGGCCCTTGACCTTGAAGACGAAGAAGAGATGTTAGCTTCCGCATGCGTATACTTTGATAGTATACTTGGAGATTGCTTGACTAACTTGCATATTTTATTGCTTGTTTTTCTTGCATTTGGTCTGCATGTTGCATTTGAGTGTTGCATGTAGTTGTTGTTTGTTTAGCTTGCATGTTGTGTGTTGCTTGCTGGGGTTGGGGTTTGGGTTTTGATTTCTTGTTAGGTTGCCGAACTCACTGAGTGATTAGCACTCAATACTCCATATTTTGTGTGCAGGTAACCTTAGTGGGGAAAAGCCATAGCGGGGAGCAGAGGACGTTAGGCCAGCCTATGTAGAGTTGTGTTGCCTTTGCAAGTCGTCTTTTTGTTTGTAAAATTTTATTAATCGTACTTTGGCCGTAAGCCTGGCGCCATCTTCGTAGTAATGTTTTACGAACCTATTTTATGAAGTAAATAAAGATGAAAGTCTTTTTAGTTAAGTTGTTTAATTTTTAAATGGTTCCAGCCTTGTCCGGGCCAACACAACGCACCATGCCGAGAGGGTTGCAAAGCCTAAGTAGTCTCGGTTGCGGGAGGAATTGTGCTAGGGAGGACCGGTTGGGAAGTCTGCAGCTTTCGTCCCTCGGCCGGATCACCTCGGTGCAGTTCCCATAGTGGCGTTCTGTGGCTGTCCGTTGGCCTGCGTGGTCATAGGACGGTTCGGGGGCGTTACACTCGCGGCCTTAGTGAAAATATCAGCTAGCTGATCTATGCTCGGAGTGTGACAGGGGAGAGTAACTCATTCTTCGATCTTCTCTCTGACCTTGTGACTAGTTGCGATGTGAATTGCAATGTGTTTAGTCCTTTCATGAAACACTGAATTTGTTGCGATGTGAATTGCAGTTTCATTGTCGCAGTGCATTGGGATAGGTATAGATGACTCAATGCCTATTTTTTTAAGCCAGGTGAGTTCTGTGGTTAGCTTCCTCATTGCTCTGTATTCGAACTCTGCACTCAACATTGATACAACCTTCTGTTTCTTCGTTTTCCAAGTAACCATATTCCCTCTAATAAATGTGCAATAACCAGTTTTTGATCTTCTATCAGTTCGATCACTGCCCCAATCAGCATCACAGTATCTCACAAGATCGGTATTTGAGTTCTTCCCCATCTGAATACCTTGGTCGGGACTTCCTTTGAGGTAATGAAGGATCCTTTCTACTAAGCTCCAGTGATAGGTAGTTGGCGCTTTCATCTATTGACTGGCCTGATTCACTGCATAACAGATGTCAGGTCGAGTAAGGGTTAAGTATATGAGCTTACCTACCAATCTTCTATAGCGAGATGGATTCTCATATAGGGGCTCTGTTCTCTACCCCTTTCTTTCAACCTGATATCCTTCCGGAAGTGGAGTGTCCACTGGTTTTGCTCCTAATTTTCCTATCTCACACAATAATTCAAGTGTGTATTTCCTCTGAGATAGAAACAGTCCCTCCTGAGAACGACATATCTCAATCCCAAGGAAATACTTAAGCTCCCCTAATCTTTTATGTCAAACACTGAATTGAGAAAAGTTTTAATTTCTTGAATACCTTCAGTGTTTTCTCCAGATATGATTAAGTCATCAACATAGATGAGAACGACCACAATACCTTTCTTACTTTGAAGAGTAAACAGAGTGTTATCAGCATGTGACTCTTAAAGCCATGACTTGTAAGTGTAGAGCTCAACTTATGATACCAAGCTCTTGGTGATTGTTTAAGGCTGTATATGGCTTTTCTCAATCGCAAAACTTTCCCAGGTGTGATTGTATCTTCGAGACCAGGTGGTGGAGTCATATACACTTCCTCTTTGAGTTCCCCTTGTAAGAATGCGTTTTTAACGTCCATCTGCCATAACTCCCAAGATAAGTTAATAGCTAATGAAAGCACAACTTTTACCGTGTGAAGTTTAGCAACCGGAGCAAACGTTTCCCTGTAGTCTTCTCCATAGGTTTGTGTAAAGCCGCGGGCCACCAATCGAGCCTTGTATCGTTCTATGTCCCGTTACTCAGATATTTGATGGTGAATACCCATTTCGAACTTACAGTTTTCTTTCCCGGTGGGAGGTCTGCTTCATCCCACATGTGATTCCTCTTCATAGCTCCTACTTCATCATCTACTGCATCAAGCCACTCTTTGCTTTCCTTGGCTTCTTCATAGCTTCTTGGAATATCATGTTCATAAATTTTCCCTAAGAATACTTGATGTTCTGCAGGTAGATGAGCAAGGGAGCAGACAGCTTGAATCGGATGAGCTACCGCCTTACTGTTATAATAGAACTGTTGATCTCTCCATGTCGATGGATGCGTTCTCGTACGAGCACTGCGTTGCAATGGTTGGTGAGTTGGTTCAAGCTCCCCTACTTCTGCAGGTAGACCTGTTTCTGCAGGTAGAGTCATTGTCTCCCCCTCGGACTCATGAACTGTTGTTGCAGGTGGAGTTGGTGGAACCTCCTGAAGTTCTCGGTTGTGACTTGTGTGATTAGAGGAAGAATCTTCCAAGTTCGCAGGAGCTGACTCTTGTTGTATTAGTGGCGATGACGCAGAGCCTGGTGAAGAACCAATATGATCAAGAAGAAACTTGAGGGTAGCGGATTGATCAGTTAGTGTTGCCAAATTCTTCAAGTCATTCCAATCCCCCTTGTCAAAGTAGCCTTGGTTTTCAATGAACTTGACATCTCTGGATACCAACGTACGGTTGTTTGTATGATCAAAGCATTTGTATCCTTTCTGTGTTGTTGAGTATCCGAGAAACATACACTTGGTGCTCTTAGCATCCAGCTTGTTTCGAAGTTCTCCTGGTACTAATACAAAACAAACACAACCAAAAACTCTTAAATGATCAATGGATGGTTTTACTTTCTTCAGTACCTGAAATGGGGATATATCTTCTAGAATTTTTGTTGGAATCCTATTGATCAGATTGCCTGTAGTCATCACTGCATCTCCCCAGTAACGCTTAGGAACCTTGGTATGAAACATCATTGAGCGTGCAACCTCCATTAAGTGTCTATTCTTCCTCTCTGCAACGCCATTTTGTTGAGGAGTGTACGGACAACTCGTTTGGTGTATAATTCCGTGTTTAGATAAGTGTTCTTTGAATCGAGTGCTTGTGTATTCACCTTCGTTATCTGTTCTAAACACTTTGATCTTTGTATTAAATTGGTTAGCCACATAATTTTGAAAGTTCACAAATGCATCAATCACACGATCCTTTGCAGGAAGTAATGTTATCCAAGTATATTTGGATTTTTCATCAATGAAAGTCACAAAATACTTGTTGTTGTCCCTAGATACGCATGGTGATGTCCAAACATCCTAGTGAACTAGATCAAAGCATTTGTCATAGATAGTAGAGGATTTAGGGAAAACAGTCTTACAATGCTTACCAAGAATACAAGCTTCGCAACTAGAGTTGTCAAAAGATACATTAGGCATCATCAATTCAAGTGCACGAGAATGAGGATGACATAATCTAGCATGCCACATAGCACTAAAAGACACTCCTAAACAACTAGTAAAGAAAGATTTAGAAAAACTTGGTGAGAAATCATCAAGGATGTAAAGGTCATCTTTGTTACCACCTCCTCCAACTAGATTTCCAGTCTCAATATCCTGAAAGTGAACATCATTAGGCCCAAAGATAGCATAACAATTTAGATCATTTGTTGCCCTTTTTACAGAGAGAAAGTTAGATGTAAACTCAGGCATATAAAATGCCTTTGAGTTTTTATCAAAAAGCTTTAAGTTACCAATTCCTTGAACTGGTATTCTATCTCCATTTGCGATTATAACATTGCCTCTAGCCGGTTTAATATCATCAAGTAAGCTCGAGTTACTAATCATATGGTGTGATGCACTTGAATCAACAACTAGAGTCCTACTTGAGCTATGAGTGAAGAATTTTTTACCAGAGTCCTTCATAGCGGCTAAAGACTTGAAGAGAGCTTCGAGATCTGATTTCTTCACATAGTCTCCAGATGCCATCTCCTCTCCCTTCTTTGATGTGCCTGTTGCACTCTGTTCAGCCTTGACTTGTGTTATATTCTCTCTTGGCTTCTTGTTCGAGATGGTTGGTCTGAGGTGAGGATGCATGAACCAGCACTTATCCTTGGTGTGATTTTTACGATTGCAGTGTTCACATCCCCCCTTTGATCGTTTCTCCTTAGGTCGGTAGGCCCCTTTGTTTCCCATGGAGAGCTCTCCTTTCCCGCTAAAGAGACCCAGAGGACCCTGTTCCTTCTGAATCTGGGAGCAGACATCAACGAGACTTGGCAGTTTATCCGACCTCAGGATATGTTTTATGAGGTCGTTAAACGTTGGATTCAGAGTAAGAAGAAGAGCAAAGACCTTGTCCTGTTCCCTTCTTTCGTTAAGAACCACAGGATCCATGGTGTTCGGTCTGAGCATTTCAAATTCTGCCCACAGAGACCTAAACTTCCCGAAATGTTTGTTGAACTCCGTATCCTCTTGAGTTAAATCGTTGATAGCCTTCTTGACTTCAAAGACTCTAGTGATATTGGAGATGTTGCCAAAGACATTTTTGAGAGTCTCCCATAGCTCACTTGCAGTCTCACAATATGAGTAAGCTTCGAGAATATGAGCCTCAAGCGAGTTTTGAAGTACGGAAGGTACAGTTTGATCTTCTTGAAACCATTTAGCTTCTTCTTCGAGTTTAGCTGCCTCCTCATCTTCTTTTATGGTTTCTTTACCATCTTCTTTGGTGGTCTTCATTGGTACTCTGGTTCCTTCGATGTGACTCCAGAGTCAACGTCCACAAAGTGCAGTTTTGGTAGTTCTTGACCACAGGAGGTAGTTTCCTCCCTTAAGAACAGTAGGTAGAACAAGTGGTTTTGAATTTTCCATGTTCAAATGGTATGGTCCGTTGAGCAAATTTCCAGGATGAATGAAAACAGAGAGATTTAAGTATAAAACGAGAAGAGAATAAGGGTAGTAACAAACAAGAGTAAGAGAATAGAAGAGTTGGGTTGTGAAGGATCAACAACCTAGCTTTGATACCATGTTAGAATTGCGGAAAAAGAATAGTACAGAAAGTAAAAGAGAAAGAACACAAAGAATAGACTTCTCAGATTAGTTATTTACAAGTGTATGTTACAGACCATATATTTAACTACAGCATATAACCGTTGCAGAGACATTAAGTAGAAAGGGACATAAAGTGACTTTGCTCTGCAGAACGTCTATGATGAGAGTGACCTGTGATCCTTGTTTGACTCGTTGATCTCGTCAACCAAGGTAACATGTGACTTCTTCCTAAGACACCCTGCAACTCTAATATGTTTTATATCCTTCTCTTCGTCCAATATGTCTTGATATCATAAGGCCTCTGTTCTTATTCACTTACATGGACCGCAGCCCATTAGTGATCATTTGTACGGACTGTCCGTACGGACAGTCGTACGGATACTCGACCTTACTGCATTGGTCTCGTGTCCTCCTTGATCAATACAACACTGGAGACCCTTATCAATAAAATCCCAATTTGCAGTGAGACGAGTTTGTGTAATACTACGTACGCCTTTTGCAGTGAGACGAGTTTGTGTAATACTACGTACGCCTCTGATTTTTTTTTTTTTTTGAATGAATGTAAAATTATATTCAAACCAAAAAAAAATACGTTGTTCATTAACAAAGTTTCCAACAGTGTCCTGAATTTTTGAGAGAAATTAAAACAGCAAATCAGTAACGAGTAGCTAGCCATTGAGCAAAAACATCCCCAAGTCGAGAGTCCCCCGTAGGCAAGGTGCATAACCGGTTCCGAATTAATCTATCCAGCAGAGCGGAGAGCTGAGTATACGTACGCCTCTTCTTGAAATCCATAGAAGCTATTTCAATATTCGGCACACGAGTTTCTTCTTGGTTCGCTAGATGAGCAAAACCTTAAAACCTTTTAAACCGAAAGTGTATTATAGATTTATAGTATAAAACTAAACCTTAAAACCGACATGCATAAAAAATTACGTGACATTTCTGCAATTCTCCGTCATAGATATTGCCAATTCCTGGTTTCAGTTTGGTGCTTCAGCTAATTAACAAACTATATATTTGGTGTTATCGAGCCTATAATTAAGCTTTTAACAACATATTTCTGAGATTACCAAGGACGCATCTTTGAGACTAACAAGGACTTTTTGAGTGGAGTGAATTGAAAAAAGCTTAGGTCTCGTTCTAACTTTAAAATTACAGATATAACATTACCTTTCTGAAGGAGCGGACTGCTGAGTTTGATTGTGATCCATGTGGTAAGATTGTGCATGGCATCCACCAGGGGAACACCAGTTAGAGGTAAACCACCCTTACCATTCATGGCATCCTCTTAAAGTTCCTAATAGGTCAACCACCAGACTATTGTGATGGAAAGTGTCGTCTTTGTGGAATATATATTGATAAATTCTTTAATTTATCATTGTTCTTTTTGTAATTACTTCACCTTGGATATGCACTGTGTTTTGAACCCACCACCACAATTTCTTGTAGATTTGAAAGTTCATCATCACCAGCTCACTCTTCTCCCAAGACTTCGTTTTTACATGTAATGCTTGTGGGTTGAATGAAGATCGAATCCCCTACATATGTGTTCAATGCAATTTCATGATCCATCAAGACTGTCTAACCTTTCCGGCTTCCGCGCGTCGTAAACATTAATCCGCATGATCATCGTATTTCTCGCACTTCTGTTCTTGGTGTATGTGGAGTTTGTCGCAAAAAGGTGGATTGGACTTGTGGGAGGGTATTCTTGTAAGAAGTGTCCCAATATGTTGTAAATTCAAAATGCGCTACTAGAAAAGATGTCTGGAATGGGAAAGAACTCAAAGAAATACCTGTAAAACATAAGATATAGAGCCATATGTTGTAATAGATGACAAGACAATACAAAACATATCAGCCACAAAGAAAACAAGCGTTGCAATACATGCACTCATCCCATCTCTCTCCAATCCTTCTATGGTTGTATGGACTGTGAGTTCATTCTCCATAAGAACTGCGCTGAAGCTCCTAGAAAGAAATGGCATATGTTACATAATGAACAACTGAATTTAGTTACAAGAAAGGTCAACTCCTTTCATTGTACTGCTTATCAAAGGATGTCCAATGGTTTCATGTATCAGCATGAGTTTGTGAAATTCGATGTCAGTTGCATTTCAATTTCTTAGCCATTTGTCCATCCAAGTCATCATCATCCCTTATATAGCACTTCAGGAGATGAAAACAGACTATGCACTAATGGTTTCAAATGAGAGACATTTCGTGTGCTCAAATGCATTGAAGATGATTTTGAATTTTCCTTGGACTTCAAATGCGCTACTTTACCACTGGTGGTAAAGCATAGAGTTGAGGCTCATCCTCTCTCACTATGCTATGGTGAAAAGGCGAATGGTAATTATTGGTGTGACATTTGTGATAATGAAACCAATCCAAAGATATGATTCTTTATGAGTACAAATCACCAGGCTGGTTTGCATATAAAGTGTGTGCTCGGAGACTTTGCACGGGTCATTTCAAGCGGCACATTGGAGCTTTTGTACACACCATATGAGGATGAGGTAGTGCTCAATAATAATATGTCTCTCCCAGTTTGCAGTTGGCTTATGGTGTACGTCTCGCTGGATTCACCCTATCATCTTGAAGCTGTTTAGATACTCTTGGAGTAAGCTTGAAGAAAGCTTAAAGAGGAAACTAGTCCTAATCCTAGTGTGTTTGTGTTAACAAAAGAGATAAGAATCAAATGTCTAGGAGTTATCTAGATATGTGAGGATTCCTATTAGGATTAGGATTAGCTAAGTAATATATAAGGAGGTGTTGGGATGTGACACAACTTATGAGGTTTGAGAGAGAAAGAGAGATTGAGAGCTTGAGTTTTTGAGATAGTTTTCTTAAGCTAATATAAAGAGAGATATACTTTATATAAATCTTGTGTTCTTGAAACAAACCTTTTCTATATTTGGTATCAGAGCTTTGCTCGATCATTGAGAGAATCATGTCCGCACTTGCACTACCAACACCACCGAAAGAAGGAGGAGGCTCTTCCTCCATCGTGTGTCCTATGCTTAACAAAACCAACTATACTGTATGGGAAATGAAGATGAAAATCACACTCAAAGTTCATAAATTCTGGGATGCCATAGAAGCAGAAACCGACCAAGTCAACGAGGATCAGAACAACATAGCCATGGCTTTGCTATTTCAGTCGATACCTGAAAGTTTAAATTTGCAAATTGGAGACCATGGTACAGCAAAGAAAATATGGGAACAATCCGGGCTAGAAACGTAGGAGCAGAACGTGTTAGAGAAGCAAGACTACAAACTCTGATGGCTGAGTTTGAACGGTTGAAGTTGCAGGATTCTGAAACAATCGATGACTTTGTTGGTAAGCTTGCTGCAATCGGATCAAAGTCGGCTGCACTAGGAACAAACATAGAAGAATCAAAGATTGTTAAGAAATTTCTTAACAGTTTTCCTCGCAGAAAGTTCATTCATATAGTTGCCTCCTTAGAACAAGTTTTGGACTTGAATAGTGTAAGCTTCGAGGATGTTGTTGGTCGCTTAAAGACTTATGAGGAACGAATCAGTGCTGAAGAAGAATCCCAGGAGGAACAGAGCAAGCTTATGTATGCAAACATAAATCATCAAGGGAATCAAAACCAATAGCACAAAGAATACAATGGAGACTTTGGAGGTTACAGAGGAAGAGGTCGTGGTGGTAGATTTGGAATTAGAGGACGAGGAAGAGGACGTTTTGGTGGAAGAGATATGTCACAATCTGTTTGCTTTAGGTGTGATTTCTTCTCATTGCCCTGATCGACTACTCAAGCTGCAAGAGACACAAGAGAATGAAAACAAAGATACGCAGGACGCAAACGAACCTTTGATGCATAAAGTAGTATTCTTGAATGAAAAGCGTGTCATTCCAAGTAAGTTCGAGACTAGCACAGATGGAGATAATATTTGGTACCTGGATAATGGTGCAAGTAACCACATGACCGGTCATAGAAGGTATTTTGATCAGCTTGATCTATCTTTTACTGGAAAAGTACGCTTCGGAGATGATTCACAAGTCGACATAAAGGGAAAAGGAACAATTGCTTTTATTGATCATAATGGCAAGTCGAGAGAGATGACTGATGTGTACTTCATTCCTGATCTTAGAAGCAATATTATTAGTCTCGGACAAGCTACAGAATCAGGCTGTGATATACGACTAAGAGGTAATTAATTTACAATGAAAGATCGAGATGGAAATCTCCTTGTCAAAGAAATCAAGGAATCGGTTATACAAAGTGCAGATGGGGTTGCGAGACAATGCTTGTTTATATTTTACAGAGATTAACGAGTCAAGAAAGTGGCATGTGAGGATAGGACATGTAAATTAAACAACATTAAAAGCAATGTTGGATAAAAAACTAGTCTTAGGTGCACCACAGTTTTAAATAAAGAAGAAAATCTGCAGTTCTTGCTTGCTTGGGAAGCAGACCAGACACATGTTTCCTCAGGAAACTAGTTTTCGAGCAACAAAGAGACTAGAGCTTCTACACGGTGATCTTTGTGGACCAATAGCATCGAGTACTTCAGCAGGAAATAGATATGTGTTCGTGATATTGATGACTTCTCTCAATATATGTGGACTATGCTGTTAAAGGAGAAAGGGGAATCGTTTCAAAAGTTTCAGAGATTTAAAACTATGGTAGAACAAGAAGTGGGAGAGAAGATACAAATTCTCAGAACAGATAGAGGTGGAGAGTTTGTGTCTCGAGTATTCAATGAGTTTTGTGAAATCTCGGGTATACAGAGACATTTGACAGCCCTTTATACACCACAACAAAATGGTGTTGTGGAACAACGCAATAGGACTCTACTGGAAATGGCAAGAAGTATTTTGAAACACATGCATATGCCAAATTATCTTTGGCGCCATAAGACATTCAATATATCTTATAAACAGAGTTGCTACTCGAGCCTTGAAAGATAAAACTCCATATGAATGTTTTCAAGACAAAAAACCAACTATAGAACATATTAGGGTCTTCGGATGCATCGGCTTCGGAAAGGTGGAGAAGCCTAATCTCAAGAAATTAGATGACAGGACAAGAATACTTGTTCACTTGGGAACAGAACCAGGATCGAAAGGCTATCGGTTATTAGATCCACAGTCTAGAAAAATCATTGTAAGCCGTGATGTTGTGTTTGATGAGACAAAAGGATGGCATTGGTCTCGAGACAGTGCTAAAGAAGGAAGTGATGAAAAACTTGTAGTAAAGTTTGGTGTGTTTGGAAATCATGGTCTCCAAGACATTGATGAGCTTAATGAAGACGATGCAGATGATGAAGTTTAGAAAGGTTTATGTAAAGAAGAATATGGTGAAAACACTGAGAATCAGATGTCTTTACGAGAAGTTGTAGTAGAATCTCAACAACCTGCAATTAACGAGATACAGCCTGCAGTTGCGGTTGCAGAACCTGAGTTACGAAGGTCCCAACGAGTAAAAGTTAAGCCAAAACATCTTGCGGATTATATATTGCTTGCTGAAGAAGAAGGTGAAATCTTGCTGTTGTGTCTTAATAATGAGCCCAGAAATTTTTATGAAGCCAAGGAGTCTAAAGAATGGATAAGAGCTTGTGAGGAGGAGTTAGGTTCAATTGAGAAACTAAGAACTTGGGATCTTGTTGATCTCCCAATAGGAGCAAAACCAATTGGTCTCAAATGGGTGTTCAAATTAAAGAGAAATTCTGATGGGAGTATCAACAAATACAAAGCAAGGCTTGTAGCAAAATGATATGTGCAGAAATATGGTGTTGATTTTGAAGAAGTCTTTGCACCAGTTGCAAGGATTGAGACTATAAGACTTCTGATTGATCTTGCAGCTTCACATGGATGGGAAATTCATCATCTTGATGTGAAAACAGCCTTTCTACATGGAGACCTCAAGGAAACTGTTTATGTGAGTCAACCTGAAGGATTTGAGATTAAAGGTAATGAAGGAAAAGTCTACAAGCTCAATAAGGCCTTGTATGGTCTACGACAGGCTCCTAGGGCTTGGAATAATAAGCTGAATCATATTTTGGAGGAGCTACAGCTTTTCAAGTGTTCAAAGCAACCCTCGGTGTATCGGAAAAGTGTTGGCAAAGATCTCTTGATAATTGGGGTTTATGTTGATGATTTGTTTGTTACAGGGACAAGCTTGGCTGTTATCAACAAATTTAAGGAGGAGATGGCTAGTAAATTTGAGATGAGTGATCTTGGGATGCTAACATATTATCTTGGAATGCAAGTACATCAACATCAAGCTGGAATTACTTTGAGTCAAGCTCGGTATGCTTGTAGAATTCTCGAAGACACAGGGATGGCTTGGTGTAATGCGGTTCTTATCCCTATGGAGCCAGAACTTAAACTGTCGAAAGCAGAGGATGAAGAGGAGATTGATGCAACACTATACAGGAAGAATGTGGGATGTTTGCGTTACTTGTTGCATACTCGGCCTGATTTATCTTATTTTGTGGGAATCTTGAGTTGTTATATGCAGAGTCCAAGACACTCACATGGAGTAGCCATGAAACATTGCTTAAGATACTTAAGAGGAACTACTCATCTTGGATTATCTTATGGAAGAGCAAAGATGCCTAGATTAGTTGGTTACAGTTATAGTAGTCATAACATCGACCCTGATGATGGGAGAAGTACTTCGGGGCACATATTTTATTTTGGTGAGAGTCTAATCACATGGTGTTCATAGAAACAGGATGTTGTAAGTATGTCCTCTTGTGAAGCAGAGTTTATGGCTGGAACTGAGGCTGCAAGACAAGCAGTTTGGCTCCAAGATTTGTTAGTTGAGATCACTGGCTCTGCCGAGGAAAAGGTTGTGATTCTGATCGACAATCAATAGGCTATAGCTCTTACTAAAAACCCTATTTTTCATGGTAAGAGTAAACATATTCATAGGCGCTATCATTTCATAAGGGAACGAGTTGAGAGTGGGCAGATTGAGGTTGAGCATGTCCCGGGTACTGAGCAAAGGGCAGACATACTCACTAAAGCATTGGACAAGAACAAATTCGAGATAATGAGAGATCTTCTAGGAGTTAAAGATTTGACTAAACAGAGCTTCAAGCTTAAGGAGGAGATTGTTGGAGTAAGCTTGAAGAAAGCTTAAAGAGGAAACTAGTCCTAATCCTAGTGTGTTTGTGTTAACAAAGAGATAAGGATCAAATGTCTAGGAGTTATCTAGATACGTGAGGATTCCTATTAGGATTAGGATTAGCTAAGTATTATATAAGGAGGTGTTGGGATGTGACACAACTTATGAGGTTTGAGAGAGAAAGAGAGATTGAGAGGTTGAGTTTTTGAGATAGTTTTCTTAAGCTAATATAAAGAGAGATATACTTTATATAAATCTTGTGTTCTTAAAACAAACCTTTTCTATAGATACTACATAGACTACTATTGCTTTACTGTCTGCATTGTGGTCGTGAATTTGAAAGTGCCCACTGCACTATAGATCATATGACTAGCGAGTGGAGTGAAGAAAGATTGCTAAAGCCCAAAAATGAAATGAAGTACACCAAAGCCCTGATTTTGTTTTATTATTTTTTTTACAAGTTCATTTCTATCTAAGAGATGTGCAATCTTAATTTGATATAATCTAGATGTTCCTAACGCTTTCAGTCTTTCGTTTTTCTGCAAAATATTGGTTTACTAACAAGTGAAATTATATATTGCCGATTAATATAACCAGCCGTATTATTTATCCAAGAGACGTGCAATCTTAATTTGATATTTTCTAAACTTCTCAACGAAGAGAGTATTATAGAAGGATCTGTACATATTCTAGAGTATATTTGTCAATAATTATGATGGTTTATACTTATGGAAACTAGGTTAATTAGGTTATCATTCTATTCTCTATATAAACATGTGTAATCCCTATTGTATATTTGATGAGAGTAAATACTAATTCTTCCCATTCTAAACTAGTAAAAGTTTCATCACATTCTATCAAGTATCAAATTAGATGTGCCGGTTTAAAGTTTTATAAATTTTATTTTTGTTATAATATACTGATTTATATCCATTTACAAATCTTTTATTTGTGTTACTATTAAAAGTGTATTTTTTACACCTAAATATACACTATGTTACAAATATGTTCTTTATCACCACCTAGAAAATGTCTATATGAACATATTAAGCCAACTATTTTACTTTCACTTTTGCATAGTTTTTTCATTATTAATTTTTTTGGCTCAAAAAATATTTTGAATAAAAAATATATTGCATAATATACTAATCAATGAGGTATCATCACTATAAACCTCGCTTCAACCGCCACCTTGCTTAGTGAGCCCATGTCCACTCTCAGTCCATGGGCTCATCTTCCTAAGTGGGCCTTATATCTATTCCCGGCCCGTAGACCCACCCATATTCGATGGCCGGTTTATTACGTCTGGGAGGCTTTAAAAACTTGTTTACTGACCCTACAAATCAACAAATAATATTTTTCTGTGTTTTGTCCTCACTCGCACAGTTCCCACAATCACTTCCAAGAAGGTCACCCATCATTAAGTTCTCTCAGGACCCTTCACCGGAAAAATAAGCGCATTTTGGTGAAATATGTGGCCAAATCAATTCTCTCAAACCTTTCTGCAAACCAGAGTATTACAGCCTTTGAGCTTCAATGGATCTATCAACAACGATTTATGTTTTTCTAATCGATCTATCTATGTTTATTGTAAAGTTGTGTTTGATTAGCCTATTTTATCTATCAATTAGGTTGATGAGCTTCTACTCGTTATCTCTCTTTGGGATTGAATGAATAATGATAACAATTATGTTTGCGAAAAAAAGAAGGGTTTGTGACCAACCGCTGAGAAATTAGAAGAAAATTAATTTGACATAATTCAAGAAACAATAGAAAATTATAAGCACGGTAATATATGAATCCCAAATAATTCAAAGATATAAGTATAAATTAAATAAAACAATCTAAAAATACTACAATAAAATTTAAAATACAACATTAGAAAAAAACGCATATATTAATTTTTTTTTTGGTAAACATATTAATATTACCTATTCCCAACTGAAAAGGTAAAAAGTAGGAGGCAATTTTGGTTTTAAAAAAATAAGAAAATTTTACCTTCCCATTAAATTTTTTTTCCAATCAAACAAAGTTGAAAACAGTGTTTTTGAATAAATTATTTAAGTCATGATGTAGCCTCTGTCTCTGTAACACCTAAACCGCTACCTTGCTTAGTGAGCCCATGTCCACTCTCAGTCCATGGGCCCGTCTTACTAAGTGGGCCCTACATCTATTCTCGGCCCGTAGACCCACCCAATTCGATGGCCGATTTATTACGTCTGGGAGGCTTTAAAAACTTGTTTACTGACCGTACAAATCAACAAATAATATTTTCTTGTATTTTGTCCTCACTCGCACAGTTCCCACTATCACTTCCAGGAAGGTCACCCATCATTAAGTTCTCTCAGGATCCTTCACCGAAAAAATAAGTTCATTTTGGTAACATATGTGGCCAAATCAATTCTCTTAAACATTTTCTCAAACCAGGGTGTCACAGTCTTTTATGAATCTATCAACAACGATTTATGTTTTTCTAATCTATCTATCTATGTTTATTGTAAAACTGTGTTTGATTAGCCTATTTTATCTATCCATTAGGTTGATGAGCTTCTACTTGTTATCACCCTTTGTGATTAAATGAATAATGATAACAATTATGTTTACGAAAAAAAAGAATGGTTTGTGACCAACTGTTGAGAAATTAGAAGAAAGTTAATTTGACATAATTCAAGAAACAATAGAAATTATAAGCACGGTAATATATGAATCCCAAATAATTCAAAAATTAAAATATAAAATAAATAAAACAATCTAAAAATACTACAATAAAATTTAAAATACAGTATTAGAAAAAGAAAACGCATATATTTTTTGTTTGGGTCAACATATTAATCTTACCTATTCCTAACTGAAAAAGTAAAAAGTAGGAGAACATTTTGGTTTTAAAAAATAAGAAAAATTTACCTTCCTATTAAATATTTTTTCTAATTAAACAGAATTGAAAGCAGTGTTTCTAAATAAATTATATAAATATAAGACGATCTTTGTTTGTATAGAAGTGAGTATTTACAAAATTTAAAATTAATAATTAACTGTATATTTTTCTTAATTCCTTTTTCTATTATTTTGTAGAATTAGTAACTTAAAATTAAAAATAAGTAAATAATATAATAATTTTGAATTTTAAGAAATATATATAATCTCCTTATAATTATTTAAAAAAACTTGTATTTTTTTAATAATTCTGTAATTTTGATAACTATCTTTTCATATTATTAATATTTAAAAAACAAAATATTTTATTTTTGTTGTAACAAAAATTCTCCTTTTAAATATTAACTTTTACACATGTCAAAATCTGAATTTGATAACTTGACACATGTCAAAATCTTATTAATGACTAACTTTCAAAACCCAACTTTATATAATAAGATACAAGAAGATTAAATTATGAAGTTTTATATAATACTTTTGTCTGGAGGAGATAGCGAGGGTAATATCCTTGTAAAACAAGGAAGCTTGAATGTCTCCTTGAAGACATATAAAGTGATCAGGAAGTGTTCTAGGGACCCTGATCAATAAATCCCAATTTGCACTGAGATGAGTTTGTGTAATATTACGCACCGTGAAATTAGTGTCGGTCCGGTATTATTGGCTACCCTACGTACAACCCGGTTTAAAGGCCTTAAGAACAATTTTTTTACCCTTTATATTAAAAAAAAAAAAATATGCATCACTTTTTAATAAATTTACACTAAAAATTGAAAAAAATTGACCCAAATTCATATTAAAATCTAATTTTTAGAGCAAAAATCTATTTATTTTCTATAAAATTGAACATTTTCCTATAGACTTACTTAGATAAATTTTTAAAAAGGCTTTAATTACTAAAGAAAAAAAAAATTGAGATCTGAAGCCTTCGCTTGGGTAGCTTCCCCTCTGTGCCGGTCCTGCGTGAAATCCATAGAAGCTACTTCTATATTCGGCACACGAGTTCTACTGGTGCCAAAAGATAAGCAATCGTAATACAAGTTGTAACAGTTCTCATAATGGTGGGATCAGTCATTAATGCAGTTTTTTTTTAATTAACTATAATGATACAATCAATATTAAAATAAACAGTTAAAATAAAATGTCACCACAAAGGACTAGCTCCATGAACTAAAAACTCTTCAATCTTTATCTTTCTAAACATTAAAACATAATAACTCAATTGAAAATTTTTCTGAAATATGTTATTACATCCTTCAGAAAATCATCCCAGCGATGGTAAAAGCAAGATATATGCATATATATATACTAGGATTTATCCTGTGGTTTGAATATTTCATTATAAATACGAATATGTCATTATAATTTCGAATCAATAAATTAGTTCCTCTACTTTTAACTATAATAATTATAGAAAATATGTATTTGATACTAATAACTTTTAAGTGTGAATATTCATTATATATTAAAATAAATCAAATGTAAAATAATCTGTATCCAGATATAATTGTTTGGTTACAAAAATCCTAAAATAATTTTTAAAATATATATCTGTTTATAAAAATTCAAATAACATCATATGCTGAAAAAAATCTAAAATTTTATTAACTTTATGTATTAAATAGTAATACAAATAATTAAGTATAAGATTAAATAAAAGTGAGAAGAGAATTATATTTTAATCTAACATACTGTTTTAAATTAGGTAGATAGATTTTAGGAAATTTGAAATTAATATTATCAAATAAGGAAATGATTATGTTTGGTGTAAGGATTGTAGAGAATTGTAACATCCATGAACCGGAATTCCGGTTTAGGATGTGCATCGATCGATGCAGTAGGAGCATCGATCGATGCTGATTCAATTCTGTGCGTTTTGACTTAAGTCAAACGCTGCGTTTTGGTAAGGAAAAGAAAAGAAAACCCTTAGGGTCGCCCCTTTTGTCTCATTATACGTGCTGTGGCCGTTTTTGAGCGAAAAGAGAAGGGAGAAAGAGTTCTTGGAGATTTCTTGGAGTTTTGGTGCTTTCCTGAGGAGATCTGTAGCTGGGATTGCTGTAGGAGCTTCTAGGAAACGTTTTCTTGCTTTTATGTTGTTCAGATTCGTCTTGGCACAGGTAAGTGCAGGACCATGGCTTATCTAAGCTAGAGAATTCAGTGATTTGCTTGTTGTTTGTTGTTAGACGCATTAGATTGTTGTTATGGACGTTAGGAAGCTTTCTTGTGGCTTGGGATTGAGTTTCTGTGGTTGTAGGAACGAGATCCGGCGAGAAACTTCGGAGAAATCACGGTGCTCGACATTGCGTCGATCGATGCATAGCTTGCATCGGTCGATGCAAGTGCGAGGACGGCGCGAGAAACTTTAGGGTTTTTCGTGTGCGTCGAGCATGCGTCGGTCGATGCAGACTGGGTATCGGTCGATGCAAGTTACACTTGCATCGATCGATGCAGCTTCTGTATCGATCGATGCTTCTCCTGTGGGCATCGATCGATGCAGGTGTGGCATCGGTCGATGCTGCGTCCTGTTTGTTATTGTTTGTTGATTGTTGTGTGAAGATTACTGATACTCTATTGCTTGTGTGTATAGCCCAGTAGATGGGAGGATTGCCTTACTGAGTGTTTGTAAAATACTCATGCATTGCAATATGTGTTTGTGGTGCAGGTAAAGGCAAAGTGTGACCGTGGGATCCAGGCAATGAAGAGGAGGATGTTTTAGGGACTCGGTTGATTGTTGATCTGGCATTGTTAGGTTGTTAGAGTTGAGTCTTAGAGCATTGTTTAGGATTGCTGGTTATTTGGTTTATGATGTTTGGATCATTAGTTAAGATTGGAATTTATATTGGATATTTATATTTATTGGATTATTATTTATTGGATATTGGTATTATTATTTCCGCTGTTGGTTGTGTTTGTGGTTAGGTGACTAGTGGGTATGAGACCACTAGTTGTAGTTTATTTATTATATTATTTTTATATTTATTAAAAAAAAAAAAGGGTCGGTCGTTTCAAGAATTTAGTTGGGACTTGTTTGGATACAAAAATAAAAAAAAGATGGCACAAAAATGTACTCCAAAAATGTTAAGATAGATAAGTATTTTAAAATTTACAAAACATGTTACAAATGTGGAGGGACCACAGTTTAGTATCATGTTCTCAACCAGTTGAAGGTAAGTTAAATCTAAATTTACCAGCAATATACAAAAACCTGTTTTATGTTGAGAATTTGTTAAAAATACCCCTTTTGATATATTCCTTTTCAAAAATACCCTCTTTTTTGGCAATTTTTATTTTTGCTCTCCTTTAATTTTTAATGACCATTTTACCCTTAAATAAAAATATTTTATTCAATAAAAAGAAAAACAAAATTTTCCCGCCAAAAAAATTTCCGACATATTTTCCCGCCAAAAATTTTTTTGTCCAAAAAATTTTGATAAAAATTTTCGACAAAAAATTTCCCGCCAAAAAAATTTTACAAGGTTTTTAAAAGGTTTTATAAGGTAGAAGAAACCTTATAAAAACCTTATAAACACCTTTTAAACGCTTTTACAAGATTTTTAAAAGAGTTTTAAAAGGTTTTAATAGGTTTTTAAAAGGTTTTTTAAACATCTCGTAAAAGCTTTTACAAGGTTTTTAAAAGGTTTACAAAATGTTTTTAAAAAGGTTTTTAAACACCTTGTAAAAGCTTTTACAAGGTTTTTAAATACCTTGTAAACGCTTTTAAAATGTTTTTATAAGGTTTTTAAAAGGTTTTTAAACACCTTGTAAACGCTTTTACAAGGTTTTACAAGGTGTTTAAAAATGTTTACAATGTTTTTATAAGGTATGAATTTTAATTTTTTTGGCGGGAAATTTTTTTTTTGATGGGAAAACTTTTTGATTTTGGCAGGAAAAAAAAAATTTGGCACGAAAATTTTTCATTTTTGGCTGGAAATTTTTTTTGATTTTGGTGACTGTACATTCTTGTTGTCATTTAAAGAAAGGGTAATTTGGTCATTTTTTTCATAAAGAGGGGTAGTTTAAAAAATAGTCAACATGGAAGGGTATTTTTAAAAAGGGAAATGAAAAAAGGGTATTTTTGAGAATGTCCCTTTTATGTTTGGGTAAAAAAAAAGTCCAAATTATTTGAAGTTTTAAAAATTATCAATACTTACCAAAAAAAACTCCAAAATTACCAAAATAACATATACTGTGAATAGCCGAAACTGAATTCCACATATTTCTGGTTGTTAAGAGTTGGACTTGGAGGAGTAACCGAGTAATAATTTTACCAGTCTAACTAGGATTTATCATGTGGTACACCACGGGTCCATTTTTTTATTTTTTTATTTTATAAATCAATAACCTTGTGTATTCTGAAGAAATTAACAGTCAAATATTTATTTATGTGTTAGCTTTGTTTAGTGTAAGATTATATAATTGTATTTGACTGTTAATTATAGGATTTAACTCACAGTTTACCGCAAAATAATTTGTTCTCTACATTATCATAAATTACTCAATTTAGTATATCTAATATTCTAATATTGATAATGTTAGCAAAATAATGAAATGATAAATTATCTGTGTAACACCAAATTAAAGATAATTAAATTTATATTCATATTAATCCAAATCATTCGCACAATATAATTTCATCGCGTGTTATTATAACTTTTAATTGTAAATATTCATCATATATTAAAATAACTCAAATGTAAAATAATATATATCTGGAAATACTTGTTTGGTTACAAAAATCTTTAAACAATTTTTAAAATATATATCCGTTTATAAATTTAAATCACATCATATGCTGAAAAAAATTCTAAAATTTTATTAACTTTATGTATTAAATAATAATTAAATATAAGTGAAAGGAGAATTCTATTTTAATATAACATATTGCTTTAAATTAGGTAGATAGATTTTAGGAAATTAATATTATCAAATAAGAAAATGATTGTGTTTGGTTGTAAGGATTGTAGAGAATTTAGTTGGGACTTGTTTGGATACAAAGATAAGAGAGGATGACACAAAAATGTACTTCAAAAATGTTAAGATAGATTAATATTAGATACAAGTACAAACGCCATTAACACACATATAAGATCCCGATGGACAAGAATATTTCATACGAGGA
Source organism: Camelina hispida (assembly GCA_023657505.1). NCBI lineage: Eukaryota > Viridiplantae > Streptophyta > Magnoliopsida > Brassicales > Brassicaceae > Camelina > Camelina hispida. The sequence continues at coordinate 38,718,343 of CP094634.1, read as the reverse complement.
TCACAATCACTCGTTAGCTTGCATGTCTTAGCATCATCCGTTGTTCTTAGATTATCGAGTTTTGCTTGATGAGCCAATGGAATGGTGAATTTGCATTGTCCCTGTATACATTGAGATGGCCTACCCGAGCAGGGAAGGATTTCACAATCATATGTTATTTTGCAAGGAAAAACAAGATCAGCTTCTGCTATCGGAATATTCACCATCATTGTATCTAATGAATTACACAGGACCAGGAAAATGCATGTCATGTTCAAACTTCAAATCCAATAAGTATGCTTAAATAAAAGGCTTGTTAGAGAGAATAGAGAGACTTACAACCAACGACGGGAGCAAGCAGGGAGAAGATTGTGATCTTTGAAGCCATTTCTTAATTTTATGGCTATAGCCTATCTGCCTATGTAAACATATACTATTTATCTATATTAGTATTTTTGCAACAGTTTTTCTCAAAAATACTAATAAAGAAATTTTTTGTAATTAATGCTATTAAATTATGTCAACCTCTAAGTATTTTATGGGCCTCTGGACAATATTCGATGTTCATAATTCAGAATTAATGGGCCTCTGTTTGTTTATGTTGTAGAAAAATTGATGGTCCAATTTTTCGAAAACCATTGCAATATAAATGACATAAATGATATCCTTAATTGTCTTACCTTATTAACCATTGCTGTGTATACATAATTTTCTACTATATGAAGTAGTTTATCATACATCGTCAAGAGATATGATAATCTTACCTTAACAATCATCTCTCTATGTACACCTTCCCCACCTTCCTCTATAGGTTATTGTTAGATTCCTTAAACAACTTGACAATATTTTCTAATCACATAATAAGGAAGAAAATTATCAAAGCCTTCCTTATAAAATTGAACAAAATCATCGATACCACAAATTGCTCAATTAAATTGTCCAGAGATCTTATACTTGGTCACCAAGAATATCATTAACTACATCCTTTATCACGATACTCTACACTCCAATATAAATAATTCTACTACCTATCATCTCACCTCACATCTAACCACACCAAACTCGCATATATCTTACCAGCAAAACCTTCTTCCTCTTTTCAATGGCAGCTTCATTTGCTCTTCTCCGTGAATTGCATCCCTACAAATCTTCATGGAGGATCCAAGTCAAGATTTTGCATTTGTGGCGCCAATACACTGTCCAAACAGGAGAAACATTTTAGATGGTGCTTGCAGATACACAAGTCATTACTTTGCACACTTTTAAGCATAATTTTTATGGTATATGAATTACCAGGATAAGGTTTCATCAATATTTAGGGTGTAAAAATACATGCAAGCCTGAAGAACTATAGATCCTAAAGGTGGGTTATGTAATGGTACTAGGCTCCAGATCACACAATTGGCTAACCATGTTGTAGAGGCAAGGGTTATAAGAGACAAAAAATGCGTAGAAGACAGTTTCTTTATATGTGGCATTTACTATGACGATTAACAATAGTCAGGGAAAATCTATAGTGAAAGTAGGAATTTATTTGCCAAGACCGGTGTTCTCTCACGGCCAAATTTATGTTGCTCTTAAAGGAAATAAGAAATGGTTGTAAGCTTAAAGGAAATAAGAAATGTTTGAAATAACAACCAGATTTATTATCTTTCTCAAAGCAGATTGAAACAACTCTTCCCGTTTTTTTTTTTTTTTAATACCTTAATTTACTAGTGGTCCCATACCCACTAACATCCTAGCAACAATCAATAACAGCGGATAAACAAATAAAACAATTTCCATTAATCCAATAAAATTCCAACATAAATGAACCAATAACATCATAATCCAAATAAGCAATATCCAAAGGCTAACATCCTACAATGTTCCAATGACTTAATCTAGCAACCTAACAACAGCTAGATCACAATCAATCAAGCCTCTAGAACATCCCTTCCTCATCGCCTTGATTCCACGATCACACTTTGCCTTTACCTGCACCACAAACACATATTGCAATGCATGCTTATTTTACAAACACTCAGTAAGGCAATCCTCCCATCTACTGGGCTATACACACAAGCAATAGAGGAAGCATCGATTGACGCAGAAGCTGCATCGACCGATTCAAGTTGCACTTGCATCGACCGATACCCAGTCTGCATCGACCGACGCATGCTCGACGCAACACGAAAACCCTAAAGTTTATCGCGCCGTCCTCGCACTTGCATCGACCGATGCAAGCAATGCATCGATCAACGCAACGTCGAGCACCGTGATTTCCCCGAAGCTTCTCGCCGGATCTCGTTCCTACAACCACAGAAACTCATTCCCAAGCCACAAGAAAGCTTCCTATCGTCCTTAACTACGATCTAACACGTCTAACCACCTAAAACAAACAAGTTACAGGTTCCTCTAGCTTAGATCAGCCATGGTCATGCACTTACCTGTGCCAAGACGAATCTGAACAAGAAACAAGCAAGAACAAGCCTCTAGGAAGCTCCTACAACGATCCCAGCTACAGATCTCTACAGGAACGCACCAAATCTCCAAGAAAACTCCAGAAAACCTCAAGAACTCTTTCTCTCTCACGTTCGCTCTCAAAAACGGCTGAAACCCTCGAATGAAACTAAAACACGACTTAAGGGTTTCCTTTTCCCTTTTGTCCAAAACGCAGCGTTTGACTTAAGTCAAAACGCACAGAATTGAACCTGCATCGACCAATGCACCAACTGCATCGACCGAGGCAATCCCCAAACCGGGATTTTGGTTCACGGATGTTACAATTCTCCCCCACCAATAAGGATTCGTCCCCGAAACCCGCAGTACCGTCCATCCTCCAAGGACCTTCGTGCCACCGTCAACACGGCCCGCACGTCCCTAGACCGGACCAAACACCATCAGCCAAGGTTTCCCGTGCCACTGTCGCAACAGCCCGCACACCTCCGACTGACCCTCGAGGTCTCCCTCTAGCCAATATACTCACATCATAAACACAATTTGCCTACAACTCAGTGCTTCCCCCGTCCGTGGTCGCAACCAACGAATCATGCCGGCTCGCTATCAGGTCACTCACACACACTCCCCCCGCTCTCGGGTCGCAACCCTCGAGACATACCGGCTCATTGCCGAGCCTCGGCTCACAGCAACGGTATCCAGGGAGTCTCAAATATCCGCTCTTGGGTCGTCACCCTCAAGCGCGCTCTCGGATCGTCATCCGAAGCAACATACCACTCCCACTCTCTGGCCACAAAGTCCATCGAGCTATCGGTATCACGTGAGTTGGGCCCACACGGCCTTGAGCAAAAACAAATACTGATGCGAACGAGTATCTCCCGGCTAGATCTACCTCAATATTTCCACAAAAACTTTCCTTCCAATAAAACTTTCTAATTCTGGAAACTTTCCTTTTGTGGAAACTTCCTATTTATGGAAACTTTCCAAAAATAGAAACCCGAGCTATTTCTCTTTTCCCATGACAATCACAGTCAACATAAAGAAAAATACTCATCTTATTAATCTCAAAAATGTCATAATCTTTACAAACTCAACGAAATTACATCAGAAAAACCAAAAATACAATAACCGGAGCCATCAACCCGCATCCCGAGCACCACCTCATCTTGATACTTAGTCGCACAACCAACCACCCCTAAGCGACCAAATATCAAGAGAGATGGGCTGGAATACTCCGTACCCGCTCCAGCCACGGACTACAACTCGGACCCAGATAGACAAGCTCAAGTCGCGGTCTGCTTCTCAAACCACTTCTTAAACCTTGCCTTCATCCTCGCCTCGGGCTCCCAAGTCTGCTCCTCCACTCCGTCACAGTCCCACATGACTCTCATCAAAAGAATCTTCTTCTTCCGAAGTTCCTTGACTCTCCTCTCGAGCACCCTCAATGGTCTCGCCTCCAAAGTCATGTTAGGCTGAAGATCCTCAGGAATCTTAGCCAACAACTGATCACCCTCGTGAAGACACTTCCTCAGCATCGACACATGAAATACCTTGTGGAACGCACGCATAACCTCAGGCAATTCCAGTCTATCTGCCACTGGTCCCACCCGATCAACCACTCTGAACGGACCCATGTACCTCGGACTCAACTTAGTCTCTATCAATGACCTGTTCGGACCCCGCAACATGGCCATCTTGAGGTACACTCTATCACCAACCTGAAACTCAAGATCCTTTCTCCTCCTATCAGCATAACTCTTCTGCCGATCCTGAGCCTCCTTCATGTTCAGCCTCAGAACCCGAATCTTTTCCGAGGTCTCCTGAACAAAATCTGCACCAAATATGCTCCTCTCCCCCACCTGAGTCCAACACAACGGTGTACGACACGGCCTCCCATACAAAGCCTCATAAGGAGCCATCCCAATACTAGCCTGGTAGCTGTTGTTATAAGCAAACTTCTCCAAACTCAGATGATCTGCCCAATGACCACCCCAATCCAGCACACACATCCTCAATAAATCCTCCAGAATCTGGATCGTCCTCTCTGACTGACCGTCCGTCTGAGGATGATAGGCTGTACTCATATGCACCTTCGTGCCCATCTCTGCCTGAAACGCCCTCCAGAACACCGAAGTGAACTTGGAATCTCTATCAGACACAATACTAGCAGGCACACCATGCAATCTGACTATCTCTCTCACATACTTCTTGGCCAAAACCGCTGCTCCATCAGTTTTCTTGATGGCCAGAAAATGTGCAGACTTAGTCAAACGGTCCACAATGACCCAAATAGCATCAAACGTCCTCGACACAGGCAAACCTACCACAAAGTCCATCGTGATCAAATCCCACTTCCACTCAGGAATGGGCAAACTCTGAAGTAACACTCCAGGAACCTGATGCTCCGCCTTCACCAGTTGGCAAGTATCACACTTCGCCACCCAGTCGGCTACGTCCTTCTTCATCCCGACTCAGTGATAATACCGCTTGAGGTCACGGTACATCTTGGTCGCCCTTGGATGAATAGAGAACTTGCTCGAATGAGCCTCTCTCAGTATCTCCTGCCTCAAATCCTCACCCTTGGGCACACAAATCCGACCATGCACAAGGATAGTACCATTAGCAGAAACCTGATACTCTGCACCCGCAGCCTTAGAGGCATTCATCAGCCCCTCATCGCTCCCCTGAGCTAACCTCACTCTGCTCAACAAATCCGCTCTATCAGCTGCCTCCAAACCCCAAAGGTTCCTGTGAGATAGCACACAAACTCAATGCACTGATCTCACCTACCAATGCCTCCATATCCTGCTCCTGAGCCGAAGCCACCCGCTTCCGACTCAAGGCATCTGCAACCAAATTAGGTTTACCAGGATGGTAAGCTATATCCAGATCATAATCTGCTACTAACTCCATCCAACGCCTCTTCCTCAAATTCAGCTCAGGCTGAGTAAAAATGTATTTCAGACTCTTGTGATCTGTAAACACCTGCACCTTCCCACCATACAGATAGGATCTCCAAATCTTAAGAGCAAAGATCACTGCTGCCATCTCTAAATCATGAGTAGGATAATTAGCTTCATGCTTCCGCAACTGCCGCGAAACATAGGCTATAACCTTCCCCTGCTGCATAAGTACACAACCCAACCCCACTCTAGAAGCGTCTGTATACACAACATAAGGCTCGTCCTGCTCAGGCAGTGCTAACACCGGCGTGGTAGTCAACATCTGCTTGAGACTTGCAAAGCTCGCCTCACACTCCGGTGACCATACAAATGGGACATCCTTCCCTGTAAGCTTAGTCATCGGCTGTGCCATACTCGCAAAACCCCGAACAAACCTCCTGTAGTAACCTGCTAACCCCAGGAAACTCCGAATCTCAGTGTCACTCTGCGGCCTCGGCCACTCCCTGATGGACTGAATCTTCTCTGGATCCACTGAAACTCCCTCTGCAGAAACAATGTGACCCAAGAACCCCATCTCACGCTGCCAGAAACTGCACTTACTCAACTTAGCAAACAACTTCTGCTCCCGCAGCTTCTCCAACACTGCTCTCAGATGTACTGCATGCTCCTCAGGACTCTTAGAATATACCAGGATGTCGTCGATGAAAATGATGACTGACACGTCCAGAAACTCCTGGAACACGCTGTTCATCAATCTCATAAACGCAGCTGGCGCATTTGTCAACCCAAACGGCATCACTACAAACTCATAGTGCCCATACCTCGTCCTGAAGGCTGTCTTCCTCACATCTGCCTCATGAATAGGAATCTGATGATATCCTGATGCCAAATCAATCTTAGAGAACCAAGTAGCACCCCTCAACTGATCCAATAACTCATCAATCCTTGGGAGAGGGTACTTGTTCTTCACAGTAACTCGGTTCAGGCCCCGATAGTCAATACACAACCGAAAACTCCCATCCTTCTTCTTAACAAACAACACCGGAGCTCCCCACGGTGAACAACTAGGACGGATAAAACCCTTGCCCAACAAATCCTCCAGCTGCTTCTTCAGCTCTGCCATCTCTGCTGGAGCCATCCTGTAAGGAGCCTTGGATAACGGCATCGTCCCCGGTTCCAGCTCAATAGTAAAAGGATCCGACCGAGATGGTGGTAATCCCTGCAATGACTGGAACACATCCTCAAAGTCCTCTACAACCGGAATACCGCTAACCGTAGACTTCCCCACTGACTCTGGCATAGATATAGTAACCAGATAAGCCTCACGGCCCTTCTCGATCATCTTCCAAGCCTGAACGGCTGAGATCACGAGACTCCCCGAAGTCGGTCTAACCCTTTGAAAAACCAACTTCCCTCCTGGACGCTCAAACTCCACTCTACCCCGATAGCAGTCCAAATGCACCTTATACCGATGCAACCAATCCATACCAAGAATGACATCATATAACTCCACTTGACTGATAAGCAAATCCGCTGGCCACGACTCTCCCGCGATCTGAATATCAACTCCTCCAGCTCGTCCAATAACCCTCAGGAACTTGCCTCCCGCAACTCTGACAACTCCTGAACGCTCACCAGAATCCCCTCTGATCCCCGCACTCTCGGCACACTCCGGAGTAATGAAGCTATGAGAAGCTCCAGAATCAAACATAACATGGGACTTAAACCCGCCCACCAACAAGGTACCTACACAAACCTCATGTGTTGAGAACCTAATACTTGACCACAAGCAAAAACAAATATAATCTGAACTATTGAATTAACCAAGTTCGAATCTCAGAAGTTATACCTGGGTCGAATACACCTGAGACGTCGGCTCGATCCAACCCACCGGCTGCAGACCGTGCTGCACAACCTGCTGCATCCCTGGCTGAGCTCCAGCCTGCAACACTGCTACTGCCCTCTGCTGCAACTTGGGACAACGAGGCTTGATATGCCCCGTCTCTCTGCAGTAGTAACACACTCGAGTATCTGCCCGCGGCTCCGTCACCGCCCGCTGCTCAGTCACTGCCCGCTGCTCACCTCTCTGTGGACAGCTAGTCACCTTGTGGTCCCTGCTACCACACCCAAAGCATCTCGCACCTCCATGCCTCGATCTCTGCATTACATCAAACTTCCGCTTCTGCCCTTGCGCAGGCTTGCCGCCCTTGCTAGGAACAGAAGACGGCTGAGACTGTTGTGGCTGCACTGAAGAACTGACCACAACCACCTGTGACCTCAAGTCATCCTCTATCCCGGCTGCAACCTCAACCAACTCCGCTCTTGTAGCATAACTCCTCACTCTGCACCGAGTCCTCAAATCATCTCGCAGAGCCAACAGAAACCTCCGCACCTGAGCCGCCTCTGGCTCCCATGCCCTACCTGCATACCCCACAAGCCGACTGAACTCCGCATCCAGCTCCCGCACTGTACGGTCTCCCTGAGTCAACCCCAAGAACCGTGCCTCCATGCGATCAAGAGCCTCCTGAGGAAAATACTTGGAGTTAAACTCCCTCACAAAATCTCCCCAAGACATACCCTGCTGCACCCTCTGTGCTGTCACCGACCTCCACCACACACGTGCATCTCCTGACAAGTAAAACACTGCCAGATCCACCCTGTACCGGTCGGGACACCTAAGCGAAAGGAAAATATCCTCCATCTGCTCTCTCCACTCCCTGAGAAATACCCTGCTCCCACATGCCGCAGCTGCTCCATCATCCGAACATACTGAGCATCCACTACCTCGGCTCCCGGCTGCACACCTGCCTGCAAACCCGCTGCAGGCTGCACCACTGGAACCTGTCCACCACCCACTGGCGGCACTACTGGATCCTGCCCACCAACCACTGGCGGCACTCCTGGATCCTGCCCACCAACCACTGGCGGCACAACTGCTGGAAGTCGCTGCAAAGCCTGAGCTACCTGAGCTAGCAAGTCTATCAAGATATCCTCCCTGCCTGGAGCACCTCCTGCTGCAACCCCCACTCCCGGGGCAACACCGTGACCAACACCGGGCCCATCCGCCCTGCCGCCACCCAAACCAGCCTGGTCTCCAGACACACTAGGATGAACCTGTGACTCTGCAACCTCCTCACTGGCCATGCTCTGGGCTACACTCACACTGGCCTCAGGAACCTGACCTCGTCCCCGTCCACGACCACGACCACGCCCACGACCACGACCACGACCACGTCCAACAGCAGCCCCACCTCTAACCATTTGTGCCATCCAAGAACAGAAGGCTAAGCAAACAATAATTCTAATACACAAAAACACAACTCACCGTGGAATCACAAAACAGGCTCAAAGGCAATGTTCTAGGACTTCATGCCACACACAATTGAACAAATCACACAATCAATCATAGCATGGAATCCTAAACATCAACAACAACAAAAGCACAATGAACCCTAGACCTAGAACCGTAAGGGCTCTGATACCAAAATGAAACAACCCTTCCCGTTTTTTTTTTTTTAAAATACCTTAATTTACTAGTGGTCCCATACCCACTAACATCCTAGCAACAATAAATAACAGCGGATAAACAAATAAAACAATTTTCATTAATCCAATAAAATTCCAACATAAATGAACCAATAACATCATAATCCAAATAAGCAATATCCAAAGGCTAACATCCTACAATGTTCCAATGACTTAATCTAGCAACCTAATAACAGCTAGATCACAATCAATCAAGCCTCTAGAACATCCCTTCCTCATCGCCTTGATTCCACGATCAACCTTTGCCTTTACCTGCACCACAAACACATATTGCAATGCATGAGTATTTTACAAACACTCAGTAAGGCAATCCTCCCATCTACTGGGCTATACACACAAGCAATAGAGTAACCAATAACCACACACAACAATCAACGAACCAGGACTCAGCATCGACCGATGCCAACATGCATCGACCGATGCCAACTGAGGAAGCATCGATCGACGCAGAAGCTGCATCGACCGATGCAAGTTGCACTTGAATAGACCGATACCCAGTCTGCATCGACCGACGCATGCTCGACGCAACACGAAAACCCTAAAGTTTATCGCGCCGTCCTCGCACTTGCATCGACCGATGCAAGCAATGCATCGATTGATGCAACGCCGAGCACCGTGATTTCCCCGAAGCTTCTCGCCGGATCTCGTTCCTACAACCACAGAAACTCATTCCCAAGCCACAAGAAAGCTTCCTATCGTCCTTAACTACGATCTAACACGTCTAACCACCTAAAACAAACAATTTACAGGTTCCTCTAGCTTAGATCAGCCATGGTCATGCACTTACCTGTGCCAAGACGAATCTGAACAAGAAACAAGCAAGAACAAGCCTCTAGGAAGCTCCTACAACGATCCCAGCTACAGATCTCTACAGGAACGCACCAAATCTCCAAGAAAACTCCAGAAAACCTCAAGAACTCTTTCTCTCTCACGTTCGCTCTCAAAAACGGTTGAAACCCTCGAATGAAACTAAAACACGACTTAAGGGTTTCCTTTTCCCTTTTGTCCAAAACGCAGCGTTTGACTTAAGTCAAGACGCACAAATTGAACCTGCATCGACCGATGCACCAACTGCATCGACCGATGCAATCCCCAAACCGGGATTTCGGTTCACGGATGTTACACAGATCATCGCAAAACATAAGAAATTGGATCTGCGGCAACCAATCTATTATCAATGAACTTAATACATTGACCCGCCGATTGATATCCCTGTTGAAACCCAGAAATCAATCAAACGATAAGATATTGATAGTTTTACATAAACCTATAATTTGATAATTTGTTCTCTCTAATATAATATGAGATAATAATTTGTACTACCTTCAGATCATCAAATCAGAAAAAAGTCTGTTACCAAAACAAAATCAAAACAAGTAGTACCTGCTTTTCACAATAAGATACATATTTTGTGACTTAACTATAGAATCATGGACAATTGATTAAATTATTGGAGCATTCAAAATAACAATTTTATCAAAGCTGATATTTTACATCTTCCAATTCTACAATCCCAATTCGCCTTGACACAAAATTACCAGGATCTAATCTTCTTCGGAAGTAGAGAACAAAAAATACAAAGAACCAAGATCGATGTCTATTTGAAATCGGTTAGTGAAATTGAAGACATTGAATCGATCACATATGAGTTTTTTCTTTTTTTCTTTTTCTTTTTCTATGTAGGTGGCATCTGAAAGTACAACAAAACAAGAATGAACGTTCAAGTCTGTTTCTTTTTCTCAATTTCATTTGATTTTTTTCCCTCTTAACATTTTGCAAGCCTTCCTATCAAATTTTTTTTTTTGCAAGCCCAATAAAGTCCACCAAGGGAAATAAGATCAAGTAACAAATAATTACTAGATTAACAGAAACTAGGCAAAAAATTGTCTATATTATTAGATTAGAATATACATAAAAAATAGTAATATCATTCAGTTATTTATTTACATTAACTCATATTATTAAGTCACACAATGATGCAAAATAAATAGATTTTTAAAAATAATTATACAACAAACTTAGAAAAAAATTATATTTTAATAATATATAGATTAGATTTATAAAAAATAAAATAAAAAATTTGTCTCACAGTGTACCGCGGGTCCTGATCTAGTTATAGTTTATTTGAAATACCGTAATTTAATGACAATCGATTCTTTTTTAAAAGGGATGTAATCATAAAATATTTTAAAAGGTATATAATCAAAAATAATGATTTTATCTTAAATTTATTAATGATTATTGTATCTTAAAGGTATATAATCATAAATTTACTAATAATTAAAATATTTTTTAAAAGATATTATTAATGATTTTATTATTTTGTTATTTATTATTTAATTTAGTATAAAAAATTATGATTAAAATATTTTTAAAGATATATAATCATTATGAATATGTAATCTTCATACAGTTAAAAAAAAAGCTTGCAATGTTTTAACTATAATAAAAGCAAACAAAATATAGAAGTATGTAATGTTTAAAACACGTGCAGTTAATTGGTACAAATGCATAGGCCATCAAAACACATATAAGAACCGGAGACACATGTAAATCTCATACGAGGATCACAATCTTTAGTCAACTTGCACTTCTTAGCATGGTCCATCTTCTTTAAGTTGTCGAATTTTGTTTTGTGAGTCGTACATTGGCATTGTCTGTTTACACATAGAGCTGTCCCGCTTGAACAGTGAAGGTATTCACAATCTACCGTTGTTCTGCAAGGAAGAAAAATTTGAGCTTCTGCTGTCGTCAGCATAGTCACCATCATTGCACCTTATGGACACCGGACCACAAAACCACATACGTTATATTGTTTTAAATTTCAAATCAATAAGTATGCCTTAAAATTCATGTTAGGGAGATTATAGAGGCTTACTAGCGATAACGAGAGCAATGAGGAAGAAGGATGTGATTTTTGATGCCATTTCGTAGTTTATGTCTTAGTGTATCATCAAAGATGGCTATAGACCTTTTGTATTTATAGTCTCTTTGAAAGTTAAGATTTTTTTAGGAATTTTTTAACCTTCGAATCTTCCAATCTTCGGCATTTAATAAAAATTGTGTATTTAACAACTATGAGTCGAAATGTAAATATATTTAGTTAGTTTATTATATTCATTCTTGAATTCTTATTTTGAATGACTTTTCCTCTAAGAATAAGGAGAATAATCCCCTTTTTAATAGAAGGGAAGTACACAACATTGTTTTGGTAAACTTTATAATTTTAATGAATGGTTATAAATTGTTACAAATAGGTTATATATAGGTTATTGATTAATCCATATATTAATTGGTTACAAGTTGATAGATCATATATTAATGATAACAAATAAAACCTTAATTGTAACCGAAAATCATAAATGAGATATTCTGAATTGAATAGTTCATGGATATTCTAAACTTTATTTTTAGAAGATCACGTTGTTTCCAACGATCTACAGTCACAATAATACCAATTTATTTTCTTGAGATTTTATTGATAGACCACAACATTAACTAAGCTTTATAAAAATACACTCTCAATCATAAAAAGAAAGTACACAACTTTTTTTTTGTATAATAAAACGGAAGTACACAACTTTTTTTGTAGAATATATAATTTTTATTAGTTGGTTACAAAATAGATAATATATTAAATATAGGTTGGTTACAAAAAAAATTATAGATGAAATCCGTGGGCTATATGAAATTACAAATGCACTTAAGAATATCTCAAATAATCCTCTTAAAGATAATATTCCAATGATTTATACAATTTCCAAAAAAAAATTTGATTATTCCATATATTGTTACACCATATATAGTGTTAAGCATAAAAATATATTGTTAGGCGTTAATTTTGCAGATGAATATATTATTCACTAATCCAACTTACATATTTTTCTAAAATCTCATATGTTATTTGCAGATGTTAATTTTGTAATTCAACCTCAGCTTCGTCTTCTGAAAAAAAACATAGTATACTTTAAATATGTTGTTTTTGCCAATGTTTTTGGTTAAAAGCATTTGATAATATATATATATATATATATGTTTTATATCATGTTATAAAATTGTAGCTGCAGTTGATAATATAGCTTATGAGATATGCTACACAAATCACATGCCACTTTTTGTAACGGCTAACATATCATTATTTCTTTATTTCCTGACCATTTATTTTGTTTTTTCAGATAGATTATTTTTTTCAAAATTCTTTTTCATAGTTTTCCTAAAAAAAAGTGTGCCCCTTACAATGTCTTTGTTTTCGATTAAAACTTTTAAGTTAAGTTAAGTTATGTTATGTTAAGTAATTAATCATTTATTTTTTATAAGTAAAATTTAATAATAAATCTTTATGGTATATGTTTCTTGGAAACTAATGTTTTACTTCAATTTTATTTTCATGTTTAGATTTTATAAATACAATTACATAACTTGTTTTTTAACTCCATCATGCATTAAAATCTTACTTACATTCTAAAACTCATTAACCCATTCTAAATTTTGGAATAAAATCATTTTTGGTTATAATTTTAGTAATAACATTATTACTAAAACAAATTTATAGTACAATTTTTACTATTTCAAAATTTTCATTTATTTTCCTTAATTCATTTTTAGATAGTTACTATTTTTATTATTTACTAAAAATGATATTACTGTTTATACTATTTTAAAATTTATTTAATTTTAGTTAATTCATTTTTATTCATTTTTATTATTATTAATTATAAGTAATAAATTTGCAATAAATGAATATTAAAAATAGTATTTTTTATGAAAAAAATTGATTAGGTGGATGATGATGTGGAGGAAAGAGAAGTGAGCAAAGTTAACTTTATATATATAGATGATGTAATATTACAAGCATAACGGGAGCAATGAGGAAGAAGGATGTGATTTTTGATGCCATTTCGTAGTTTATGTCTTAGTATATTATCAAAGATGGCTATAGACCTTTTGTATTTATAGTCCTTTTGAAAGTTAAGATTTTTTTTAGGATTCTTTCAACATTCGTATCTTCGGCATTTAATAAAAATTCTGTATTTAACAACTATGAGTCGAGATGTAAATATATTTAGTTAGTTTATTATATTCATTATTGAATTCTTATTTTGAATGACGACTTTTCCTCTAAGAATAAGGAGAATAATCCCCTATATATTAATAGAGAAGCATTCTCACACAAAAAGCTGATGTGTCGCACTCACATAGCTTCTGTGTCTTTTTTCATAAATATCTTTACATTTCATTATTATTTTACATAAATATGTCAATCAATGACATATATAAAGTAACGTTTTTTCAATTAGTTTAAGAAAAATGAAAGATTTAATCAACAATTAAAATTCAGAAATGTATTCATATAACATATTTAATTATTAGAAGTAAATTCTATTTCACAAAAGATAAAAAAAAAATATTCATTTATTTACCACTTTTATATTTTTTACTTATTGCATTTTTTAAACTTAGGATTAGTTTCAACTAAATTGATTAGTCTAAATTTTTTTGTTTTATCTGTTTAATAGCATAGTGATCTTATAATAATGTGAAACATGAGTTTGATTTTTAGAACCACAAAAAAATATCAAAACTTTCTACACCATCTTAAAATTCTTTTGTAAGGTCAAATATTTCACGGGTGAAATATATATTACAGAAAATAAATGCAAATTTGAATAAACGAAAAAACATTTATTTAAATATTTTGTTTTACACAAAAATATCTCAAATCTCTCAAATAATAATTTTACTCAGAATATTTTCATTAAATCGATTTATCCCGCAAATAGTACGGGTTGGTACCTCGTATCCTATTATTTAAGAAGAGGGAGATATATTTTTTACTCAAAACTAATAATGTTGGGATCTTATGTATTAATTCAGTTATAAAGATAGTTGTCTATTGTTAGAGACATTAATTATTTTAGTCTGTAATGTTCTAAAATTTTATTACAAATGATGTAATATTAAAGGATTTATTTGTGAAAATGGCATGCACAAACTTAAAGTTATAATTATCACAAATTTAAATAAGTACGGCTAAACTTAGCATATACTATATTAATATAATAAATTACATTATAGAAATGGATATTACATGCATTTCAAAACCACACAAATTATTTCCTAAGTTATAAAACATTATATCAAAAAACTCAATAAGCATAGATTTTGGAATGATGTAAATGGTATTTTATCTATAATATATAATCCATTTTTTTATTTCATTACAATTAATTAATGTTTATTTATAAATCATGTAGATTGTCCTTACATATTAAAATAATAACATTTTGGAAAGTCTTATATTTATATATATAATTATATGCAGTATTTATTTATGTACTGTTATAAAACATAATGAAAAATATATAATAACATTATATTATATGTATATGTATGTATATATATATATATAACTATATACACTATAATATTAAAGGAAGAGAGACGAGAGGTAAGTGAAGAAAATTGTTCTCTCTACTCATTATGTTGTTTATCTTACATTGAAGCAAATGAACTTATATATTGAGAAGTTAAGGGTAAGGAAATAAGAACAAAATACTACTTGGAGCCCAAGTTGCTTAGAGAGGAAGTATGTGATGGATAATCACAAAAGTAATTATCCATTTTATAACATGTACTTGTTTATTTATATATATGTATAATTTAAACAATGGTATGTTTACGAAAAAATAATTTAATGTATAACGTATATATATATATATGTATATATAATCAAAATTTTAAAACATTGATTTCCATATGGTATCAATTCACATCGGAGATCAAAACTGGAAAACAAATCAATTATGTACGTGTACAAGGAAGTATGCAAGTGTAAATACATATTTTCGTCTATAAATGTATGATGTATCCATGAATGTATGTATGCAAGTAATAAGGAAACAAGAAAGCACACAATAAAAAGAGCGAAGAAAGCATGGAAGCAAACAATGAATTAAGTGAAGAAAGCAAAGAGGAAAGTGCGAAAATAAGTCAAGCATGCAAGCAAAAAATGAAAGAAGTAAGGAAACATACAAACAAGTTAAGCAACAAATGGTATAGTTAACAAAAATCAAAGAAACAGAGAAGGAAACAAGATAAGCATGTAGCCAAATAACGAAAGGAAGAAGTAAGGAAACAAAGAATCAAAAGGCAAGCACACAAACAAGTTAATAAATGAACTGAAAAAAATGAGCAAGCAAGAAACAACGAAAGCATCAAGTAAATCAGTTAAGGTAGCATGAAAGCAACTAGTGAAAGAAACAAGCAAACGCAAGTTGTTGGTGCGGGATTTAGCACCCACGACATACCGACCTAAAACGAAGGTAAACCGAATAAACTCTACACATCAACTAAACCAAGGACCCCCTTTTGGTCTAGCTAAACGGGCCTATAAGCAGTAGCCCGGCGAAGTCACTTGACCGACCTCCGAGACCGCCCCCTAAGCTCGACATGATCATCAGAAGAGGAAATTTACCATATTTGAAGATCAGAGATTTAAGGAAAATAGACTTATCTTGTAATCAATGCATCAATGCATTCATATAAATAAAGAGATATCCTCTCCTTGTAAAGGATCCAGCAGTGAATACAAAAACCCTAAATTCATATTTGTTCTTGAACAAACCCTATCTTCTTCTTCAAGAAATCAAAATTCCTCTTTATTTTCTAGCTTTAATCCAGTTTTTAGAGAGAGATCTTAAGTGAATTTGTTCCCCACTCAAAAAAATTCATTGTGTGAATTCTAGATTCAACAATTGGCGCCACCTGTGGGGAGCCTTACACAAAGTTCTACGTTTTTCTTTCTACCACAAAAACTAATACAAACCAGAAGATCAAGTTCAACTATCCGAACCGCCACCTTGCAAGGCGAATTCCTGGAAGCTCCCGACGAACCAGAAGACGAAAAACCTATCTACGGATTTCCCCGAACAGTAGCTTTCCGTGGAACCCGATTTCGTTCCAATCCGAGCTCTCGTCTGAAAGATATCGCAGTTTCTCTGCAACATACCCTATCCTTTAAATAGAGATCCGTCTGTTTTCGACCAGCCAGCCTCGGGATTGGTTTTCCGGATGAGTACAACGAATCAGGTCGTGAATAACCTATCTATGGATTTCCCTGAAAATAAGCTTTCCATAGAACTTAATTTCGTTTTAATCGGAGTTTTCTTCAGAGAGATATCGCCCTCTCACTGCTGCATATTCTATATGTTGAAATTAATATAGATCTGACTGGTCCCGACCAGTCGACCTCGGAGACGATTTACCAGCCGACTCCGCCGAACTGGATTATGAATAGCCTACTCATAGATCGCCCCGAGAATCATCTTTCCATAAAAACCGGTATCATATTGATCGGACATGTCTGCCGAAAAATATCACCGTTTGTCTGCAACATACACAATCTGTTAAAACACAGATCCGTCTTCATCGCACCAGGCAGCCTTCGGGATCGATTTCCCGACAAATTACTATGACCCAGATTACGCACAACCTATCCACGGATAGGACTTAGAGTCAAATATCCGGAGAAGGCGACCTCAACCCAATCCGAAGTGTATATCGAAAGTTATAGCCTTATTTCCGAACTGACACATCATGTTCGAAACTATAGCTGTCAGTTCGTCATCCCGACTTGGAGAGCAGTTTTCCACCGATCTAGATGGGACCTAGAGCCGGTATACATATCATTATGAAGATTAGAGGTTTATCTTCCCAGAAAAGCCGATCTAAACTCAGTCTGAAGTGTCTACCGAAAGTTATCACCCTACTTCCGAACTGACACATCATGGTCGAAAATCCTAGCTATCAGCTCGCCGTCAAGACTTTAAAAGCTGTTCGCCACCGATCTAGAAGGAACCAATAATCGATATACATATCAACTTGAAGCTCCAAGACTTAGCTTTCTAACAAGATCGACCACGCCTCAATCGGTGCTCTGTATATGAACTTACGACCAATTTGCTTGAGCAGATGCGTCCTGTCCGCAACTGTTAGATTGTCTCACATCATGACAATATTCTCAACGATCCAGATAGACCTTTAGGAGATCTGCGTATCAGAGTAAATTCCCGAGGCTTATCGTTCCAACATGACTGACCTCGCCTGGTGTTGTACCCGCGATTCGTCATCTCAGGAAACAGGCAAAGGGCCTGGGCTGAGCTCAACAAATGGGCCAGGAGCGAAACATTGGTCGGCCCATCAAGCCCGAAGGGTGAAAGAGAGCGCAGA
Source organism: Camelina hispida (assembly GCA_023657505.1). NCBI lineage: Eukaryota > Viridiplantae > Streptophyta > Magnoliopsida > Brassicales > Brassicaceae > Camelina > Camelina hispida. Next base: position 38,700,248 of record CP094634.1, on the reverse strand, counting down.
AAGGGGGCCGTGTAAGTCAGCTCGCAGCTCGAGCTGAGTCAAAGATTCCCGCATTTAAGAGGATTAATTGGGTCGTAGGAATCAGGTCCTATTAATTACGCATTAATTAGGCAATAAATTAGTCTGTAGGGAACAACATTTTTTCTCGAAAATAAGATAATACAAATTCAACACTCAAACACTCTCAATTCAGTTCAGAACTTGTTACGGTGATAAACTCCTCCACACTCAAATCACTTCGGAAGGAGAGAATCAAGTTCAGTTCTCACATTTGGCGCTAGAAGGAGGGGAGTTATTACCTATACTCTCACTAGTTCCGATTCTGGATCCAAACCCATCTCCGACCAACCACCGCTATGGCAAACAATCCTTCCACTCAGGCGACTCTGGAAGCTATCCAGAAACTTTTGCAGGATTAGTCCGAGAAGTTCGACCGCCAGCAAGCAGCCTCGGCCGCCCTTACCGAGCGTTTTGACAGTTTGGAGGGTCAGGTCTCCACCCGTCCGGAGGCAGTCACTATGACGGTAACCGACCTCTCAGCCTCTCACCGCGCATACGCCGATCAGGTCGATCTCTTGTCTTCCGATCAAAACCCTCGCCGGTGTGCTCTAGACTTTGCTGGTATCACCTTGCCTCTCAATATACAATCTGTAGCAGCAAACTCCACTCTGGGAAACATTTTCACACCTCAGATGAGTCCTCAAGCAGCGCCAGCTTTGGCCGGGGATAGTCACACTCCGGTTCAGCCCGACATTGCTGGATCCTTCGACGTCCAAGTTCGTCTTCCTCCCCCGTGGGCAGAGACACTTCGGCTCCAGGTTATGTCACCAATCCTGAGATCTTCCGCATGCAAAGCGAAATCAGGGACATGCGGTCTGTAATGCACAGTGCAACCACCTGGCTCTAGATATTTTCCGTGTGATCGAGGAGTCCAAGTGAACCCCCTTCTCCGACCAGGTAGCCCGGGTCTGCATCAAGGATAATGGAAAAAAAAAATCTCGAGCTACGAAGGAAAGGGAGATCCGACCAATCATCTCAAGACCTTCTTGTTAACAGTCAGCCGGGTGGACCTCGAGCCTCACGAAGCAGATGCTGGGTATTGCAAGTTGTTCGCAGAAACCTTTTGTGGACCGGTTCTACTTTGGTTCGCATCCTTAGCAGCCGGCTCCATAAATAACTTCACCGAACTGTCGACCTCTTTCATTAAGCAATATTCCAGCTTAATCGAAACCGCGGTGACAGATGCTCAGCTTTGGAACTTAAGCCAGAATGCCGAAGAATCTCTCTGGTCTTACATAACGAAGTTCAAGGAAATCCAGGTTCAGATTCCAGGACTCTCAGACTCAACAGCCCTGGCCGCGCTAAAAAATGGCCTATGGCACGAATCTCGCTTCCGCGAAGAATTATCCGTAAATCGGTTCCCAACCATCCAGGACGGCTTGCATCGAGCTTCGAACTGGATAATTGTCGAAGAAGACAAGGCGGCAGCCGCGCTGAAACACAAAGTTCCTTCCACAAGCAAGCCTCGATTTGAGGCACCCGCTAAAAAGATTCCACCCATGACTCCGAAGTCTGGACCTGGCACATTTGTAGTCAACCAGTCTCCCAAGAAGAATTCCCCAAAGAGCTCGCCCTCTAAACCTCCATTTTCGCCACGCTCCAAGGGCGGAGTACTCCCGAGTAACAAATGGGTCTGAGATGAGAACACGTATTGCAAGCTCCACAAGACTAACAGCCACTCAACTCGTGACTGCAAGGAGCTGATGCACCTTCTTGCAGAAAAGTACATGGTGGGAGAGAAGCCAAATGTAACAATCAAGGAGTTTGAGCAGAAAGCGACTCCCTAGGTGGACGAAGATGCTCCACCTTCGAAAAAAACAAAGCAATCTGACGGCAATGAAGCCCCCAAGAAAAGAATAGACGTGATAATGGGGGGATCGCGCCTCTTTCGAAACTCCATCACAACGATCAAAGACCATCAGCGGAAGCTCACCAGCCCTCAGCCAAAGCGAGCTTAGGTTACAGCAAGCGACCTACCTGATGTTTCCTTCTCCGAGAAGGAAACAGAGGAGCTGGACACTCCGCACGATGACGCACTCGTCATATCACTTGATGTGGCGAACTACGAAGTGTGCCGGATCCTAATTGACACTGGGAGTTCGGTAGACTTGATTTTCCTCGAGACGCTTGCTGGAATGGGTATCGAGAAAGAGCACATCGTGGGACTGCCCTCACCTTTGGTGTCTTTCACGAGCGAAACGTCGATGTCATTGGGCACGATCACACTACCGGTGTCCACCAAGGAGTGGTTAAGATGGTAGAGTTTACGGTTTTTGACCGACCTGCGGCCTATAACATTATTTTGGGAACTCCCTGGCTCTACCAGATGAAGGCAGTAGCCTCGACGTACCATCAGTGCGTCAAATTTCCAACTCCACAAGGAGTCTGAGAAATTCTAGGAAGCCAAAGGACGGCAAGGAGCTGCTACCTCGCACGTCACAAGCTCCTGGTTCAATAGCAACCACAGCTCGTGGTCCCAAAGAATCCGGTTCAGAAACACTTAAAAGGTGACCTCACTGAGCCCATTTTCATCAACGATAAGTTTTCGGATCGGGAAATCAAGATCGGAGTAGGACTGGATAGCGAGCTCCGCGCTAGTCTAATTACCTTCCTGAAAGAAAATATGGCCACCTTTGCGTGGTCCGTAGACGAAATGTCTGGAATCAGTCCAGAAATTATCTCCGACGAGCAGAATGTGGATCCAACGTTCCGACCTATAAAACAGAAGCAAAGGAAGTTGAGTCCCGAGCGAGCCGAAATCGTTAACAAAGAGGTGGAACGTCTGCTGAAGGCAGGGCAAATACGCGAAGTGAAGTACACTGAGTGGCTCGCAAGCACAGTGGTGATAAAAAAGAAAAATGGAAAATCACGAGTTTGCGTCGACTTCACCGACCCGAACAAGGCGTGCCCCAAAGATAGCTTTCCACTTCCGCATATCGACAGGCTATTTGAGTCCACTTTGGGTCACGAGCTGATGTCTTTCATGGATGCCTTCTCCGGCTACAACCATATCCTTACGAACCCAGACGACCAGGAGAAGACTGCATTCATTACGGACCGCGTAATTTACTATTACAAGGTGATGCCTTTTGGGTTAAAGAATTCGGGAGCAACTTACCAGAGACTGGTAAATCAAATGTCCGAGCACCAGCTCGGAAAAACCATGGAAGTCTACATCGACGACATGTTGGTGAAGTCAATAGAAGCTACCTCGCATCTTACAGATCTGAAAGTTTGCTTTGACATCCTAAATCAGTTTGGGATGAAGCTTAATCCCACGAAATGCACTTTTGCAGTCCCATCAGGGGAGTTTCTGGGGTACATCGTCACAGAAAGAGGAATTGAAGCGAATCCGAGGCAGATTAATGCCTTCTTGTCTATGAGTTGTCCTAGGACTTTACGCGAAGTGCAACGCCTTAATGGACGGATCACAGCCCTCAACCGCTTCATCTCTCGATCTACGGACAAGTGCCTCCCTTTCTATCAGTTGTTGAGAAAAGGGGGGAAGAACTTCTTATGGGATGCGAAGTGCGAAGAGGCGTTCTCTCAGATCAAAGCTTATCTATCTGAAGAGCCACTCTTTCTTTACGTAACCGTCTCGGACAGTGCAGTCAATGGAGTCTTGGTTCGGGAGGAAAGGGGGGAGCAGCGACCAATTTTCTATGTCAGTAAGTCATTTACTGGGGCAGAGTTCAGATACCCTATGATGGGGAAATTGGCCCTAGCAGTAGTCACTTTGGCAAGAAAGCTGCGGTCTTACTTCCAGTCTTATACAATCATAATCCTCACAACGCAACCACTTCGGACGGTGTTACAAAGTCCAAGCCAATCCGGGAGACGAGCTAAATGTTCTGTTGAGCTGAGTGAATACGACATCGAATTCCGAACTCGAACCTGTGCTAAGGCACAAGTGCTGGCTGACTTTTTGATCGAACTCCCACTGGCCTCTTCGGTTAGCGACAATGTCGAAGTCCCATGGACGTTGTATGTTGATAGAGCCTCTTCCAGATCGGGAACAGGAATTGGGGTCTGTCTCACTTCTCCTACTGGCGAAGTAATCGAGCAGTCATTCCGCTTGGCTTTCAGCGCGTCAAACAACGAGGCCAAATATGAATCCTTCCTCGCTGGTTTAAGTCTTGCAGTAGGGATCGGTGTCCGAAGACTCCGAGCTTTTTGCGATTCGCAGCTGGTCACCAACCAGTTCTTGGAGGAGTACGAGGCAAAGGATGGTCGCATGGAGGCTTATTTGTCCACAGCTCGAGAATTAGTCACTAAGTTCGAGGATTTTGAAATCACTAAGATCCCACGAAGTGAGAACTCCGCTGCGGACGCTTTAGCATCTCTGGCATCCACTTCGGATCCCGCGATGACAAGATTTATCCCCGTCGAAGTCATTCAGTTTCCTAGCATCCGACTAGAAAGCTCCAATGTCGTCACCCGGGCAATGAAAAGACAATTGGCTGCCGAGGAGGCAGCTCATAAGGCAGCTGCAGACTCTTTGCCACCGGTGGACTCAGTCCCCACTATGCTTACTCTGATGGAAGTTCACCCATCTTCGGCCGAGCAAGACGCGATTCGAACTCATGAATCGTCAAACTCGCCAGTTACCAATCAAGCTGTTATCCCACAGGCTACTTCGAGCGGTGCGAACACTAACAGCTAGGGGGCAGGTGACTGGCGGAGTCCGATTTGGGCTTACTTGGAAAAAGGAGAACTTCTAGCCGACAAATGGGTAGCCAGGAAACTCAAGATTGTTAGTGCGCGGTATTGCGTCCACAATGGAATACTTCTACGCCGAAGTGTAGCTGGTCCTTATCTAACGTGTGTTGCCGGTGAAGAGCCCACGATGCTTATGCGAGCTGTTCACGACGATCCCAATGGAAATCACTCCGGAGGCCGGACTCTGGCTTTCAAAATTAAAAGGCAAGGTTACTTCTGGCCTACTATGGTTACAGACTGCAAAAACTATTCTCGAGCTTGTGAGAAATGTCAAAAGCATGCTCCGTCAATCCATCAACCTACCGAGCTCCTGTTTTCGGTGTCCCCACCTTACCCATTCATGAGGTGGTCCATGGATATCATTGGTCCACTACATCGAGGGCCGGGAGGAGTTCAGCACGTGCTCGTCCTTACCGATTATTTCTCAAAGTATGTAGAAGCGGCGGCTTACGTGAAAGTAACAAGCGAAGAGGTAGAACAGTTCGTGCTAAGGAATATAATCTATTGCTACGGCGTCCCTTGCAAAATTGTCACGGAAAATGGCCCGCAGTTCATCTCCTCAAAGTTCAAAGGGTTTTGCGCGAAGTGGAAGATTCGACTTAATAAGTCAACTCCTTGTTACCCACAGGATAACGGACAAGCCGAAGCGATGAACAAGGTCATACTAGCTAACTTGAAGAAATGACTCGATTCTCGCAAAGGGCGTTGGCCGGACGAGCTGCAGGGCGTCCTCTGGGCAATCCAAACAACACCCCGTCGGGCTACCAATGAGACACCTTTTTCCCTGGTTTACAAAGTTGATGCTGTAGTCCCAGCCGATATAGAAGTGCTCGGAGTCCGTACCTCGCTAAACCCACTCCAAGCTGAGGAGAATGAGGAATTCCTACAGGATACTCTCGATACAATCAATGAAAGTCAGGACCAGGCCTTAGTTCGGATCCAGAATTACCATAACGTATTAGCTCGGTACTATAACTCCAAAATCCAAGGCAGGTCTTTGACAGTTGGTGACTTAGTCCTTCGAAAGGTCCACGAGAACACCGAGGACCTCAATGCAGGGAAGCCGGGAATCAACTTGGAAGGACCGTACAGAATCACTCGCGAAGTCCGAAATGGGGTCTATCAGCTCGAGGATTCAGAGGGAAAACCAGTCCCGAGGTCCTGGAATTATTTAAACCTTAAACTCTTTTACAATTAGTCTTTTTGTATCGAACTACGTTTAGCTTGATCCCGATAAGGGTACGTAGGCAGCCCATTTCGGGTCCAGCTATCCATATTAATAAAATTTAAAGTTTTCTTAAACTTTTTTATTAATAATGGTTCCAAAAAAAAAAAAAAAAAAAAAGCCAAAGTCCGACTTCGCATATATCATTTGAAGCCGAAGTTCAACTTCGCAAGCCTAAACCGAAGTTCTCACTTTGTATTCAGCTTTACTTTAACTCGAAGCTTGGTTTTGCGAAGCTCAAACCTAAGCCGAAGTTCTCACTTCGTACTCTGCTTTACTTATTAAAGTCAAAGCTTAGTTTCGTAAAATTCTAATCTAAACCGAGGTACACACTTCGTACTCACCCTTACTAAAGTTGGGGTGTCACTTTCGTGAACTCTTAAACTGAAGTTCTCACTTCGTGTTCATTTCTGCTCGTATCATCTGTTCAAACAAAAGATTGTGGAAATAAAATTCACATTTAAGTTGGCAAAAAAAAAAAAAGATTTTCGAAAAATGGAGTGGTCACCACGACCAAAACACTCCGAAGTAAGGTCTCAACGTAGATACTACAAATGCGGGGGGCAATTCATACCAAAACAACCCCAAACTAAAAACTATTGAGTAGGGAGAGGGGGATCCAACACCGCTTCGGAGAGAGCCAAGCCCAACTCTGCAAGCTCCCCTTCCGAACTGGTGCTCGCGAGAAAGTCATCCATCCCCTGATTCGAAGTTTGCCCAAAGTTAGTTCCGGACTCGTCAATGGTAGCGTTGAGCGGGAGCTCGTTGCATAAGAGCTCAGGTGTATCTACCAGAAGGTCCGAGAATGCAGAGAGGTCGAGTTCACGGGAAATTACCTTCGAAACTTTCTCGTCGGCCTCCTCCTCGTCGGCACTCAGAAGTCCGAGCTCAGCTTCCATGTCTTGGATATCCCCCCTGGAAATCTCTTCGATCAGCATCCGGTTAGCCCTGATCTCGACGGCTCGGGTCTGGAGTGAAGCCAGTTTTTCCCTTTCTTCAAAGGTGACCTTGACTTCCTCAACTAGAGGATGGAGAGTTTGCCTCATTGCCTGCCTCTCCTCCCTCCAAACCCTCTCGATCTTGCAGCTGTTGCCAGCTTCGAGTAGCTGGTTGCGGAGCTCGATCTCGTGCAGCCTGTTCTTAGCCGCCTTCGCGTCCTCCGCCGCCTCGAAGTAAAGGTCCCCGGCCTTCTTCAGTTTGTCTCGGAGGTCCTCATTAGCAACCCCGAGGTCGTGCACCTCCACCTCAGCCCTCTTCATCCGAGCTCGGATCTGTTCGGCTTTCGCAACTGTGCTGGCATTCTCAGCCTCCAGCCTGGCATACTCCTTTACCTGGGCTTCCAAGTCAGCAACCCTCTCTTTGAGAAGGTTCACTTCGGAAGATGAAGGGGAGGCGAAGAGTTGGTCCTCGTAGGATGCCACCGAAGAGTTGAACTCAATCATCAGCTGGAAAAGTTAATCCGTTACAACCCAAAAACCATAAAAACCAAAGGCAAAAAATATATATTCTTATACGAAATAACTTTGTACCTCGCCGATCTTGTCTACGAAGCGGAAGAAGTTCGCGCGGTTAACCTCAGACATATCAGCAAACGCCAGAATCTGAATTCCGGGCATTATGTAGCTTCGCATTAGGTCAGCCGGGGACGCATGGGGGGCTGAAAGGTTTGAGCGAAGTCATTTCTCCTCCGACAAAATATTAAGAACGGTGAAAAGCATATATCAAAAGCACTCCGAGAAATCCTTACCTCGGGATGATGGACGCTGTTCCTTCAGAGGTAGCCTTCTGGAGGAGCCCCCGGACCCTTTGGCAGCATGGATCTCCTTAGATCCCCTCTCCGACGAGGGGCCCCGTTCCCTCGAGCTAGACTTGCTCTGTTCATCCCCCAACGAGCCAGTCCGGGCTCGGCTCTTCTCACGGGAAGGGGAGGAGGTCTCAGGTTCCTTCCTCTTCTTGGATGAGTCCGCCTGCGGGGAACTCACTGAAGCGGAGGTCTTCCTTATCGATGGGGGGGAAGTCGCGACCTCCTGCAGCTCGTCGCTAGTATCAGCGATGATAATCACGGAAGGCGCCGGCGGGTCAGTCGGGGGCTCGGCAGATCCTTTACGGAGCTCGGAAGACCCAGTTGGGGGTGCAGAAACTCCGCTCACCTTGGGAGCGGAGGAGCCAGAGGAATTCCTAGCAGGGATGCGAGCCTTGCCCTCGGCAAGGGCAGCTGCCATCTGTTTCTTTGCCTCCTTCTCTGCAGCCCTCCACGCTCTCTCCTCTCGGTAATTCATCACCGAGACGCTCACAGGGTCGGAGCAAACGAGAGAACGTCTTCCGAGTCTGATCGTCGACTCCCTAATCCTTTCGCACGAAAAGGAGTCCCAAGCAATTTGACCCTGACTGCAGAACCTCGAGAAGAATTCCGCGAACGTAGGGCAAAGTAGTCTGCGTTCAAAGTGATCTGAAAAAGAAACAATTAAAGGGTTAGGCGAAAGATCAAAACGACACTTAACCCGGACTTAGTAAGAAACACCATTCTACCAATTTTCGAAGTCCACTTCGACACGTGCGAACTCGTGCGATGGCCGAAAGTGAGTTCGTTAACCGGGAAGAAAAAATAGGACTTCCTCCATTTCTCGTCAAAAACCTTCAGTCCGGAGAGTGGGCTCACGTAGAGCGTGCCCTTGGTCCGACCTGTTTTCACTGTGTACACTTGGAGGAAGTCGGCCAAGGATAGCTTGTAGTCAAACTCCTCCCCTAGGGTTTGAAGACACGTAACAGTCTGAACACAGTTCGGACACATCTGGGGGAGAGCGAAGCCTAGTTCGAGCATCATCCTCACGATGAGTTCGGGAAGAGGGAAAGACAGACCACACGCGGAGAAAAAGATCTCAAACGCGCAGCAGTACCCTGTGGGATGGTTCTCTGGGGATTCGTGAGCCTCAGGGAATCTGATCTCAACCTCCGGCGGAATCCCTGTGGAGGCTCTAAGCTCAGCTATGTTCTCCACGGAGAGAATCGATGGCTGGTGAGGGCCGTAAACACCCGGAATCAAAGCTTTCGCTGTTTTCCCCGACGACGAATTCGGAGGAGACATGCTTTGCGAGAGAAAGAAGTGAGAAGTAGAAGAAGATCGAGAGAATTTTCCGGCGAAAACAGAGGAGAACGAAGAGCAAAAAACAAAAACATAAACTGGAAAATAAGAATAAGAAGAGAGAAGTCGAGTTTACCTTTATACACGAAACCAAGGGGATAATGATTGAAACGATCGACCTTTTTTTTTTTAATAAATAATAAATAATAATAATAAATATAAACTACAGCTAGTGGTCCCATACCCACTAGCCACCTAACCACATTCACATTCAACAGCGGAAATAACCAACCAAGATATTATCCAATAATAAAATATAACAATATTCAACATAATCAATATCCAAAACAACATAAATCATAAAACCAGCAACCTAGCAATGTTCTAATGACCCAACTCTAGCAACCTAGCAATGCCAGACAACATAAAATCCGAGTCCCTAGAACATCCTCTTCTTCATTGCCTGGATTCCACGATCACACTTTGCCTTTACCTGCACCACAAACACATATTGCAATGCATGAGTATTTTACAAACACTCAGTAAGGCAATCCTCCCATCTACTGGGCTATACACACAAGCAATAGAGACATCTCTAACCATCAAACAACATCCAACAATCAACAATAACCAACCAGGACTCTGCATCGACCGATACCAACATGCATCGACCGACACCAGATTGGAGGTTGCGTCGACCGACGCAAGATCTGCGTCAACCGATGCAAGATATGCATCGACCGATGCATGCTCGACATAACACGAAAACCCTAGAGTTTACGCGCCGTCCTCGCATCTGCATCGACCGACGCACAAAGTGCATCGACCGATGCAATGCCGAGCATCGTTTTCCTCCGAAGCTTCTCGTCGGATCTTCGTTCCTGCAACCACGAAACTCGATCCCAAACCACAAGAAAGCTTCCAAACGTCCCAAATAACAATCTAACCAGCCTAACAACACATAACAAGCAAATCAGAGAGATCTCTAGCTTAGATAAGCCATGGTCATGCATTTACCTTTGCCAAGACGAATCTGAACCTAACACAAGGAAGAAAACGTTTCTAGGAATCTCCTACAACGATCCCAGCTACAGATCTCTACCGGAACAGCCTCAAAACTCCAGCAATCACCAAGAACACTCAAAAACCTTTTCTTTCTTTCGTTTCCTCTCAAAAACGGCCACCCTCGCCGAATGAGACAAAAAGTCGACTTAAGGGTTTTCCCTAACCCAAAACGCAGCGTTTGACTTAAGTCAAAACGCAGGAACTCGACCTTGCATCGATCGATGCACAACTTGCATCGACCGATGCAGATCCTAAACCGGGATTTTGGTTCACGGATGCTACAATTCTCCCCCACCAATATGGATTCGTCCCCGAATCCCGCAATACCATCCATCCTCCAAGGACCCTCGTGCCACCGTCAACACGGCCCGCACGTCCCCAGACCGGACTATATACCATCAGCCAAGGTTTCCCGTGCCACTGTCGCAACAGCCCGCACACCTCCGACTGACCCTCGAGGTCTCCCTCTAGCCAATATACTCGCATCGTAACACTATTTGCTCACAATTCAGTGCTTCCCCCGTCCGTGGTCGCAACCAACGAATCATGCCGGCTCGCTATCAGGCCAACCGCCTTAAGCTACGGCATCCAGGAAGTCACTCACACACACTCCCCCCGCTCTCGGGTCGCAACCCTAGAGACATACCGGCTCACTGCCGAGCCTCGGCTCACAGCTACGGTATCCAGGGAGCCTCACATATCCCGCTCTTGGGTCGTCACCCTCAAGCGCGCTCTCGGATCGTCATCCGAAGCAACATACCACTCCCACTCTCTGGCCACAAAGTCCATCGAGCTATCGGTATCACGTGAGTTGGGCCCACACGGCCTTGAGCAAAACAAATACTGATGCCAACGAGTATCTCCCGTCTAGATCTACCTCAACATTTCCACAAAACTTTCCTTCCTAGAAAACTTTCTAATTCTGGAAACTTTCCTTTTGTGGAAACTTTCTATTTATGGAAACTTCCAAAAATAGAAACCCGAACTATTTCTCTTTTCCCATGACATTAACAGTCAAAACATAAGAAAATACTCATCTTATTAATCTCAAAATGTCATAATCGTTACAAACTCAACGAAAATACATCAGGAAACAAAAAAATACAACAACTGGAGCCATCAACCCGCATCCCGAGCACCACCTCATCCTGATACTTAGTCGCACAACCAACCACCCCTAAGCGACCAAATATCAAGAGAGATGGGCTGGAATACTCCGTACCCGCTCCAGCCACGGACTACAACTCGGACCCGGCTAGACAAGCTCAAGTCGGGGTCTGCTTCTCAAACCACTTCTTAAACCTTGCCTTCATCCTCGCCTCGGGTTCCCAAGTCTGCTCCTCTACTCCATCACAGTCCCACAGGACTCTCATCAAAGGAATCTTCTTCTTCCGAAGTTCCTTGATTCTCCTCTCGAGCACCCTCAATGACCTCGCCTCTAAAGTCATGTTACGCTGAAGATCCTCAGGAATCTTAGCCAGCAACTGATCACCCTCGTGAAGACACTTCCTCAGCATCGACACATGAAAAACCTTGTGGAACGCACACATAACCTCTGGCAACTCCAGCCTATATGCCACTGGTCCCACCCGCTCAACCACTCTGAACGGACCCATGTACCTCGGACTCAACTTAGTCTCAGTCAATGACCTGTTTGGACCCCGCAACATGGCCATCTTGAGGTACACTCTGTCTCCTACCTGAAACTCAAGATCTCTCCTCCTCCTATCAGCATAACTCCTCTGCCTATCCTGAGCCTCTTTCATGTTCAGCTTGAGAACCCGAATCTTCTCTGAGGTCTCATGAACAAAATCTGCCCCGTACATGCTCCTCTCCCCCACCTGAGTCCAGCATACCAATACTCGCCTGATAGCTGTTGTTGTAAGCAAACTCTACCAGGTTCAGGTGATCTGCCCAATGGCCACCCCAATCCAAAACACACATCCTCAGCAAATCCTCCAACGTCTGGATTGTCCTCTCAGACTGTCCATCTGTCTGGGGATGATAAGCTGTACTCATATGCACCTTAGTGCCCATCTCTGCCTGAAAAGCCTGCCAGAACACCGAAGTGAACTTAGAATCTCTGTCAGACACAATGCTCGCTGGCACCCCATGCAATCTGACTATCTCTCTCACATACTTCTTAGCCAAGACCGCTGCTCCATCAGTCTTCTTAATGGCCAGAAAATGTGCTGACTTAATCAACCGATCCACAATGACCCAGATAGCATCAAAGGTCCGTGAAACTGGCAATCCTACCACAAAATCCATGGTAATCATATCCCACTTCCACTCAGGAATGAGTAAGCTCTTCAGTAACCCGCCAGGAACCTGATGCTCAGCCTTCACCTGCTGGCACACATCGCACCTCGCGACCCAACTAGCTACATCCTTCTTCATCCCGACCCAATGATAATACCTCTTGAGGTCACGATACATCTTAGTCGCTCATGGATGAATGGATAACTTGCTCGCATGAGCCTCTCTCAGAATCTCCTACCTCAACTCCTCATCCTTGGGCACACAAACCCGACCGTGCACCAAGATAGTTCCATTATCTGAGACTTGATACTCTGAATCAACATCCTTTGAGGCATTCACCAGCCCCAAATCCTTCTCCTGAGCCAACCGCACTCTACTCAGAAGATCTGCTCTATCAACTGCTTCCAAACCCAACGGTTCCTGTGAAACAGCACACAACCCCAACGCACTGATCTCTCCTGCTAGAGACTCCATATCCTGCTCCGGCAAAGCCAACACTGGCGTAGTAGTTAACATCTCCTTTAGGCTTGTAAAACCCTCCACTCACTCCTGTGACCAAACAAAAGGAACATCTTTCCCTATCAACTTAGTCATCGAACGTGCCTTGCTTACAAAACCCTGCACAACTCTCCTGTAGTAACCTGCCAACCCAAGGAAAACTCCTGATCTCAGTGGCATTCTGCAGTCTAGGCCAATCCCTGATAGTCTGAATCTTCTCTGGATCTACTGAAACCCCCTCAGCAGAAACAATATGACCCAGAAAGCCCATCTCACGCTGCCAAAATCTGCACTTGCTCAACTTAGCAAACAACTTCTGCTCCCGCAGCTTCTCCAGAACTGCCCTCAAATTCACTGCATACTCCTTAGGACTCTTAGAAAATACCAGGATATCATCGACGAAAATGATGACAGACACGTCCAGAAATTCCTGAAACACACTGTTCATCAATCTCATAAATGTTGTTGGTACGTTAGTGAACCCGAACGACATCGCCACAAACTCATAAACCCATACCTCGTCTTTCTTCTTGACGAACACCGACGCTCCCCACAGTGAAATGTTAAGACAAAAGGGTCCCCTGCTCAACCAATCCTCTAGCTGCGTCTCCAACTCTACTTGACAAATAATCAAGTATACCCACAACAACTCACCACCACTCGGATATCATTATCTTTTGTCCATCGAAGAACCTCTAGTAACTTGTCTTCTTAGGGAAACTTCCACAAGATAGCTTATTACAAAGTTAGCTTTTCGCTTAGCAATTCTCCACAGCAAATTATCAACACGAACGTAATAAAACAAACAAGTACCATACGTTCGCACATTCTGATTCACCGCGTCAAATGCTTTGCAAGCCGCCAACTCAAACCTCTTGCCTTGCCTCCCTCAGCAAGCTTACCAAAACCTTGAATCTTGTAATCCTTTCCATCTCCAATGAACGTAATCCAACATCGTCGCAACGATTAGATTATCCTGCCATGAAGGCTTCTCATGAACTTATGTATCTGGCAAACATGCCTTTCCTGGCTCAAACCTGCTGTAACTCCCCTTCCCGGGATTCCAGCACCACCGGCCTCACAATCCTGGCTCACAGCCAAACATTCATAACCGCTCTGGTCATAAACCCCTGACCCATTGGTCAACACATCCAAAACCCGAGATTAAACCACCCTCAATCTCTCGAGGTCTACATTCATTCGCTATGTCTATACTCACGTCCTAGGAAATGTTTGCTCCCAACTCTTTCACTCTTAGGTCGCAACCTTCGAGTCATACCGATCTCACTCTCAGACCAGCGTCTTTGAGTTATACCGTCTCACTCTTGGACCACAATCCTCAAGATCTCGGTATCAGGGGAACTACTCATCCCCTCAGGACAACAACATCCCCTCTGCCACTCTCGGAGCCCTCAGCCCCTCGAGCTATCGGTATCAGGGGAATCACCATCCCCTTAGCAGCAACAATCCTTAACGACTATAAACATCTCTCGACACAAGTACCTCATGTGGTCCGAGTATAACATTGCAATGTTACACTTGCCCACTCAACTTACATTATCCAACTGGATTAACCACCAAGCAAAGAAATATCTGCTCCATCTGCATATGTCCACCTATCCGCCTCTCTAGGCCCGATACCCCTTGAGAATAATCTCATACCGGTCATCTACCACCGCTCATCCTCTTAACATAAGATGGAAACTCCTCAACATCCGCAGCCCTCGGCTGCACCCCGCCACATGCGGTACAACTGGAGCCTGCACTGGTACCCCCTCTCGGTAACCGCTCCCACAGTACGCCAATAGATCCGCCAAGCGATCATCTCGACCCTGGGCTCCACCTGCTGCAACCCCAGACCTAGGTTCCCAGCACCCCCGGCATTCACACCGGCTAACCCTCTCTGGTCCCTCCTGATACGCTTGTGACCCTCTGACGTACCTCCTCATGGAACTCTGGACCACACACTCGCTGGCCTTGGGACCCGCCCGACCATGACCACGTCCTCGTCCACGACCAACAACTCAAACACCTTTAACCACTGCACTTCCAAGAACAGAGGCTAAGAAGCAATCTTAACATAACACAAAAACACAAAAACATAAACTCACCGTGGAATCACACAGTCGGCTCGAAGACGATGTTCTAGGACTCCATGCCAACACAATTGACTAATTCACATATTCAATCAAAGCATGCAATCCCAAACATCTACAACAGAAACCTAGTGAACCCAAACCTAGAACCGTAAGGGCTCTGATACCAAAATGAAACGACCGACCTTTTTTTTTTTAATAAATAATAAATAATAATAATAAATATAAACTACAGCTAGTGGTCCCATACCCACTAGCCACCTAACCACATTCACATTCAACAGCGGAAATAACCAACCAAGATAATATCCAATAATAAAATATAACAATATTCAACATAATCAATATCCAAAACAACATAAATCATAAAACCAGCAACCTAGCAATGTTCTAATGACCCAACTCTAGCAACCTAGCAATGCCAGACAACATAAAATCCGAGTCCCTAGAACATCCTCCTCTTCATTGCCTGGATTCCACGATCACACTTGCCTTTACCTGCACCACAAACACATATTGCAATGCATGAGTATTTTACAAACACTCAGTAAGGCAATCCTCCCATCTACTGGGCTATACACACAAGCAATAGAGACATCTCTAACCATCAAACAACATCCAACAATCAACAATAACAAACCAGGACTCTGCATCGACCGATACCAACATGCATCGACCGACACCAGATTGGAGGTTGCGTCGACCGACGCAAGATCTGCGTCGACCGAACTGCATCGACCGATGCAAGATATGCATCGACCGACTGCTCGACATCGACCGATGCATCGCATCGACCGCATGCGACCGATGCAATGCCGAGCATCGTTTTCCTCCGAAGCTTCTCGCCGGATCTTTGTTCCTGCAACCACGAAACTCGATCCCAAGCCACAAGAAAGCTTCCAAACGTCCCAAATAACAATCTAACCAGCCTAACAACACATAACAAGCAAATCAGAGAGATCTCTAGCTTAGATAAGCCATGGTCATGCACTTACCTTTGCCAAGACGAATCTGAACCTAACACAAGGAAGAAAACGTTTCTAGGAACCTCCTACAACGATCCCAGCTACAGATCTCTACAGGAACAGCCTCAAAACTCCAGCAATCACCAAGAACACTCAAAAACCTTTTCTCTCTTTCGTTTCCTCTCAAAAACGGCCACCCTCGCCGAATGAGACAAAAATTCGACTTAAGGGTTTTCCCTAACCCAAAACGCAGCGTTTGACTTAAGTCAAAACGCAGGAACTCGACCTTGCATCGATCGATGCACAACTTGCATCGACCGATGCAGATCCTAAACCGGGATTTTGGTTCACGGATGCTACAATGATTACCTGGGAAAGTGAAAGGTCTCGAACCTTTTTCCTCTCTCTTATAGCAAACACGTTACCTGGTGGGCCCGGGTGCTTGTTCGGGTTGGCAAATCTCATCATCACAACGATCAAATCGTGGGGATATGGGGAATATTCAGTTTCCCGAAACTGATCGCTTGAAGGGCAAAAGTCCCCCGAGCTGCTCAGCTCGAGAGACTTGGGGGGCAACTGTTCTACCCGCGATTCGTCTTCTCGGGAAACAGGCAAAGGGCCTGGCCCGAGCTCGACAAATGGGCCAGGAGCGAAACATTGGTCGGCCCATCAAGCCCGAAGGGTGAAAGAGAGCGTAGAAAGGGGGCCGTGTAAGTCAGCTCGCAGCTCGAGCTGAGTCAAAGATTCCCGCATTTAAGAGGATTAATTGGGTCGTAGGAATCAGGTCCTATTAATTATGCATTAATTAGGCAATAAATTAGTCCGTATAAATATGTAAGGGGGGGAGTCTTTGTAGAGAAAAATATTTTTTCTCGAAAATAAGATAATACAAATTCAACACTCAAACACTCTCAATTCAGTTTGGAACTTGTTACGGTGATAAACTCCTCCACACTCAAATCACTTCGGAAGGAGAGAATCAAGTTCAGTTCTCACATCAGGAGCCGAGCTGTTTCAAGAAATTTATCACCAATCTGCCTCAACCGGTATAATCATAAGCGTCGTATTACATATAAATTTGAAGCCCCGACGCTTATGATTCTAAAGAAACCAACTGCGCCTCAATCCAAGCTGTTTCAAGAAACTTATCACAGAATTTCCTCGACTGGTGCGATCTGTCAAAATCCTAAATCGTTGATCCGATCTGTCAAGAAAATCAAACTTTGAAGGAAATTTTCTGGCGTTATAGGAAGAACCAATCGCCGTAATACATATGAATCTGAAGCCCTGAGGCTTGTCTTCTTAACGAGATCTACTTCGTCTCAGTCTGAGCTGTCTGCATAAATCTATCATTGATTTTTCTAAACCTAAGATAATCTGTTAAAATTCTAAATCGCAGATCCGATCTGTCAAGAAAGTCAAACTTTAAAGACGATTTTCTGGCTTTCTAGGAAGAACCAGACGGCGATCTACATGTCTATTTGAAGCCCCAAGGCTTATCCTCCTAACGAGATTGACTACATCTTCATTGAAGCTCAACATCTCAACTTATGACCAGTTATCTTGATCAGATGTAGCCTGTCCGCAATTGTCAGATCGCCTTACATCATGACAATATTCCAAGCAATCCATATGGATGATGTAATCAATCTGCATATCAGCTTGAAGCCCCGAGTCTCATCTCTCTTACGAGACCGACCTCGCCTGAAATCGAGCTGTTTCAAGAAATTTATCACCAATTTCCCTCAACAGGTGTGATCTGTCAAAACTCTAAATGACAAATCTGACTTGTCCAAAGAGCCGACTTTGGATGCAATTTCCTGCCACTCTAGAAAGCACCAGACGCCGATCAACATATCAATTTGAAGCCCCGAAGCTTATCTATCTAACAAGACAAATTTCATGTCAATCGGCTATTCCTACCAAAAGCTATCACCGTGTTTCTGAAGCAGACACATTCTGTCCAACACATTCATCGAGATAAGTTTTCTATACATTCATATATGTTAATTTACTCAAATCAGGTTGTGCTATATATCCTCATGCCATATAGAATCATCAAAACACATGAACTTGAAAATCATTATCACTTTATCATATGCATTTGATTTGCTATCCCCTTTATCACATGCCTAGCATACTTGATTATTTATTCCATGATGGAATTAAGCTCTATTATTACATGAATCGCTAGTGTAAGAGATCTCTTCAACATAATGACATATCTAATCAGTGTGAAGTAAGAATCCTTACTTTAAAAAAAAAATCAAAAGCCGAGACTTATCTAGCAACCGAGCTATGTCTCACCAAAAAAAAAAAAGAGTCATGCCTCGTATAAACTCAGTTCGGGACTCCAAACTCATTAGTGCAAAAAGCCGGGCTCCACTCTCGCAAGTCAAGGATGAACAATTCTTTAAACGGACATGTTTAGCTCATCTTCAGAAAACTTCTCATTTCTTCCTTCAGACAACTGACTTCTCAGTTCGTCCTTCTGACAATTTCAGTTTCAGGTCGTCCTCTGACGTCTCAGTGTCAGGTCGTCCTCAGACGCCTCACTTCCAGTTCATCATTCATTTCGGAGATCACAAACCTAAATAGCCTGCAAAGATTGAGCTTCCTCTTCCGGAATTGCGAGCTACCTAGTCAGCAATGAAGAGAGTGACCGACTTACAAAAAATCATTATGATCTGCGACACATCTCAATTTGGATTAGCAACTGCAACGGTGCGTGATGTGAGCACGAGATCGGACACGTGCCCAGCAACGCTCCAGCCGGACCCGGACACTTTTTGGACACTCGTATCACTTGCGGGAAAATTCAGACCAAGAGTTCATCCAGGATTTCAAGAAACAAGATCAACCACTTCGTCCAAGCATTCGTCCAAGAAGACCGAGAGATCGACTCAGCCAAGGCAACCATTGGCGAGACCGTACGTACGAGGGAGCTAAAGATGTTAGGATCATGACTCGTACTCTTTTTCCTTACTTTGTCCCATGAGGTTTACCGGAGAAGGTTTTAACGAGGCGACGAGTCCTGACGCACAAACATCAGTTCGCGTGCTCGGAATTCAGTTTCCCTAAAGTTTAGATCGAATATTTTTTCCTATAGTTCGGAAACTCAAATGGATAATCGAATCTACCGAACTGGGGGGGACTAATTGTTGGTGGGGATTTATCACCCACGACATACCGACCTAAAACGAAGGTAAACCGAATAAACTCTACACATCAACTAAACCGAGGGACCCCCTTTTGGGCTAGCTAACCGGGCCTATAAGCAGAAGCCCGGCGAAGTCACTTGACCGACCTCCGAGACCGCCCCTAAGCCCGACCTGATCATCAGAAGAGGAAATTTACCATATTTGAAGATCAGAGATTTAAGGAAAATAGACTTATCTTGTAATCAATGCATTCATATAAATAAAGAGATATCCTCTCCTTGTAAAGGATCTAGCAGTGAATACAAAAAACCCAAATTCATCTTTGTTCTTGAGCAAACCCTATCTTCTTCTTCAAGAAATCAAAACTCCTCTTTATTTTCTAGCTTTAATCAAGTTTTTAGAGAGAAATCTTAAGTGAATTTGTTCCCCACTCAAACAAATTCATTGTATGAATTCTAGATTCAACACAAGTTAAGCAAGGAAGTGACGGTTAATGATGCAAGTAAAGAATCAAGCACTGAATCAAGGATGCAACCATAAATGAATGTCAACTAGTGAAAGAAACAAACAAACGCAAGTTAAGCAAGGAAGTGACGGTTAATGATGCAAGTAAAGAATCAAGCAGTGAATCAAGGAAGCAACCATAAATGAATGTCAACTAGTGAAAGAAACAAGCAAACACAAGTTAAGCAAGGAAGTGACGGTTAATGATGCAAGTAAGCAAAGAAACCATGCATGAATGCAACTAGTGAAAGAAACAAGCAAACGCAAGTTAAGCAAGGAAATGACGGTTAATGATGCAAGTGAAGAATCAAGCTGTTAATCAAGGAAGCAAACATGCATGTATGCAAGAAACTAAACATAATTGTATGCTATGTGTTAAGAGATCAACTTGGATCATGTTATTATAGGAACCAAGGACCATAACATTATTATTCTCTGTGTTTCCGTCTATAACCTGTTCAATCGCTATAGAATTCTGAAAGTATGTTAGCATGAAATATGTTACTACATAAGAACAAAATAGATGGTACTTTCGAATTATAAGAGAAAGAATCAAAATACTAAACTGAAGTAAATAATGATACATACCTGGGACTGGGAAGGATAATTAAACTTAAAGAACTAAAAGATAACTCCGGAGATCGAAACGAAGGCCCTTTCCTTTCTTTTGACTCACATCCAGTTCACGGTTTCTCTCTTACCTTGAAATCTGAATGAGATACTACAGAGGAGAAAACACCATGACTTCTCGGAAGATACCACTACCAACTGATAATCTCTCTCAAAAAAGAACACATCAGACTTTTCTAGTTCCTTAATTGAACCCTACAAGTCCACAAAAACAACAGCATAGACACCAACACTTAATAATTACAAGTATCCCTTTATAGTCTCATCACCGACACTATGCTCCACTTCTTCTCCTGCACTTAATATGGATGATCAGATTAGAGCATTAAATTTACCTGAAAACCAAAATGACATTAATATGTTCATGTCCTGACCATCAATTCTACAACTGCAGTGGAAAAAATACCTGAAACTGCATATGTTATGATCAATGGTCATGATGAAAACTCTGCATATGCACATTTATCAAACAATACCTTAATTCACTCACAATTCTCTTACCAAATCATGTATGGGTAGCCAATCCATGTAGACTTACTAACAAAATTTAACGGAAACAGCAGAAATTCATCATCTTATAGTAGCACCAAGATTTCTAAGAATCATCAAGTTGAAAGTGGAAACCTGGACGGTGAAAATTTTTCCAAAAGCGGGAACCATAGATATTCTTCTCTTGTACTGTGAGAGGGTGAAAGAGATTGGCAATGACTAGACCTTCAAAATATAAAAATCTCACTGTCAAAGAAAGCAAGAAAAAAAAACTATTTTGTGAAAAGTTTGTATTTAGAACACATTTTCTTTAGTGCTGCAACTAACTTTCAACGTCGAACACTCGAGTGCCTGCAACCGAAAAGAGAAAAAATCTTTAGTTAGAACTAGTGAAAATGAAACAAGCCAAACGGTGTTTGATCAGTTTTTATAAATTGATCCATCGCCATTTTCACTTGGAGAGCTCCGTTGCAATACACCTCAAATAAGGATTATGATTAGAGGTATGCGTCATTAAATGATTCTGATTAGAGAACACAATATAAACCATCGAAACCAAGACACAATCATTTTTTTATTGACTTTGAAGTTTTTCCACAAATTTGTTTCTTGCTCAAGTTTTTGTTTTTTCTTAGCTATGGGATTGCATTGGTGTAGGCTGCAAAATCCAAAAACATATACAAATTAAATAATGTTTTTGTTTGCATTGATTGCATTAGTTTTTGTTTATTACTTACCTTGAGCGATTCTTCCAACTGGGCAATCTTTTCTTTGTAGATCCTCCCCTATTCAGGTATCTTGTCCCCTCTTTTTTTTTGCCTGCATGCTATTCTACAGGGGTAAGTGAGTATGTCTATAAAGGAGTTTGTTGGCTTACTTAGTTGCTCATATAATATATAGAGCTTCTCCTTGTCCACCTCAAACTTTGAAATAGTGTCTAGCAAGCAGAAACACATGTTCATTAGTTTCGGGTAATCATCACACGGACCCCTAAGGTTCTTCAGAACCAAGCCAAACGATAAGGAAAAATCATGTAATTGACTTATTTTTAAATCTAAGAACAACTGCAAAGATTTAAGATTTATTGGTTAGGCATGTTTCTTCACATGCTCAGACTCCAAGATATATCTAAATCAAAGATAATTATGATTGTAACCCACATTGTCAATATCTATGGACCAAGCCAAACGATAAGGAAAAATCATATAATCGACTTATTTTTAAAACTAAGAACAACTGTAAAGATTTGAGATTTATTGGTCACTTGAGGTGATATTGAGATATCTTAGTCTATCTTGACATGCTTAACAAAATATATTTTTGTACTACTGTCTAAAGGCATGTGAAGTAAGTTACAAACCTTAGTGACAATTTCGGTTTTCTCTTTATTGAGAATTTAGAGAGCTTCTTTGTTATCTTCGTCTACCTTCAGCCTTTTCTATTATCCCATATATCTCCTTGTTCAAGATTAAACAGAAGAGCAGGTGTTTAAACTTGCAAAAGCTTCCTGCAAGAGGAGACCAGAAACTGACAAACTTCTCAATCCAAATAAAATCATAACATTGTTAACAAAGACTCCTAATCGAAATGCATGAGTCTAATATAATAGATATGTATTACTTATCTTCCTGACATGAAACAAGCTTTCTTCATTCTGGATTTTTCGCTTTTGTTTAAATGAGTAATCCTCACTTTGTTACAAATACCTTCTTTTTTGATATACCCCTTTTCAAAACTACCCTCTGTTTTGGCAATTTTTATTTTTGCCTTCCTTTAAATTTTATTGACCATTTTACCCTTAAATAAAAAATATTTTATTCAATAAAAAGCAAAACAAAATTTTTCCGCCAAAAATATTTTTGTCCAAAAAATTTTTAAAAAAAAATTCCCGCCAAATAAAAATTTACAAGGTTTTTAAAAGGTTTTATAAGGTAGAAGAAACCTTATAAAAACCTTATAAGCACCTTTTAAACACTTTTACAAGATTTCTAAAAGATTTTTAAAAGGTTTTAATAGGTTTTTAAAAGGTTTTTTAAACATCTCGTCAAAGCTTTTACAAGGTTTTTAAAAGGTTTACAAAATGTTTTTAAAAGTGTTTTAAACACCTTGTAAAAGCTTTTACAGGGTTTTTAAACACCTTGTAAACGCTTTTAAAATGTTTTTATAAAGTTTTTAAAAGATTTTTAAACAACTTGTAAACGCTTTTAAAAGGTTTTTAAACACCTTGTAAACGCTTTTACAAGGTTTTACAAGGTGTTTAAAAATGTTTACAATGTTTTTATAAGGTATAAATTTCAATTTTTTTTTGACGTGGAATTTTTTTTTTTGATGGGAAAATTTTTTGATTTTGGCGGGAAAAAAAAATATTTTGGCACGAAATTTTTTCATTTTTGGCGGGAAATTTTTTTTGATTTTGGTGACTGTACATTCTTGTTGTCATTTAAAGAAAGGGTAATTTGGTCATTTTGTTCATAAAGAGAGGTAGTTTAGAAAATGTCAATATGGAAGGGTATTTTTAAAAAGGTAAATAAAAAAACGGTATTTTTGAGAATGCCCCTTTTATGTTTGGGTCAAAAAAAAAGTCCAAATTATTTGAAGTTTTAAAAATTATCAATACTTACCAAAAAAACCTCCAAAATTACCAAAATAACATATACTGTGAATAGCCAAAACTGAATTCCACATATTTCTGGTTGTTAAGAGTTGGACTTGGAGGAGTAACCGAGTAATAATTTTACCAGTCTAACTAGGATTTTTCCAGTGGTACACCACGGGTCCATTTTTTTATTTTTTTATTTTATAAATCAATAACCTCGTGTATTCTGAAGAAATTAACAGTCAAATATTTATTTTTTTGTTAGTTTTGTTTAGTGTAAGATTATATAAATGTATTTGACTGTTAATTATAGGATTTAACTCACAGTTTACCGCAAAATAATTTGTTCTCTACATTATCATAAATTACTCAATTTAGTATATCTAATATTCTAATATTGATAATGTTAGCAAAATAATAAAATGATAAATTATCTTTTTAACACCAAATTAAAGATAATTAAATTTATATTCATATTGATCCAAATCATTCGCACAATATAATTTCATTGCGTGTTATTATAACTTTTAATTGTAAATATTCATCATATATTAAAATAACTCAAATGTAAAATAATATATATCTGGAAATACTTGTTTGGTTACAAAAATCTTAAAACAATTTTTAAAATATATATCCGTTTATAAATTTAAATCACATCATATGCTGAAAAAAATTCTAAAATTTTATTAACTTTATGTATTAAATAATAATTAAAATAATTAAATATAAGTGAAAGGAGAATTCTATTTTAATATAACACTAGGTTTGAACCCGCGGTACACCGCGGGACGATTTAGTTTATTAAATTTAAGATATATACTAATGTTCAGTTTATTCAGTATTTAAATTTATAATTAACTTAATTTGGTTCATTGTTTTTTAAATCAATTAATTTGGTTCATTTTAATAGAATTAATATAGTCAAAATTTAAGAACTTTTTGTGGTTGTATTAGCAAAGTAATTGTGTTAATTTGTATTGATGTAGTAAATTTGTAGGTAATTTAGGGCTGAGCAATAATACATGTCATCCATATTAGACTCATTTCAAGAATATCCAATGACCTTAAGGTCGAGTAAATATTTTGATTATATTATTCATGGGTAAGGATCTAGTATAGAATATTTAAATGACATTTACAAATATACTTATTTTTCTATGTCACTTTTCAAAAATACATCTTTTTCGTATAGAAAATAACTAAATTATATAACCTAAACTCAAATATTAAACTCTATCCCTTTAAAATTATACCTTAAATGTAAAATAGAGAACCCAAACCTAAAAAAAGAAAATCTAAAAAATAATTTAACATATTGTAGTTGTATAAAAGAGAGCAAAAATTTAAATGTTAGAAAATGATAATTTTTGAATAAAAGTATCTCAAAATGGACATTTTTAACAAAATATCAATATTTAATACATGTCTATTACCTCCGAACTATTACTCGACTATAATACCCGCTTTATTAATATAATAGAACATATACCTATTTTATGTAGTCTATCCAATTTACAAGTGTAAATATATTATTTTACAAACATAATGTAACAGAAGAAATTAATGGGTATAATTTTGATCACTATTTATAGTTTTATGGAGTAAATACATAATCCTACTATATTAATTGAGAAGTACAAATATGAAAGTAACCTTAAAATGTGTAAGAAATTACATTCAATTGCCATTAGAAAAAAATAATTAAGCTTAATTAACTAATTTAAATAAATATAATTAATTAAATATATAAAACACTCACATTTCAAATATCAAAAAAAATCTTAAAAAATCTAAAAAATATTTTCTCTCTCTAATAAATTATGGACGAAATTACTAATTATTTTTTAAAAAAATATATAAACCAATCAGAATTTTAAAAACTAAGATTTTATATCCAAATATACAATACAATTATTTTTAATAACTAAATTCAAAGATTTTGTTAATTTTTCAAATTATGATTCTCCTATCATCTTTATTTTATTTTATTTACAAATTGTTTGGAATTTTCATATAATACTTATAATTTAAAATGCATATTTTGTTTTGCATATGTTGTGATTTGAATTTTTTAAAACGAAGATATATTACTCATTGTATGAAAATGTCGGTTTTTATTTCCACATTGACAGGTTGGTAAAACTAATAATATAAATGATAAATTAATAATTTTTATTTGCTTACAATTATAATATAAAAATTAATATTTTATATTTCACAAAATAATAATGCAAAAACAACAAACAAACAATATAAAACTGTAATAATACGCCAAAAATAAAATACTATAATATTCTAAAATAATTAATATTCAAAGAGACTAATAGATTTACATAACAATTTAAAATAGATATTATCTCAAACAAAATAAATTTTTTAATAAAATAAAACAATAATTTTTATTATTAAATTATAGTTTTTTTTTTAAATGTTGACCCGATCCTAGTATATTGTAAAAATAAAGCCTTTAAGTGAAAAATGTGTTACATCTAGTATGTGAGATAGGTTAATATTGTGAATAAAGGATTAAGTAACATAATGTAGTGTGTTTTATAACATCTAGTATGTGTGATGTAAATATTGAAAGAAACGTCAATTTGGATTTTTGATTTGAGAGAGATGATTACTCGAATTGTTTGCTGGGCTTCGAATTTTACTCCGGTCTGGTTATTATGTTTACATCAATTTCTATCACCGGTTATATGATTTGGATTCTGATTTTTTTTTTTCTCCGGAACAATAGATTACAACTTAAAGCTAAGAGGTAAAGATTAATCTATTAGTTTCGGATAAATTTAACTTTTTTGAATTGAGGACAACAATAAGCAATTTCAGAAACCGGAAAAGAAAAGTACATTATAAATTTTCAACTAAAAAACATATTAAGATAAAAATCATATTAAGATGAAATACGTCTCTGTTAATTATCTAAACTAAAATGTTTTGTTTATTGAAAAGGTGAGTTCTTCACGAAAAAGGTTGGTTTGATATCTAGCAGATGATACTTCAACTGCAGTTTGGACCAAGAACAATAAGGTCAGAAATTTTCTAAGTTTAATGAATCAAAACTTTATGATTGATAATTTGATAACATAATTAAGAAAATACAAATAATTTTAAAAGCGAAAACACACATCAGATTTTAGAAAAAGCTTAAAAACTTGTTGAGAAATAGGATATTGCCAGCTCTTAGACAAAGGTTGTCCTTCGTTTTTTTATTGTTCTTTGATAGCGTTCTCTTTGATTTCATGTAAAATCTGTTTTTCTTTTAGATATAATGGTTAGTATTAAATTAATTCAGATGAATTAAACACTCTTAAGTTAGTTAAATAGCTGTTAATAGTCCAATAAACAGAAAATAGACTAACAAATGCTGATGACTCTTGAGATAGGTACGGGTCATCACTCATCAGATAGAGAATCCATCATGTCCACAACATTTTGAGTTATGAAGCTAATATTGTATCGATGACTTGTTGGTTTGAATTGACCACTGCCAAAAATCAAGCCAAAATTTTCAACTGATCTTCGTTATCCTGGAGTGACTTGTTCTCGATATGGTTCATCAGATCTTTTTTCACAGAATCATGAATCTTTGTTCCCTGAAAATGACATAACAGTAGGTTAGGGTTATGAACATGAATATTAAATGTGTATGTATAGAAAAATAGAAGATCTTTGTACGCACCTAAGACCAGCGAGTACAATGGCAAAGATTTGACCAATCATTGTTGTAAGTTTTTTTAGGTCTGAAGGACCCTCACCTGCACTTTTTCCATGAAGTCTTGAAAGGCTTCACATCTCAGAAAAAAAGCATAGGAAGCAGCCATTGCGAGGTTTGTGTTTGAAACTTTGTTTTCTAGAAATGCTGACTGTGAGATGATTTTGTTTAAGCGTTTGTTGACTGACGATATTTATAGGTGAATAATAGATTTCATGTAAAAAGCACAAAATCTTTGATACTTTTAAGATCAAGGTTTATTCGGTTGTTAGGTTTGATATAAGGGAAGTTTAGATTATGTTATACTAACATTTAGAAAATTTTCGAGATTACGATGCATTAATTTTTGAATGATTGTATAACAACCCGTCCCATGGACCCCGCTAGCCTCACTGCTAGCCCGCTAGCCTCACTGCTAGCCGCCCAAACGGACCCCAAGCTGGCCCTACAGGGCATCGATCCTAACCCCTCACTGGGCAAATGGAACTATTCATCCAAATCCACAGTAGGTTATTGGTGTATCAGGCGTTCCTCGAACCCTGGTCCCCACCCTTTAACAACCTTCCCACAGGACAAGCTGTCACCAATTGATGCAGATCAATTGGTGACAGCTTGTCCTGTGGGAAGGTTGTTAAAGGGTGGGGACCAGGGTTCGAGGAACGCCTGATACACCAATAACCTACTGTGGATTTGGATGAATAGTTCCATTTGCCCAGTGAGGGGTTAAAGCCGCGAATATCTTCTTTCAGCGATGATAAAGCCGCGATTATTGTGGTTTTTAATTGATGAAGATCTTTAGAAATATAGAAACAGTTTTGTAAAATATATGTTTTCGTAATGGGCTTTTTTTGTTTTCGTTTGCAGGCTTCATTGGTAGGGATTTATATTAACGCCCAACCAAAATTAACAACGAAGCCGCGTTTATGAAAAAAGACGCGGATCCTCGTCCAAGCGGGTCGGGTAATGTCTAAAATTTATGGGCAAACGAATTTGCCCTTCCAAATTTTGAGAAACATTTTAGATTTGCTGGAATTGAATGGCAATTTGAGTAAATAGAAAGAGGATTTCGGACATTTACCCTAACGTACTCCTCTTTTAATTTTATAGAGATATTGCTTTAAATTAGGTAGATAGATTTTAGGAAATTAATATTATCAAATAAGGAAATGATTGTGTTTGATTGTAAAGATTGTAGAGAATTTAGTTGGGACTTGTTTGGATACAAAGATAAGAGAGGATGACACAAAAATGTACTTCAAAAATGTTAAGATATATTAAGATTAGATACAAGTACAAACGCCATTAACACACATATAAAATCCCGATGGACAAGAATATTTCATACGAGGATCAGAATCACTCGTTAGCTTGCATGTCTTAGCATCATCCGTTGTTCTTAGATTATCGAGTTTTGCTTGATGAGCCAATGGAACAGTGCATTTGCATTGTCCCTGTATACATTGAGATGGCCTACCCGAGCAGGGAAGGTTTTCACAATCATATGTTGTTTTGCAAGGAAAAACAAGATCAACTTCTGCTATCGGAATACTCACCATCATTGTATCTAGTGAATTACATAGGACCAGGAAAATGCATGTCATGTTCAAACTTCAAATCCAATAAGTATGCTTAAATAAAAGGCTTGTTAGAGATAATAGAGAGACTTACAAGCGACGACGAGAGCAAGCAGGGAGAAGATTGTGATCTTTGAAGCCATTTCTTAATTTTATGGCCATAGCCTATGTAAACATCTACTATTTATCTATATTAGTATTTTTGCAACAGTTTTTCTCAAAAATACTAATAAGGAAAGTTTTATAATTAATGCTATTAAATTATGTCAACCTCTAAGTATTTAACTGTTTTTCTCAAAAATACTAATAAGGAAAGTTTTTGTAATTAATGCTATTAAATTATGTCAACCTCTAAGTATTTTATGGGCCTCTGGACAATATTAGATGTTCATAATTCAGAATTAATGGGCCTCTGTTTGTTTATGTTGTAGAAAAATTGATGGTCCAATTTTTTGAAAACCATTGCAATATAAATGACATAAATGATATCCTTAATTGCCTTACCTTATTAACCATTGCTGTGTATACATAATTTTCTACTATATGAAGTAGTTCATCATACATCGTCAAGAGATATGATAATCTTACCTTAACAATCATCTCTCTATGTACACCTTCCCCACCTTCCTCTATAGTTGATTGTTAGATTCCTTAAACAACTTGACAATGTTTTCTAATGACATAATAAGGAAGAAAATTATCAAAGCCTTCCTTATAAAATTGAAAAAATCATCAATACCACAAATTGCTCAATTAAATTGTCCATCGATCTTATACTTGGTCACCAAGAATATCATTAACTACAGCCTTTATCACAATACTCTACACTCCAATATAAATAATTCTACTACCTATCATCTCACCTCACATCTAACCACACCAAACTCGCATATATCTTACCAGCAAAACCTTGTTCCTATTTTCAATGGCAGCTTCATTTGCTCTTCTCCGTAAATTGCATCCCTACAAATCTTCATGGAGGATCCAAGTCAAGATTTTGCATTTGTGGCGCCAATACACCGTCCAAACAGGAGATACATTAGAGATGGTGCTTGCAGATACACAAGTCATTACTTTGCACATTAACTTTAAAGCATAATTTTTATGGTATATGAATTACCAGGATAAGGTTTAATCAATATTTAGGGTGTAAAAATACATGCAAGCGTGAAGAACTATAGATCCTAAAGGTGGGTTATGTAATGGTACTAGGCTCCAGATCACACAATTGGCTAACCATGTTGTAGAGGCAAGGGTTATAGGAGACATAATATGTGATAAGGTTTTGATTCCTAAGACATTGCTTACACCATCTGACACGAAACTACCATTTAAAATGCGTAGAAGACAGTTTCCTTTATATGTGGCATTTACTATGACGATTAACAATAGTCAGGGAAAATCTCTCGAGAAAGTAGAAATTTATTTGCCAAGACCGGTGTTCTCTCACGGCCAAATTTATGTTGCTCTTAAAGGAAATAAGAAATGGTTGTAAGCTTAAAGGAAATAAGAAATGTTTGAAATAACAACCAGATTTATGATCTTTCTCAAAGCAGATCATCGCAAAACGTAAGAAATTGGATCCGCGGCAACCAATCTATTGTCAATGAACTTAATACATTGATCCGCCGATTGATATCCCTGTTGAAACCCAGAAATCAATCAAACAATAAGATATTGATAGTTTTACATAAACCTATAATTTGACTATTTAATATAATCTGAGATAATAATTTGTACTACCTTCAGATCATCAAATCAGAAAAAAGTTTGTTACCAAAACAAAATCAAAACAAGTAGTACCCGATTTTCACAATAAGATACATATTTTGTGACTTAACTATAGAATCATGGACAATTGATTAAACTATCGGAGCATTCAAAATAACAATTCTATAAAAGCTGATATTTTACATCTTCCATTTCTACAATCCCAATTCGCCTTGACACAAAATTACCAGGATCTAATCTTCTTCGGCAGTAGAGAACGAAAAATACAAAGAACCAAGATCGATGTCTATTTGAAATCGGTTAGTGAAATTGAAGACATTGAACCGATCACAGATGAGTTTTTTCTTTTCTTTTTTTTCTTTTTCTTTTTCTATGTAGGTGGCATCTGAAAGAACAACAAAACCAGAATGAACGTTCAAGTCTGTTTCTTTTTCTCAATTTCATTTGATTTTTTTTCCTCTTAACATTTTGCAAGCCTTCCTATCAAAATTTTTTTTTGCAATCCCAATAAAGTCCACCAAGGGAAATAAGATCAAGTAAATAAGATCAAGTAACAAATAATTACTAGATTAACAGAAACTAGGCAAAAAATTGTCTATATTATTAGATTAGAATATACATAAAAAATAATAATATCATTCAGTTATTTATTTACATTAACTCATATTATTAAGTCACACAATGATGCAAGATAAATAGATTTTTAAAAATAATTATACAACAAACTTAGAAACAAATTATATTTTAATAATATATAGATTAGACTTATAAAAAATGAAATAAAAATTTGTCTCACAGTGTACCGCGGGTCATGTTCTAGTTATAGTTTATTTGAAATACCATAATTTAATGACATCGATTCTCTTTTAAAAGGGATGTAATCATAAAATATTTTAAAAGGTATATAATCAAAAATAATGATTTTATCTTAAATTTATTAATGATTATTGTATCTTAAAGGTATATAATCATAAATTTACTAATAATTAAAATATTTTTTAAAAGATATTATTAATGATTTTATTATTTTGTTATTTATTATTTAATTTAGTATTAAAAAATTATGATTAAAATATTTTTAAAGATATATAATCATTATGAATATGTAATCTTCATATAGTTAAAAAAAAAGAAGCTTGCAATGTTTTAACTATAATAAAAGCAAACAAAATATAGAAGTATGTAATGTTTAAAACACGTGCAGTTAATTGGTACAAATGCATAGGCCATCAAAACACATATAAGAACCGGAGACACATGTAAATCTCATACGAGGATCACAATCTTTAGTCAACTTGCACTTCTTAGCATGGTCCATCTTCTTTAAGTTGTCGAGTTTTGTTTGATGAGTCGTACATTGGCATTGTCTGTTTACACATAGAGCTGTCCCGCTTGAACAGTGAAGGTATTCACAATCTACCGTTGTTCTGCAAGGAAGAAAAATTTGAGCTTCTGCTGTCGTCAGCATAGTCACCATCATTGCACCTTATGGACACCGGACCACAAAACCACATACGTTATATTTTTTTAAATTTCAAATCATTAAGTATGCCTTAAAATTCATGCTAGGGAGATTATAGAGGCTTACTAGCGATAACGAGAGCAATGAGGAAGAAAGATGTGATTTTTGATGCCATTTCGTAGTTTATGTCTTAGTGTATCATCAAAGATGGCTATAGACCTTTTGTATTTATAGTCTCTTTGAAAGTTAAGATTTTTTTAGGAATTTTTTAACTTTCGAATCTTCCAATCCTCGGCATTTAATAAAAATTATGTATTAACATCTATGAGTCGAAATGTAAATATATTTAGTTAGTTTATTATATTCATTCTTGAATTCTTATTTTGAATGACTTTTCCTCTAAGAATAAGAATAAGGAGAATAATTCCCTTTTCAATAAAGGGAAGTACACAACATTATAATTTAATGAATAGTTATAAATTGTTACAAATAGGTTATACATAGGTTATTGATTAATCCATATATTAATTGGTTACAAGTTGATAGATCATATATTAATGATAACAAATAAAACCTTAATTGTAACCGAAAATCTTAAATGAGATATTCTGAATTGATAGTTCATGGATATTCTAAACTTTATTTTCAGAAGATCACGTTGTTTCCAACGATCTACAATCACAATATTACCAATTTATTTTCCTGGGATTTTATTGATAGACCACAACATTAACCAAGCTATATAAAAATACACTCTCAATCATAAAAAGAAAAACACAACTTTTTTTTTTGTATAATAAAACAGAAGTACACAACTTTTTTTGTAGAATATATAATTTTTATTAGTTGGTTACAAAATAGATAATATATTAAATATAGGTTGGTTACAAAAGAAAAGTTATAGATGAAATCCGTGGGCTATATGAAATTACAAATGCACTTAAGAATATCTCAAAAAATCCTCTTAAATATAATATTCCAATGATTTATACAATTTCCAAAAAAAAAATTGATTATTCCATTTATTGTTACACCATATATAGTTTTAGACATAAAAATATATTGTTAGGCGTAAAAAAGAATAAAATATTGGCAATTAAATCACACTTAATCGTGAATTCTGAGATTTTATTGTGGATTTCAAAATAAAATCTGACCTAACACCCTTCCAAACATTTAATATAAATCAATGTCTTTAAAACCGGACCGGAAGGTGAACCGGAAGTTTTTCGGATCACTGGATCAACAAATCAGATCGATTGAATTACGGGTCAATTAGTTTATTAGTTTGATTACATTTTATGAATATAATAACATCTATTTTTTTATAAATACATGAACAAAACATACATAGTTAAGTACTAAACAACTAAAATTAAACTTTTAAATGATTTGATAAAATAACTAACTGATTCCTTTTATAAATAACAACATTTATTTTTAATTTGGTTTGAGTTTTAAGTGTGACCAAAATAAAAAAAATTTAATTTGAGACCGATAACCCGGTCCGACCCGCCGGTTCTACCATCGGTTCATGGGTTTTTCTGGTTTTTTGCGTGTTTTATTTGTTAGATTTTTAGAGGTTACCCGGACCGAAGTACCTATCGGGTTGTGGTTGGATCGAACCGACCGACCGGTCCGGTCCTGGTTAGAAAACATTGATATAAATCATTCAGATCTCCATTCACCAAAATACATCTCTCATATTCATACCAAAAAATAATAATAATAATAACAATCGCTTCTCAGTTTACAATGCGAAACCGTCTTATAAATTATATTTTATTTTGAAATTATAATACAAATAAAAGTAATTTCAACCCGTACTCTAGCACGAGTCCAAATCTAGTATCCTATTATTTAAGAAGAGGGAGATATATTTTTTACTCAAAACTAATAATGTTGGGATTTCATGTATTAATTCAGTTATAAAGATAGTTGTCTATTATTAGAGACATTAATTATTTTAGTCTGTAATGTTCTAAAATTTTATTACAAATGATGTAATATTACAAGCATAACGGGAGCAATGAGGAAGAAGGATGTGATTTTTTATGCCATTTCGTAGTTTATGTCTTAGTGTATTATCAAAGATGGCTATAGACCTTTTGTATTTATAGTCTTTTTGAAAGTTAAGATTTTTTTTTAGGATTCTTTCAACATTCGAATCTTCGGCATTTAATAAAAATTCTGTATTTAACAACTATGAGTCGAAATGTAAATATATTTAGTTAGTTTATTATATTCATTCTTGAATTCTTATTCTGAATGACTTTTCCTCTAAGAATAAGGAGAATAATCCCCTATATATATTAATAGAGAAGCATTCTCACACAAAAAGCTGATCTGTCGCATTCACATAGCTTCTGTGTTTTTTTCATAAATGTCTTTACATTTTATTACTAGTTTACATAAATATGTCAATCAATGACATATGTAAAGTAACGTTTTTCAATTAGTTTAAAAAAATAAAAGATTTAATCAACAATTAAAATTCAGAAATGTATTCATATAATTCTATTTCACAAAAAGTAAAACAAATATTCATTTATTTACCACTTTTATATTTTTTTCTTATTGCATTTTTTAAACTTAGGATTAGTTTCAACTAAATTGATTAGTCTAAATTTTTTTGTTTTATCTGTTTAATAGCATAGTGATCTTATAATAATGTGAAACATGAATTTGATTTTTAGAACCACAAAAACACATCAAAACTTTCTACACCATCTTAAAATTCTTTTGCAAATTCAAATATTTCTCAGATGAAATATATATTACAGAAAATAAGTGCAAATTTGAATAAACGAAAACATTTATTTACATATTTTTTTAGACAAACGTATCTCAAATCTCTCATATAATAATTTTAATCAGAATATTTTCATTAAATCGATTTATCCCGCACATAGTACGGGTTGGTACCTCGTATCCTATTATTTAAGAAGAGGGAGATATATTTTTTACTCAAAACTAATAATGTTGGGATCTCATGTATTAATTCAGTTATAAAGATAGTTGTCTATTGTTAGAGACATTAATAATTTTAGTCTGTAATGTTCTAAAATTTTATTACAAATGATGTAATATTAAAGGATTTATTTGTGAAAATGGCATGCACAAACTTAAAGTTATGATTATCACAAATTTAAATTATTACGGCTAAACTTAGCATATACTATATTAATATAATAAATTACATTATATAAATGGATATTACATGCATTTCAACCACATAAATTATTTCCTAAGTTATAAAACATTATATCAAAAAACTCAATATGCATATATTTTGGAATGATGTAAATGGTATTTTATCTAAATATATAATCCATTTTTTATTTCATTACAATTAATTAATGTTTATTTATAAATCATGTAGATTGTCCTTAAATATTAAAATAATAACATTTTGGAAAGTCTTGTATTTATATATATAATTATATGCAGTATTTATTTATGTACTGTTATAAAACATAATGAAAAATATATAATAACATTATATTATATGTATATGTATGTATATATATATATAACTATATACACTATAATATTAAAGGAAGAGAGACGAGAGGTAAGTGAAGAAAATTGTTCTCTCTACTCATTATGTTGTTTATCTTACACTGAAGCAAATGAACTTATATATAGAGAAGTTAAGGGTAAGGAAATAAGAACAAAATACTACTTGGAGCCCAAGTTGCTTAGAGAGGAAGTATGTGATGGATAATCACAAAAGTAATTATCCATTTTATAACATGTACTTGTTTATTTATATATATGTATAATTTAAACAATGGTATGTTTACGAAAAAATAATTTAATGTATAACGTATATATATATATATATATATAATCAAAATTTTAAAACATTGATTTCCTATGGTATCAATTCACATCGGAGATCAAAACAGGAAAACAAATCAATTATGTACGTGTACAAGGAAGTATGCAAATGTACATACATATTTTTGTCTATAAATGTATGATGTATTCCTTTGTGGAAAAAAAAAAAAAAAAATGTATGATGTATCCATGAATGTATGTATGCAAGTAATAAGGAAACAAGAAAGCACACAATAAAAAGAGCGAAGAAAGCATGGAAGCAAACAATGAATTAAGTGAAGAAAGCAAAGAGGAAAGTGTGAAAATAAGTCAAGCATGCAAGCAAAAAATGAAAGAAGTAAGGAAACATACAAACAAGTTAAGCAACAAATGGTATAGTTAACAAAAATCAAAAAAACAGAGAAGGAAACAAGATAAGCATGTAGCCAAATAACGAAAGGAAGAAGTAAGGAAACAAAGAATCATAAGGCAAGCACACAAACAAGTTAATAAATGAACTAAAAAAATGAGCAAGCAAGAAACAACGAAAGCATCAAGTAAATGAGTTAAGCTAGCATGAAAGCAACTAGTGAAAGAAACAAGCAAACGCAAGTTGTTGGTGCGGGATTTAGCATCCATGACGTACCGACCTAAACCGAAGGTAAACCGAATAAACTCTACACATCAACTAAACTGAGGGACCCCCTTTTGGGCTAGCTAAATGGGCCTATAAGCAGAAGCCCGGCGAAGTCACTTGACCGACCTCCGAGACAGTCCCCTAAGCCGGAGCTTATAACTCCTACTTTTATCTAGTATAACTAGGTTTTAAAAATTTATTTTGATGAAAATTATATATGATTAATGATCTTTGATGAAATATTACTTTATAAAAAATTTAATTAGTATTAAGGAAAAAAATAAATTTCAGATACACAATTTTTTAAAATATAAAAATCAGTTGTATAATAAAATCAAATCTGATAAAAAAAAATCATGAATCTAATAACTCGACGTCCCGGTGAGGCGGATCAAACTGGTGACCTCACATATCCAAAACCATTTCTTTGACCACCAGAAAAACGGAACAACTTTATAGTCATGAATTTATCTCGTTTTCATATTCAATTGATTGCTATCACCTATGTTTTCGTTTTTTATTCAATGTTTTCTTATTTTTCATATTATTTCTTGTCGTTTTCATTGTCAAATTTTATGGTAATTGTCATCGTTACTTTTACCGTCAGGTTTCTTCGTTATACTCTTCTTCTTCTTCTTCTTCTTTGTCAACTTCTTCACACTCTTCCACTGAAAAACCTTTTTTCTAGACTACCACACAACTTATTAACCCATAAAACTCCAAGACCGAAATCATTTATTTTCTCATAAAATTTGTGCAATTCATAAAGACCAGAATAGTCAACACATGTACCCAATTATTGATAATTTTATCCATATACTTTTTCGGTTTTAGATCCACATATTGAAACTTCTCAAACCAAAATCCTTGTACATATTTCTTTTATTTACATAAATCAAGTTTTTCTGCTCATTCGTTGTTGGAAGCATATTAATCTTATTTATACTGGTTCTGAACCATTGTCTAAAAAACTTCTAGCCGATGTGGGACGTTGTACATAGTTCTTTTATTTCCATAAATTTAAAATTCTGGAAATTTAGACAATGTTAATGAATGACATGTCAAACCCTTATAGGTGTTTAAAATAATTCTTAATATTGGAAAATTCTGAAAATTTAGAAAATGTTAATTAGTGACATGTCAAATCCCTATTGGATGTTTAAAATCCTAGGTGGACAGACTTAGAAGCTTATAGCTCTTACTTTTATTTAGTACTAGATTTTCAGGCGCGGTATACCGGGCAATATTTTCTTGAATAAAAATTTTTAAATTTTTAAATTATAATTGTTTGTTAATATTGAAACAACCCTTCCCGTTTTTTTTTTTTTTAATACCTTAATTTACTAGTGGTCCCATACCCACTAACAACCTAACATCAATCAATAACTGCAGATAACCAAATAAAACAAATTCCATTAAACCAAAAGAATTCCAACAATCAATCCAATAACCAATACATAAATCAAATCAAGAATCAACCAACAACTAACATCCTACAATGTTCCATTGACTTAATCTAGCAACCTAACAACAGCTAGACCACAATCAATCAAGCCTCTAGAACATCCTCCTCCTCATCGCCTTTGATCCCACGATCACACTTTTCCTTTACCTGCACACCACAAACAACAATTGAGATGCGTAAGTATTATCACAAATACTTAGTGAGGCCATCCTCCCATCTACTAGGTTATACACACAAGCAAACGAGACCCTCAAGTTTAAACAAAACAAACAACACACAACAATACATCAAACCAGGAAAAACAAGTCTCGGATAAGACTGGTATCGACCGATGCCCAACGGTGTCGATCGATGCTACAAGAACAAGTGCCGACCGATGCTCCTCAAACGGTACCCATCGATGCTACTCAAACGTGGTGCCGACCGATGCTCCTCCAAAGTGGTATCGATCGATGCCTCCTCTGCAGACACGATCTGCGCGAATCCGAAAGTCGAACTCTCCTCCCAAATCATCTCGAATCCGTCTCAAACTCACCCAAACAACTCGGAAATCACTAGGAATCACAAAAGCAACGAACCCAAGCAACAAAACAACACAAACAGCAAAGAAACACACAAAACAAGAGAGATCTCATGCTTAGATCAACCATGGTCAAGCACTCACCTTTTCTCAAGAAGATTCTGACCAGCCAAAACGAATTCCCTCACTCCTAGCAAGCTTCTAGCTCCTTCCCAGCCTCAGATCTCTCAAGAACAGCAAGAAATCTCACCAAAATTCTCTCAAAACTCAAGAACACTTCTTTCTCTCCTCTCTACTCAAAAACGGCGAAAACAACAAAGTAACACGACTCTAGGTCGTTTCCTTCTCTTTACACCCGAATTAGGGATTTAATTGAACCAAACCAAACCGATTCGGCAATTAAATCAAACCGGTCGAACCCAGAAATTAGTGGTATCGATCGATGCCACAAGGGTGTCGATCGATGCTACTCCCAAAAACACAAAATCTGGTTCGCGGGTGTTACAATTCTCCCCCTCCAATATGGATTCGTCCCCGAATCCCGCAATACCGTCCATCTGCCAAGGACCTCCGTGCCACCGTCAACACGGCCCGCACGTCCCCTGACCGGACTAAACACCATCAGCCAAGGTTTCCCGTGCCACTGTCGCAACAGCCCGCACACCTCCGACTGACCCTCGAGGTCTCCCTCTAGCCAATATACTCGCATCATAACACTAGTTGCTCACAACTCAGTGCTTCCCCGTCCGTGGTCGCAACCAACGAATCATGCCGGCTCGCTATCAGGCCAACCGCCTTAAGCTACGGCATCCAGGAAGTCACTCACACCCACTCCCCCGCTCTCGGGTCGCAACCCTGAAGACATACCGGCTCACTGCCGAGCCTCGGCTCACAGCTACGGTATCCAGGGAGTCTCACATATCCCGCTCTCGGGTCGTCACCCTCAAGCGCGCTCTCGGATCGTCATCCGAAGCAACATACCACTCCCACTCTCTGGCCACAAAGTCCATCGAGCTATCGGTATCACGTGAGTTGGGCCCACACGGCCTAGAGCAAAACAAATACTGATGCTAACGAGTATCTCCCTAGATCTACCTCAACATTTCCACAAAACTTTCCTTTCTAGAAAACTTTCTAATTCTGGAAACTTTCCTTTTGTGGAACTTCCTATTTATGGAAACTTTCCAAAAAAATAGAAACCCGAGCTATTTCTCTTTTCCCATGACAATCACAGTCAACATAAAGAAAAATACTCATCTTATTAATCTCAAAATGTCACAATCGTTACAACTCAACGAAAATACAACAGGAAACATAAATACAACAACTGGAGCCATCAACCCGCATCCCGAGCACCACCTCATCTTGATACTTAGTCGCACAACCAACCACCCCTAAGCGACCAAAAACCAAGAGAGATGGGCTGGAATACTCCGTACCCGCTCCAGCCACGGACTACAACTCGGACCCGGCTAGACAAGCTCAAGCGGTCTGCTTCTCAAACCACTTCTTAAACCTTGCCTTCATCCTCGCCTCGGGCTCCCAAGTCTGCTCCTCTACTCCGTCACAGTCCCACAGGACTCTCATCAAAGGAATCTTCTTCTTCCGAAGTTCCTTGACTCTCCTCTCGAGCACCCTCAATGGTCTCGCTCCAAAGTCATGTTAGGCTGAAGATCCTCAGAATCTTAGCCAACAACTGATCACCCTCGTGAAGACACTTCCTCAGCATCGACACATGAAATACCTTGTGGAACGCACGCATAACCTCAGGCAACTCCAGCCTATATGCCACTGGTCCCACCCGCTCAACCACTCAACGGACCCATGTACCTCGGACTCAACTTAGTCTCTGTCAAAGACCTGTTCGGACCCCGCAACATGGCCATCTTGAGGTACACTCTATCACCAACCTGAAACTCAAGATCCTTTCTCCTCCTATCAGCATAACTCTTCTGCCGATCCTGAGCTTCCTTCATGTTCAGCCTCAAAACCCGGATCTTCTCCGAGGTCTCCTGAACAAAATCTGCACCAAAGATGCTCCTCTCCCCACCTGAGTCCAACATAACGGTGTACGACACGGCCTCCCATACAAAGCCTCATAAGGAGCCATCCCAATACTAGCCTGGTAGCTGTTGTTATAAGCAAACTCCACCAAGCTCAAGTGATCTGCCCAATGACCACCCCAATCCAGCACACACATCCTCAACAAATCCTCCAAAATCTGGATCGTCCTCTCTGACTGACCGTCCGTCTGAGGATGATAGGCTGTACTCATATGCACCTTCGTGCCCATCTCCGCCTGAAACGCCCTCCAGAACACCGAAGTGAACTTGGAATCTCTATCAGACACAATACTAGCAGGCACACCATGCAATCTGACTATCTCCCTCACATACTTCTTGGCCAAAACCGCTGCTCCATCAGTTTTCTTGATGGCCAAAAATGTGCAGACTTAGTCAAACGGTCCACAATGACCCAAATAGCATCAAACGTCCTCGACACAGGCAAACCTACCACGAAGTCCATCGTGATCAAATCCCACTTCCACTCAGGAATAGGCAAACTCTGCAATAAACCACCAGGAACCTGATGCTCTGCCTTCACCAGCTGACAAGTATCACACTTCGCCACCCAGTCGGCCACGTCCTTCTTCATCCCGACCCAGTGATAATACCGCTTGAGGTCACGGTACATCTTGGTCGCCCTGGATGAATAGAGAACTTGCTCGAATGAGCCTCTCTCAGTATCTCCTGCCTCAAATCCTCACCCTTGGGCACACAGATCCGACCATGCACAAGGATGGTACCATTAGCAGAAACCTGATACTCTGCACCCGCAGCCTTAGAGGCGTTCATCAGCCCCTCATCACTCCCCTGAGCTAACCTCACTCTGCTCAACAAATCCGCTCTATCAGCTGCCTCCAAACCTAAAGGTTCCTGTGAGATAGCACACAAACTCAATGCACTGATCTCACCTACCAATGCCTCCATATCCTGCTCCTGAGCCGAAGCCACCCTCTTCCGACTCAATGCATCTGCAACCAAATTAGCTTTACCAGGATGGTAAGCTATATCCAGATCATAATCTGCTACTAACTCCATCCAACGCCTCTGCCTCAAATTCAGCTCAGGCTGAGTAAAAATGTACTTCAGACTCTTATGATCTGTAAATACCTGTACCTTCCCACCATACAGATAGGATCTCCAAATCTTAAGAGCAAAGATCACTGCTGCCATCTCCAAATCTTGAGTAGGATAATTAGCTTCATGCTTCCGCAACTGCCGCGAAGCATAGGCTATAACCTTCCCCTGCTGCATAAGTACACAACCCAACCCCACTCTAGAAGCGTCTGTATACACCACATAAGGCTCGTCCTGCTCAGGCAGTGCTAACACCGGCGTGGTAGTCAACATCTGCTTGAGACTTGCAAAGCTCACCTCACACTCCGGTGACCATACAAATGGAACATCCTTCCCTGTAAGCTTAGTCATCGGCTGGGCCATACTCGCAAAACCCCGAACAAACCTCCTGTAGTAACCTGCTAACCCCAGGAAACTCCGAATCTCAGTGGCACTCTGCAGCCTCGGCCACTCCCTGATGGACTGAATCTTCTCTGGATCCACTGAAACTCCTCTGCAGAAACAATGTGTCCTAAGAACCCCATCTCACGCTGCCAGAAACTGCACTTGCTCAGCTTAGCAAACAACTTCTGCTCCCTCAGCTTCTCCAACACTGCTCTCAGATGTACTGCATGCTCCTCAGGACTCTTAGAATATACCAGGATGTCGTCGATGAAAATGATGACTGACACGTCCAGAAACTCCTGGAACACGCTGTTCATCAATCTCATAAACGCAACTGGCGCGTTCGTCAACCCAAACGGCATCACCACAAACTCATAGTGCCCATATCTCGTCCTGAAGGCTGTCTTCCTCACATCTGCCTCATGTATAGGAATCTGATGATATCCTGAAGCCAAGTCGATCTTGGAGAACCAAGTAGCACCCCTCAACTGATCCAACAACTTGTCAATCCTCGGGAGAGGGTACTTGTTCTTCACAGTAACTCGGTTCAGACCCCGATAGTCAATACACAACCGAAAACTCCCATCCTTCTTCTTAACAAACAACACCGGAGCTCCCCACGGTGAACAACTAGGACGGATAAAACCCTTGCCCAACAAATCCTCCAGCTGCTTCTTCAGCTCTGCCATCTCTGCTGGAGCCATCCTGTAAGGAGCCTTGGATAACGGCATCGTCCCCGGTTCCAGCTCAATAGTAAAAGGATCCGACCGAGATGGTGGTAATCCCTGCAATGACTGGAACACATCCTCAAAGTCCTCCACAACCGGAATACCGCTAACCGTAGACTTCCCCACTGACTCTGGCATAGATATGGTAACCAGATAAGCCTCACGGCCCTTCTCGATCATCTTCCCTGCCTGAAGGCTGAGATCACGAGACTCCCCGAAGTCGGTCTAATCCCCTGAAAAACCAACTTCCCTCCTGGACGCTCAAACTCCACTCTACCCCGGTAGCAATCCAAATGCACCTTGTACCGATGCAACAAATCCATACCAAGAATGACATCGTATAACTCCACTGGACTGATAAGCAAATCCGCTGGCCACGACTCTCCCGCGACCTGAATATCAACTCCTCCAGCTCGTCCAATAACCCTCAGGAACTTGCCTCCTGCAACTCTGACAACTCCTGAACGCTCTCCAGGATCCCCTCTGATCCCCGCACTCTCGGCACACTCCGGAGTAATGAAGCTATGAGAAGCTC
The DNA here is from genome assembly GCA_023657505.1 of Camelina hispida. Taxonomy (NCBI): domain Eukaryota; kingdom Viridiplantae; phylum Streptophyta; class Magnoliopsida; order Brassicales; family Brassicaceae; genus Camelina; species Camelina hispida. The sequence goes on along the minus strand of CP094634.1, from coordinate 38,657,174 downwards.
CAGAATCAAACATAACGTGGGACTTAAACCCGCCCACCAACAAGGTCCCTACACAAACCTCATGTGTTGAGAACCTAACACTTGACCACAAGCAAAAACAAACATAATCTGAACTATTGAATTAACCAAGTTCGAATCTCAGAAGTTATACCTATGATCGCTCCTGCACTAGTGCCACCGGGCTCCTCGGTCGAATACACCTGAGACGTCGGCTCGATCCAACCCACCGGCTGCACACCGTGCTGCACAACCTGCTGCGTCCCTGGCTGAGCTCCAGCCTGCAACACTGCTACTGCCCTCTGCTGCAACTTGGGACATCGAGGCTTGATATGCCCCGTCTCTCTGCAGTAGTAACACACTCGAGTATCTGCCCGCGGCTCCGTCACCGCCCGCTGCTCGGTCACTGCCCGCTGCTCACCTCTCTATGGACAGCTAGTCACCTTGTGGTCTCTGCTACCACACCCAAAGCATCTCGCACCCCCATGCCTCGACCTCTGCATGACATCAAACTTCCGCTTCTGCCCTTGCGCAGGCTTGCCGCCCTTGCTAGGAACAGAAGACGGCTGAGACTGCTGTGGCTGCACTGAAGGACTGACCACAACCACCTGTGACCTCAAATCATCCTCTATCCCAGCTCCAACCTCAACCAACTCTGCTCTGTAGCATAGCTCCTCACTCTGCACCGAGTCCTCAAATCATCCCGCAGAGCCAACAAAAACCTCCGCACCTGAGCCGCCTCTGGCTCCCATGCCCTGCCTGCATACCCCACAAGCCGACTGAACTCTGCATCCAGCTCCCGCACTGTACGGTCTCCCGAGTCAACCCCAAGAACCGTGCCTCCATACGATCAAGAGCCTCCTGAGGAAAATACTTGGAGTTAAACTCACTCACAAAATCTCCCCAAGACATACCCCGCTGCACCCTCCGTGCTGTCACCGACCTCCACCACACACGTGCATCTCCTGACAAGTAAAACACTGCCAGATCCACTCTGTACCGGTCGGGACACCTAAGCGAAAGGAAAATATCCTCCATCCGCTCTCTCCACTCATCCGCTACACTCGGATCGGTACTCCCTGAGAAATACCCTGCACCCACATGCCGCAGCTGCTCCATCATCCGCACATACTGTGCATCCACTACCTCGGTCCCTGGCTGCACACCTGCCTGCAAACCCGCTGCAGGCTGCACCGCTGGAACCTGTCCACCACCCACTGGCGGCACTACTGGATCCTGCCCACCAACCACCGGCGGCATTACTGGATCCTGCCCACCAACCACTGGCGGCACAGCTGCTGGAAGTCGCTGCAAAGCCTGAGCTACCTGAGCTAGCAAGTCTATCAAGACATCCTCCCTGCCCGGAGCACCTCCTGCTGCAACCCCACACCCGGGCAACACCGTGACCAACACTGTCACCCAAACCAGCCTGGTCTCCAGACACAATAGGATCAGCCTGTGACTCCGCTACCTCCTCACTGGCCATGCTCTGGGTCACACTCTCACTGGCCACAGGAACCTGACCTCGTCCCCGACCACGACCACGACCACGACCACGACCACGACCACGCCCACGACCAGCAGCAACCTCACCTCTAACCATCTGTATCATCCAAGAACAGAAGGCTAAGCAAACAATAGAACTCATACACAAAAACACAACTTACCGTGGAATCACAAAACAGGCTCGAAGAGGATGTTCTAGGACTTCATGCCACACACAATTGCCATTCACACAATCAACTATAGCATGGAATCCTAAACATTAACAGCAAAAGCACAATGAACCCTAGACCTAGAACCGTAAGGGCTCTGATACCAAAATGAAACAACCCTTCCCGTTTTTTTTTTTTAATACCTTAATTTACTAGTGGTCCCATACCCACTAACAACCTAACATCAATCAATAACTGCAGATAACCAAATAAAACAAATTCCATTAAACCAAAAGAAATCCAACAATCAATCCAATAACCAATACATAAATCAAATCAAGAATCAACCAACAACTAACATCCTACAATGTTCCATTGACTTAATCTAGCAACCTAACAACAGCTAGACCACAATCAATCAAGCCTCTAGAACATCCTCCTCCTCATCGCCTTTGATCCCACGATCACACTTTTCCTTTACCTGCACACCACAAACAACAATTGAGATGCGTAAGTATTATCACAAATACTTAGTGAGGCCATCCTCCCATCTACTAGGTTATACACACAAGCAAACGAGACCCTCAAGTTTAAACAAAACAAACAACACACAACAATACATCAAACCAGGAAAACAAGTCTCGGATAAGACTGTATCGACTGATGCCCAACGGTGTCGATCGATGCTACAAGAACAAGTGCCGACCGATGCTCCTCAAACGGTACCCATCGATGCTACTCAAACGTGGTGCCGACCGATGCTCCTCCAAAGTGGTATCGATCGATGCCTCCTCTGCAGACACGATCTGCGCGAATCCGAAAGTCGAACTCTCCTCCCAAATCATCTCGAACTGTCTCAAACTCACCCAAACAACTCGGAAATCACTGGGAATCACAAAAGCAACGAACCCAAGCAACAAAACAACACAAACAGCAAAGAAACACACAAAACAAGAGAGATCTCATGCTTAGATCAACCATGGTCAAGCACTCACCTTTTCTCAAGAAGATTCTGACCAGCCAAAACAAATTCCCTCACTCCTAGCAAGCTTCTAGCTCCTTCCCAGCCTCAGATCTCTCAAGAACAGCAAGAAATCTCACCAAAATTCTCTCAAAACTCAAGAACACTTCTTCTCTCTCTCTCAAAACGGCGAAAACAACAAAGTAACACGACTCTAGGTCGTTTCCTTCTCTTTACACCCAAATTAGGGATTTAATTGAACCAAACCAAACCGATTCGGCAATTAAATCAAACCGGTCGAACCCAGAAATTAGTGGTATCGATCGATGCCACAAGGGTGTCGATCGATGCTACTCCCAAAAACACAAAATCTGGTTCGCGGGTGTTACAAATATTATTTAGTGTTTGAAGTCGTATATTTTTTTTTAGATAAGAAATTTTAGGATTTAATCTGTGTTTCATTGCATGACATTTTTGTTTACATAAGCGTAATTTAATTAAATTTTTTAATATTCTAATATTGATGGTGTTAATAAAATAAAATAAAATAAATACCAAATTAATAGTATTTTAATATATATATATATATATATATATATATATATATATCAACCAAATCTGTCCTGCTATATAACCCGTGATATTCAAAACTAAAATTATTCTAAAACAATTTTTTGGCATAAACATTTAATTTAGTATTTACTTAAATTACTTTAGTAACACACAAGATAATTTTTACATTTATTTTTAATTTAGTAAATGCATTCTAAACATGAAATTATACACTATAGGATCTGATAGATCAAATAAACCATCTAAATGTCTTTACGTTAGTGTAGATTACTTTACATAGTCTTACTTTATAGAGTTTACTCTAAGTGAGTTTTGTTAACTTAAAGTATATAAGAGCCTTTAATGATAATGTAGTGATTCCAATTGTTTAGGAAAGTTGCGATTAGGAGGGGGGGGGATTAATTGTTTTAAAAAATTGGGAAGCTTATTATAACATAGGAATTGTCAATCCAAAAAACATAAAATATGATAAATCTTTTGTTATTCTTAGAAGTATTAGTTTGAGACATGGGTTTGGACCTTTATAAGAGAGAGAAGTATACTCAAGTCATATTTATACATTAAAATTAAAAATATTTAATGCTAATGGCATGCTTGTATATAGGTTCCAATTCTAGGATTTATTTTACAAATGTCTCTAAAAATGTATATATAGATAATTTAATTTGAAATATTTTAAAATAGTTTAATTTGCTATTTTTAAGAATATCATTAATATATGATAGATCAAAAAGTTGCAAAATATAAAAGCTCTAATTTGATTTATTATAGCATGGGTCAATAGTACGTCACTATCATATAAACAATTTCAAGAAATGATATTTCTTGCTAGAGCACGAGTTGAAATTTTAAGAAATATGATTTTTCGGATTAAATTAAAGTGTGAAATAATGTCGTTTGGTAGATTTTTCGGTCAAGATGATTTTGACAAACATACGTTACATCTTTGGTCCTAAAATAATATACGATATAATATGGGCTGAGTCATAGAATTAACAATGAAAATACAATATATAATTTTAAACACTAAACAAATCAAATTAAATTAACAAACAAAAATTAACCTTTTTTGTCATGCAACTTAACCAGCGGTATACCAAGGATCAAAATCTTGATTTAGTAGAATACATCTTACAAAATAGATGTTATTTTCATAAGTCATATTCAGCGTATGATTTCATGGCATAGTGTTAAATAAAAAACAAAAACTTTAGAAAAAAATAAGAATCTGTTTTGAATAAAAATTACAAATATTTAAAAAAAGGAATTTGAGCACAACGGCGGACCTGGATAAAATCTTTTAAAAAAAAAATTTTGCATGTAAATTATTGTAGTTTCAATAACACAAATAACACAGTTGGTTTTCTTCAGTATGATGACACGCCCAAACCCAAGTTTGAAACTCCCATTTTACACCAAGAATCTATTTTTTCTATTTTCCTCTGGGTCCGCCAGGGTTTCAGCCCATGCTCAGCACAGATTATATTCTAGTGTTATAATAATAAAGCTCTTACAATGAAACTTTATCATACTACATAAGATATATATATATATATATATATATATATATATATATATATATAAGATTCATGAGCCCAAAATTTAAATATACCTGAAGAAAGTTTCCACCAAAAGTTAGCTTCTCAACATGTTGTAATTTCTCCAGCATCTCTAGAACCATGGCTTGAAGAAAATCACCCTTGAAGATCCTATCTCTTGATCTAATACAAATGTCCAGTTTCGCTTCCATTAAAGAAGAGACATCAACTAAAGTACATGGTAACTGAGAGTTTATCAATCTGAGACAATGGATATGTGGTGCCACAATATTCGTCGGACTATCAACGTGGCTGTTTATTTCTAATGTTCTCAAGTGAAACATTTTGCTGAGATCAAGGAACCCAAGTCCATTGCAGCAGTACAACGTTAACCATTCAAGATTCGGGAAACCAGATAAAAACTTAGCAATGGATTCATTAGGGAATCCACACCAACGCAAGGACAACTTTTTCAATGATGGCCAATATATATACCGAGCATCCATGGACCATATTAGAAGAGGCTAGCTCAACGTTGAGTTGCTTGACAGATGAATTGATGAAAAAGGAGGCAGGAATTCTATAACCAGGATCATCGACTTCGAGGGAAATATTCTCCACGTTACGGGACATGGCGTATTTGACCCAACTCTTGATAAAGTTAACTTTGTTCTGCAACTTGGTTTTTAGACGAAAATAGTTCACCTTGCGAGCTGTGTAGTGCATTTGGGTTTCTTTAATAGAAGCAGGTCGTTGTGTACAGTTATCAAAGTAGAGAGAAGGTGTATCGCACCATATATACCTCCATCGTTTTGACAAAAGGGAAGTTCTGATGGCAAATTTGGTCGGAGTGAAGGAGAGGATATGTAGGAGGATCTCATCAGGTAAAGAGCTGATTACATCTTTTGCTCTCTTTTTTTCTATGAGGCCGCGACGTAAACGACTTGATAAGAAAAAGAAACTCTCTTTTTATTATCTGAATGAATCTGTTACAAGAGATAACGACATCGGCTTCTAAACGCAGCTAGAGCATAACCGATTCCTCAAAGTCTCAAGTGACTAGTGACTCTGTTTTCTACAACAAACAACATGCCCTCAAAGTACTCTGTACAAAAGTATATAAGCAGTAAACAAACTCATGCGCACGTGTTCCTCTTGCTTCTTCATTTATGCGATTTCTTCTTATATACACTTGTTTAGGCTTATCAATACCCCCCATCGAAATGCAGCTTGTCCTCAAGCGCTAAGGTAGGATACTGCTTTTGCAATTCACGGACAATCTCCCACGTCTTCTCAGTTTCTGGCAACCCTTTCCATCGAACCAGTGCCTCTAACACGCCTTTTGTATTGTATCGAGTCTCTAATACTTCCGCTGGTTCGATAGCAAACTCCTCGGAATCATTAAAAGAATCTGGTAAGGGAATTACCTGATGACTTGCTCCCAAAACCTTCTTGATTTGTGAAATGTGGAACACGGGATTAATTTTTGAGCCATCAGGTAACTTCAGGCGATAAGCAGCCTTTCCGATCCGTTCCATTATCTCGAAGGGTCCAAAATACTTGGCAGCTAGTTTCTGGCAGGCACGCTTGGATACAGATTGTTGTCTATAAGGTCTGAGTTTCAGAAAAACCCAAGTACCTACTTCATACTCCACATCTCTCCTATGCTTGTCTGCATTATTCTTCATCAACTGCTGGGCTCGGATTAAATGCATCTTTATATGATCGAGCATCACATCTCTTTCCTTCAACATGTTCTCCAACTCTACCACCTTTGTTGATTTCTCCTCAAATCGAACTATAGCAGAGGGTTCTCTACCGTATAATACTTTGAATGGAGATGTCTTAAGAGATGTATGAAAGGAAGAGTTGTACCACAATTCCGCCCACGGTAAGAATTGATGCCACGTTTTAGGGTGCGAAGACGCATAGCAACGCAAGAATGTCTCTAAGCATCTGTTTAAAACTTCTGTCTGACCGTCGGTTTGAGGGTGAAAGGCTGTACTATACTTCAATTTCGTTCCAGAAGATTTGAAACAATCCTTCCAAAATCCACTCATGAATGTACTGCCTCTGTCTGAAACAATGGTGGCTGGAAAACCATGTAACTTCACTACTTCTTTTATAAACAGATTTGCCACATCTGATGCAGAGAAAGGATGTTTCATACCAAAGAAATGACCATATTTGCTCAACCTATCCACTATCACCAGTATAACATTTTTCCCTTCTGATTTTGGTAAACCCTCTACAAAATCCATAGAGATATCTTCCCAAACCTGTTGCGGTAATGGTAACGGTTGTAAAAGGCCAGCTGGAGATAAGGTTGAGTATTTGTGTCTCTGACAAACTTCACATTCTGACACAAACTTTTGAACATCCTTGAATAAGCCTTCCCAATGAAATGACTGTTGAATCCGCTTCACTGTCTTTAACACCCCAGAATGTCCTCCCAACAACCCAGTATGACATTCTTCGAGTATTAATGGTATTGATGTGGACGTTTTGGGTATTACCAACCTGTGTTTAAACCAAAGTTTCCCATTCCTCACCGTGTACTTACTATGCTCATCCACATTAGACACATACGAATAAATATCCGCTTGGAGCTGAGCGTCCTTCTCAATTTCATCAAAATTATCTTGTAGTTGTAGTGCAGCGGGAACTGTTAGTGCCAATAGTAAAATAGATGACAAAACACCCTGAGGATGTATCTTCCTAGACAATCCGTCTGCTGCTGTGTTTTCAACTCCAGGTTTGTAAACAATCTCAAAGTCATAATTCAAGAGCTTAATAAGCCATTTTTGATAGTCCATTGTCACCTCTCTTTGATCCAACAGAAATTTCAAACTCTTCTGATCTGTATGCACAACAAAATGTCTTCCAAAAAAATAATGTTTCCACTTTTGTATTGCCAGGACTATCGCCATCAACTCTCTCTCATATACTGGCTTAAGTTGCTCTTTAGATGTCAACCCATGACTGAAATACGCAATTGGTCTTCTGTTCTGCATCAAAACTGCACCTATACCAAACCCTGATGCGTCTGCTTCAACTATAAAGGTCTCGTCAAAGTTTGGTAAAGATAGAACAGGAGCTGTAGACATTGCAATCTTCAGTTTATCAAATGCTGCTTGAGCTTCTACACTCCACTCAAAGCTGTCTTTCTTCAATAGTTCTGTTAATGGTCTAGCCAACAGTCCATATCCTTTAATGAACCTCCTGTAGTACCCAGTTAAACCCAGAAATCCTCTTAGTTCTTTGACTGATTTAGGAGTCAGCCACTGAGTCATTGCTTGAGTTTTGGTAGGATCCGTAGAAACACCTTCCCTGGATATGATATGTCCTAGATAATCCACCTGTTGTTGGGCAAACAAACACTTCTTTTTATTTGCAAATAGCTGACTTTCCTTCAATATCTTCATAACCACAGTCAGATGCTCCACATGTTGTTGCAAGTTCTTGCTATATACCAATATATCATCGAAAAATACTAAGATGAACTTCCTCAAGTATGGTCTGAACAACTCATTCATCAAGGCCTGAAAAGTTGCAGGGGCATTGGTGAGACCAAATGGCATCACTAAGAATTCATAGTGGCCGTCATGAGTCCTAAAGGCAGTTTTTGCAACGTCTTCTTCTTTCATTCTTATTTGATGGTATCCGGATCTGAGATCCAATTTGGAAAAGAGTACCGAACCATTGAGTTCATCCAGAAGCTGATCAATCATTGGTATCGGAAACTTGTCTGGAATTGTAGCTCGGTTTAGTGCTCGTAATCAACACAAAACGCCAGCTGCTGTCCTTCTTTTTAACCAACAAAACTGGACTAGAAAAAGGACTCGACTTGGTCTTATGATTCCTGCTTCCAACATTTCTCCAACCATTTTCTCCATTACTTCTTTCTGAGCATGAGGATATCTGTAGGGGCGAACACTCACTGTAGTGGTGCCTGCGGACAATGATATTGAATGTTCTCTTCCTCTGATTGGTGGTAATGATGTAGGTATCGCAAAGACGCAATCAAACTCTGCCAAAACTTCTTGAATTTTCTCGTGAATAGGTTGTGCGATCGCTGGTAACACTTGGTTATTGCCTAACTCCTTCGCCACCTTCCCATTTGACAAGGATTTCAAGGACATTTTGGAAATGAGTAGGTCAGGTTCTCCTTTTAATGACACCATCTTACCCTTGTATAGGAATGACATCTCATTCTTCTTCCAATTCACTCTGCAATCTCCTAAGGTTCTTAACCAGTAAACTCCCAGAATTACATCCACTTGACCCAATTCCAACACAATGAAGTCAGTTGTGAACTCTAGGCCTTGAGTAGAGAATGTCACTCTCTCGCAGACCCCTAACCCATTCACTAATATTCCTGTTCCCAGTTTGATATTCAAGTCTGGGTTTGCTCTGCATTTAAGCTTTAACTTCTTCACTGCTTCCGGAGAAATAAAGTTGTGAGTTGCTCCGCTATCAAGCATAATCACTATAGCTTCGTTCCCAACCGATACTCTGACTTTGGTGGTTGTAGGACCATCAATTCCTCTAAACGATGAGAATGAAAGAGCCATGCATTCACCCTCCTGCTCCTCACATATCGCACTATCGACATTACCATTCAAAACTTCAACTTCATATCCATCCAACACAGTCAACACTCTAATTCTTTGTTGGGGCATTTGTGGTCCTTAGACCAGGGTCCATCACATTTGAAACAAAGCCCTTTCTTCCTCTTTTCATCAAGCTCTGCATTTGTACTATGCCTTCTAGGTCTTTGCTCTACTCTACTAGCTTGCTTCTCGCTAGTTTGTATCGTGTCAGTTACCAAAGTCTTCGTTTTCCAAGTATTTGTATTGTAAAGAGAATCGCTCTCGTGAGTTGAACCATGATTCTCCTTATTAGCAAGTATAAGCTCCTTTCTCACTACCCTTCGCATAATACTCGACTCCATTGCTCTAGCTTCTGCCACCATTTCATCCAGATTACGAGGCTTCTGCATGTGTACGAGCTCTTGCATTTCTTGTGTCAATCCATTAAGAAATATTCCCTCTAACTTCTGTTCATCGAGTCCACTCACTTGAGAAGATAAGTCCTCAAATCGTTGTATATAATCCGCTAAGGAACTAGTCTGTTTAATGCAAAATAAACTTTGGCTTGGTCCTCTGATTTTCAGGTTTCCAAATCTTAGCATCAAACTTGATTTGAACTGCACCCAACTGTTAAATTCTCTAGTGTTGATCACCCAATTATACCAGCTCAATGCTTCACCACTCAAACTCACTGACACCAAGGCTAGCTTCTCCTCATCGTTATAACCTCCCAAACGAAAAAACCTTTCCACTCGAGCAATCCAACTATAAACTCCGACTCCATCAAACACAGCCATCTCTACGTTCTTCATCAAATTCTCACGCAACCCAGGCCTAATATTGCTACGGCATGGTTCCATAGGAGAGAAACGTACCTGGTTTTGGTTTTCTTGAAATCGCGATGGTCCCGATTGACTTGAACCACCCACCTCGCGTACCGTCTCAATTCCAGGGAGAGAATTAAGAACCAAGTCTAGCTTTCTTCCTAGATCCTCCAATCTCTGATCGCGAATTCTCAATTCGTTACCCAAAGATTCAATTTGTGAACTCATTTGTGAACCCATCGTCTTGAGTCGATCCTTCATCTTGCTTTCAGAGTTTTGCATCTCGCCCAATTGATCGTAGACGTCAGCTAACGAAGCTTCGTGTTGTTCCCTTTCTGAAAGTTCTCGCACAGGTGATAACCCCATCTTCGTTAACGATTCTTTGATTCCTCTCAAGAAAACGCAGCACAACGAACTCAATTTCGCCAAGCGTTTGATTCGATTTCAGATCACAAGCGCACCAATTGATAAGAAAAAGAAACTCTCTTTTTATTATCTGAATGAATCTGTTACAAGAGATAACGACATCGGCTTCTAGACGCAGCTAGAGCATAACCGATTCCTCAAAGTCTCAAGTGACTCTGTTTTCTACAACAAACAACATGCCCTCAAAGTACTCTGTACAAAAGCACGTGTTCCTCTCGAGCTCCACACGTGCTTCTTCATTTATGCGATTTCTTCTTATATACACTTGTTTAGGCTTTTCACGACGACGAGGATTCTGGCGGTTCACCATCTTTAGTTGCGAATTTTTTTTAGGGTTTACGGTGAAACAGCTTCAAAAAAAATATTGTAATGGAGTTTTATCAAAAAATGCTTCATATTTAATAAACAAAAAAAAAAAAAAAAAAAAAACCAAACTCACGGAATTTCCAAAACCCTAGGTTTTTTTTTTTCTTTTCCGTCACAATATTTGCTTGTTCACCACGTTTTTGGTTTTTTTTCCTCTTTTGCTCTTCAGTTCTTCCTCTTACTCAGAAATGGTTAGAATGAAAACTCTGCGCACAGTCTTCCGCTTCGCTTTCAAATATCGCCAAACCTCCGGAACCACCGCCGGAGTTTCTCTAAGAACGGCTGAGTTTTCCCGATCTATTCACTCTCCATCGATCAAAAGACAAGGTTATGATGCGAATTGCCATCATAGTGGTCCTTTCTTAGATTCAAAATATGAAGGTGATGGAAGGTATCAAGCGTTTGAGACTCTTCGCAGATTGGGAGTACAATTTAGCGTAGAGAATCGTAAATCATTCGTTAAAAATAGCATAGATGATGCCTATCTCTGTGGTGAAGGTCGAGCACAGATCATGAGTGCTTTTAAATTTCTAAAAGAAGAAGGTCTCTCCATAGATGAAGGAATGTATAGTTCTTGTCTCTGTTATTTAATTGAAGATAAAATGGAAGAGGAGTTCAAGTTTCTTGTCGGAATACTCAAAGACGAGATTCCTCATTCTGCACCAGGGCTAGGTTATTATGAAATGCTTCTATGGATTGAGCTTAATGATGAAAAGAAGATCGAGGAGATTGGTCGAAGAATCATTGATAGATGGGACAAGCTATCGAGCTGGGAAGGTAAGAACAAAAACTGTTTAATTGGAAATATCAAATTGTAGTAATCTCTCTTAACGCTTGTGATCAATTTTTTACAGTGAATTATCTGGGAGCATTTTGTGCGACAGATAACGATGAGTTTCTCAACACGTTGTTAAAAACTGTAGACATAACCAAAGCTTCTTCATTTGAACAATTGGCACCAATATTTGAATATCTTGGACGGTCTCAATCATTGTTTGGATCATTTGATGCTAAGAAGTTACTTGAGAAGCTGAAAACGACTTGTAAGTTGTCTTATTTATAATAATTGAGAGATGATTACACTAATCCTTTGTTACATCAATAAAATGTTTATAATCTTCAATGTCTGAATTGAATTCTATTTTCAAATCTATTGCAGTACGGCTTGAGTATATTTCACATCTCATTTTTTTGTATGCAACTAGCATTGAGTACAACGACATGGTGAGTTTTCTTGGATTTAGGTCTTGATTGCTCAATAGCTTGAACTTATGGAGGAACTTTTTTAGGACTAATTCAGGCATAACCTGCAGTTAGTGTACAATCAAACCAAAGAGTTATTCTCTTATAGTTTGTTACCTTATGAGTATTGAGTTGTTTAGGGATACTCTTTTGCCTCCATGGAACCAAAATATTACTAGAATCTATTGAGATCAGCAAATGTGGCTATATATTGTTGATTTTGTGATATTGAAATGAGAAATTTGAGACTAATTAGTGGCTTTCCTGGTTCGAATCAGGATGATATGCGTGGCGGTGCCATTGAGACGTGTGAAAGGCTTCATGGAGAGTTAAGTATTAAGCCTTCAATGGGATTTTTTGAGAAGTTAATCTCATTTGAGTGTTACTCAGAAGAGTATTGTAAGGTATATACTTTTATGTCTTTACGCTTTAGTAATGGAAATTATATAGAACTGAGTTGAGCTAGAAACTTCGATTGGCTTTTTTTTTTCCATATGTGTTTCATTTTGGTTGTTGTTGTGTTTGATTGGTAACACTTTTGTATGGTTTTACTTTTAGGAACCATCTGCAGCAAAGATAGTTAAAGTAATGAGGCAAAATGGTTTGGTAGAAGACTCGGCGGGGGGACAATATTTTTACAACACCATTAAGAGAATATATGGGGCTGACTGGGTACGTATGTCGTTATTACTATCATTTCAATGCCTAAATCACCATCTCATACACATTACTGAAAAATACTTATTTGCTAAGTAACTATATGATCTCAAGCGCGTGATTGAAACCCAAACAAACTAATGTTGTATAAATTATATGATTACATGATATTTGTTTAAATTATACGTGAAATCCATATTATTTTTTTTCGGAAAACATGCGATAAGTGAAGCAACTTATTTATGATTTTGCTATTCGTTGCTTTTGCATATCCTTTACTGAGAAACCCAAAGATGTTTGTGTCCTTAGTCATTGTGTCTTTCGCAGCTGGGAGCTACAGAAGCCGTGATCAGTTATATGGGATCGGAACAATTTGACCTATACAAGTTCTTTGACATGTTCCCAGAGTACATTGCTAGAACAAGACGAAGATCAAGATCAATGTTATGTTATATTTGACGGCGTTTGAAGACAGAGACACATCATTGACAATTTGATGTTTAATGTTTATGTTAAGCTCTCATATTTAATTGGTATTAGATAGGTCGCTCTCTCTCGTGGGGCTAGGTACTAACCCGCGGAGAACCGCGAGCTGAACTTTTTTTTAATAAAAATTTGTAATAATTTATTTTATTGTTATGTTACTTATAATAGTTTGTGATTAAAAATTTGGTTTGCTTATATTATAATTTTTGTATTTTAAAAATGTTTATTGAAAACCTGTTTTATTGTCAATAAAACATTTGCATGTTATAAATAAAATTGTTTAAATCTTTATCAATTAAACACAATCCTTACTAACATTTTACACATTTTAATGTTACTTTTATATTTGTACTTCCCAATTAATATAGTAGGATAAAATTTGTAGTTCTAGATTTTATTCAATTAGATTATAAAATCTTACCTGTTAATTTTTTTTAATACATAATAGTTTTGACTTTAATAGATTTTTTTAAAAAAAATTCTACAATTTATTTTATTTAATATGTCCATGATTTTCGCTTTTTAATTAATTATATTTATTTAATTAATTAATTAGTCTTGATTAAGTTTTCTAATGGCAATTGAATGTAATTTTTTACACATTTAAAATTAGTTTCATATTTGTACTTCCCAATTAATATAGTAGGATTCTCGTCTTAAAAGTGTTAATTTAATTGGCGAGTAAGGTTACATTTTTTTTTGAACCATTTTTTGTTTAGTAACAAATAAAAAAAGTTCGGATCTGCCGGAATCAAACCAGCGACCTAAAGATTGTCTGCTAACACTACAGTCTTCCGCTCTACCAAGAGCTAAGGTCGGTTACTTTGTTTTGAACTATTTTTAAGGGTTTTTTTTATTTTTTTTTTGTTAATTTTTAGCTTTACTTTATATAAATGGGCCTACAAGTGACGAAATGCCCTTGCCTCGCAAATAACACAGAAATAATTTCAATACTCTAGAAACCCTAATGTTTCTCTATATTTTTCCACCAAACATTTTATTTTTCTCAAGAAATGTCGAGAAGCCTCATCACCACATTCGTCAGCTTTGCCGTGAGATCTACTGCAAAAGGCTCCAACACAGCCACAAGAAACGCCAGAGTTTCGATTGTTAGGGCTCTTAACACTCGAGCCATTTCTGAACTAGGTACTTAATTATAAACCTAATTTCCTTCCTAAAATTCCTAGATCGGAACAATTCAATTGTAACATCGAATCCTTATCTTCATACATTGACCTAATAATCTTTAAAAATATGTCTTGTTATGGCTCTGTAGATACGTTCAGTGACAGTTTACAACAACATGCGCCTGAATATGCTTCTAAATCGAGGGTATGTTCGAGACTACGATCTGCTCTCGAAACTGGTGCTGAAACTTCTAGTCAAGCATTACATACGCTTAGCTTAGGGTTCACAGGGGTTTTACAAGAATGTGAAACAGCGATTCTACTTAACATAGAAAATGCCAAAAGGAGCAACGATAAAGAGTATGCTATTGAACAGGTAGCAAAAGCTTTTGAGCTTATCGCAGCCATGAGGAAAGAAGGTTCCTTGGTAGAAGAAGGAATATATGGTCCTCTACTAAAGTTATTGATTGATATGAACATGGTAGAAGAATTCTATATGATGTTCGATATGATTAAAGATGGTGAATCGATGTCGAATAATTCTCCAGAGTTTGCGAGACTTGGTTACTATGAATTGCTTCTTTGGATCCAACTCGGAGACGAAGAGAAGATCGAGGAAGTTTGTTCTATGATTATCAAAAACTTTGAAGATTATCGTAGCCCTAACCGATGTCTATTATCAGAAAATTATATGCTTGCACTTTGTGAGAAAGACCAGCATAAGGAGGTTTTGAGGATACTAGAGACTCTAGACACCATAATCTGTTCTTCCGAGATTTTGACAAGCATTTTTGAGTACCTTGGACGGTCGATATCAGAATCTGTTGCGAAGAAGCTTCTCCTAATTAAAGTGAAAGGTCAATTCTATTTTAGTAATGAAGAAGTTTCTGAGCTGATCTTTAGCTACGTAACTAGCATTCCTAACATATGGGTACGTAATTAAGTAGAAAATCATTATTTTGCTTAAAATGTTTTCTGGTCATGGTAACAAAATATGCCATCTGTAATGTTTTTCTTGGCAATTATAAGGTTGATAGTGCCCTTATCAAATTCAAAGAGTTGCTTGAAGAGCTTAAAGCTTCCCCGTCGTCCGCATCATATGAGAAGTTTATCAAATATAGTTGCGACTCACGAGAGGTAATTTTGACTCTAGCTTAGATGTTTTCGATGAAACTCTCTTCACCCGTTTTATTTTATGTTATTATAGGAGAAAATAGGTTTATGCATATTGGAACACATGTATGAAGTTGGTCTAGAAGTATCATCAGACACTGCAACTTACCTTTTCCGTACCATTGAGCAGAATTATGAGTTTGATATGGTATGAAAAGGCTCAAACTGTTGTCCTTTCAAAATTCTTTATTATACGTTATGTGTCTTGTTTACTTGTATAGAAATGTTGTGCGCGTGCAGCTTAGAAGTGTACAAAATGTGCTTAGAAGGATGTACAAAGAAAATGTCGAAAGTAGAATGTTCAATCTTCGGTTAGCTGTACACATTTGGGAGGTGATTTAGTTTTGTATTTTTTTAAGTGTGTCTCATGTCTTACATTTTTTGTATAGTTTCTAACCTTTTGCTTTGTTTTTGGAAGGTGTTATTTGGAAGATGTGAATCAAAGCATAAGGAAGGAGGTTATTATAAACAATGGTTAATGAACTTCTATTTTAATACCAAACTGGCTGAATATGAGAGCCGTTATCACCCTGACGGTTATTATGAGATAGAGGATTATTATGGTTTTGACTATACGAGTAGTGATGAGAGGGAGTTTTTTGGCCCGGATGATGACTGTGTTTCTGGGCAGATGCGGTTTTGATCGATGATCAATGATTTGTAGGCCTGGGCATTCGGGTATCTGTTCCGATTCGGATCGGTTTCGGGTTTTCGGATTTAGATGTATAGGACCCGTTCGGGTATTTCTAGACTTCGGGTTCGGTTCGGGTATTTTGGGTTCGGATTTGGATTATCCGAAGTTCACAAAACTCAAAATTTTAGTATCTAATGTAGTCTAAATTATTCAATAATACACAATATATCTGAAAGTTTAGAGTATTTTTAACCCAAGTTTACTAATAAACAGTTTAAATACTTTAAATTATCGAAAGTATCTAAAAATCTGAATATTTGGAGACTTTTATTATTAAAATTATAAATATTACTAATATATTACTACTATATATTAATAATATGGATATATTCGGATACCCGTTCGGATTTCGGTTCGGATCGGGTTTGGATTCGGGTTTTTGGATTTAGAGATTTAGAACCCGTTTGAATATTTTATAATTTCGGATACGGATTCGGATCGAGTTTTTTGAATCGGGTTCGGATCGGATATTCGGATCCGGGTATTTTGCCAAGGCCTAATGATTTGCTTTATAAGCAAAAGGCAATGTCTTAACTAAATCGCATTGTTTGAAATTTCCATGATGGTTGAGGAAGAAAGCTCTTTACTTCAGTATTCGAATACAGTCTCGTTTCGGTTTAATTATGCGTTTGTATTGGTAAAGGCGTTTGACCAGAGAATAATTTAGAGGTCCTATCTTTATGGCTTGGCAATGATACTGTCACACAATCAGAGTCGAAATCAAAGGATCTAGCTGGATGATAAAAGTGAATATTTGTTAATTAAAAAAATATATCCCCTATATATTAATAGAGAAACATTTTGCTGATTTGTCGTCGCCAGAGTAATTTGAAGATCTAATTGCAATTAAGCATCTTAAGATAAACATATTTACAACAATAAATTTTTAATTTATTAAATGTGCTATTAAAATATATAAGAAAATCTTTATTTCATTATTATTTACTTAAATGTGTCATTAGAATATATATATATATAAGGTAATGTTTCTTTCAATTAGTTTTTAAAATGAAAGACTTCATCAACTATTAAAGAAAAATAGTTAATAATTTAATTATCATTTTCATAACATATATAATTATTTAAAGTAAATTACATTTCATAAACTATTTAAAAACTTATTCATCTATTTAAATTTTTGAATTAAAAAACTTATTCTTTAATTTTAAAATATTTGATGACTAAACTAAACTAAAGAGATGCATATTTTTTGAAATGTATACAAAGATCTACAAAGGTGGAGATCTCATAAAATTTTAGAGAAATGTTGATGAAGTTTCAAAATTTGTAAAGTAAGTATAAATCCAAAAACAACACTAATTGAGAAATTTGGAAATCGATTAATCTAATTGTGTATTTTTGTTCTTATTTTAGTTAATCCTAAATAGTAGTGAAAACTTGAATGAAGTTCAAGAAAGCAGAGAAAATTATAAGTTATGATCTCTAACATTGTCAATGGAAAAATAAGAAATGAAAAATTATGTATTTTTTAGGCAAAAAAAAAAGTTCATGTATTTTTCTGGCAACAAATAAATAGTTTGTGTTTTTTTCTGGAATTTTTTTTCAAAAATAGTAACGCCGTTACAATATGAGGAGAAATTAGAAAAAAATAATAGTTCGTGTATTTTTTATCAACTAAAAAATAGTTTGCATATTTCTCTGGCAACGAAAAAAGTTCATGTTTTTTTCTGGCAAATATTAAATAGTTGGTGTTTTTTTTTGGAAATTTTCCCACTATCAAAGTACTCTCTCTGTTTCACAATAAATGTCATTTTGACACATTTCACGCAAATTAAGAAGGTGAAGCGAGAGTAAGGAGAGAAGAAGAAAAGAGAAGAAGAAGCAAAGAAGAAGCGTGAGGGAAGGAGAGAGACTCATGTTTTGTTTAAAAGGTTTTTGGACCAGTAAACATATTAGGCCCATTTCTATTAATGGGTTTAGTGGTTTATAAACCTTAGGTTAAAACTAAGTAGAGTATATATATGTGGTGTAATGTGTATAATGTAATCTTATCCTGAAAGGTTTAAGAAACTCAAGTGGCTAAACCTAGTACTATTCAACATGGTATCAGAGCAGTTTGATATTGGTGTTCTTGAAATCTGAAGAATCCTACAAAGAGACACATGGAGAAACAGTTAAGACAGATGGAGGAAAGAAGAAGACAGTGTCAAATCTGCAAGAAGTACAATCACAATGAGGACAAGTGTTACCTGAAGATGAGTTACGAAACTCAGTTCTCTTCCAAGCAATCCAGACCAAGAAGAGGGTGTTTTGCTTGTGGGAAACCTGGGCATTTTGAGAAGGATTGTCGGTCCAAACAACACCAAAAAGGGCAGGCACAAATGCACCTAGAAGAGGAAGCTGGGTTATTTGATGCCACACACAATGGAGAAAAAGTTAATAGTGATGAAATGTGGTTGATTGACAGTGGTGCAACAAACCACATGACTAAAGAAGAAAAACTTTTCACATCCATAGACAGGTCATTTCAAGTTCCCATTAGAATTGGAAATGGAGCTAGACAGATGACCACAGGGAAAGGAAGCATTGAAGTAATGACCAAGAAGGGGGTAAGGGTTATTAAGGATGTATATCTTGTACCGGAGATAGATAAAAATCTGTTAAGTATACCCCAAATGGTAAGAAATGGATATCAAGTGGTGTTTGTAGGGAATAAGTGTGTAGCTCATAGCTAAAGTGGAGACAAGGTTGTTGAAGTAGAAATGGTAAGGAACGCTTATACGTTGAGAATGCAACTTGCTGAGGAGAGTGAGTATGGCCAAAAAGGAGAACTTGTCTAAGTTGTGGCACAAAAGGTTCGGTCATGCAGGGCTAAACAATCTGAAAAATCTACAAACAAGTCAGATGGTCAAAGGCTTACCAAAGTTCAAGACCATTGAAGAGGTGTGTGAAGCGTGTGTCAAAGGGAAACAATGCAGAGAGGAATTTCCTAAAATGTCAGAAACAAAGAGTGAAAGAGTTTTACACCTAATCCACACAGATGTTTGTGGACCAATGCAGACACCATCATGTAATGGGAGCATCTACATACTCACTTTCATTGACGACTACTCTCACATGCTTTGGGTGTATTTCTTAAACTTGAAATCAGATGTTTTTGCTACCTTCAAGAAGTTTAAAAACCTTGTTGAAACCCAAACAGGCAGGAAGATAAAGAGGATCAGATCAGATAGAGGAGGTGAATTCTAATCTGAACAATTCAGTAAGTTTCTAGAAGATAAAAGAATTGAAAGGCAATTTACCGTTGCATATTCACCACAACAAAACGGAGTTGCAGAGCGTAGAAATAGAACTTTACTGAATATGGCAAGGAGCATGCTAAAGGATAAGGGAAGGCCAGATGATTTTTGGGCTGAAGCAATTTTCACGGCAGCCTACCTTCAGAATAAACTTCCCACTAAAGCTCTAAATCAGAAACGCCTCTTGAAGCATGGAGTGGCCACAAACCATCAGTTGGTCACCTTAGAGTGTTTGGGTGCATGTGTCATGTTCTGATTCCTGCGGTCAAAAGAAAAAAACTTGATGATAGGTCTGAAAAGGCCATATTCATGGGTTATAGCAGTGTGAGTAAAGGGTATAGAGTGTATGTTCTTAGCACCAAGAAAATCGAAGTATCAAGGGATGTTGTTTTTGAAGAAAACAAAGGTTGGAATTGGAAAACTCAAGAAGAATTTGAGGAGCAATCTGAGTTTCAATCCAACACTACTAGCACAACAGAGAGGACGAACGAAGAAAAGCAAGGAATAAATGGCAGGACGTTAGAAACAAGACCAGAGACAAGAGGTGAAAGGAAATGCATCAGCCGCATACCTTTTCAACTAAGTGAAGGAGTGACAGAGGTTGGTGGTAGTTCATCCAGACTTGTCCACAAAGTTAAAAAGTTGAGTGATGTGTATCAAGAAGAAGAAGCACGAGAAGAAGAGGCAAACCAGGTCAAAGAAACATGCTACCTTACATGGGTAGAACCTGCTGTTTTTGATGAAGCCATACTAGACAAAGATTGGAGAGGTGCAATGGATGACGAGATTAACACAATCATCAAAAATGAGACATGGGATCTAGTGGAGAGGCCTGCAGACAAAAAGATAATATCTGTCAAGTGGATATACAAGACAAAAACTGATGAGTGTGGTAAGATACAGAAGCTAAAGGCTAGACTAGTGGCTAGAGGATTTAGTCAAACCCATGGAGAAGACTATGGAGAAACTTTTGCTCCTGTTTCAAGGCATGACACCATCAGAACACTTATAGCACTTGCTGCACAAAACAATTGGAACTTGCATCAAATGGATGTTAAGTCGGCATTTTTGAATGGAGAAATCACAGAAGAAGTGTATGTGGAGCAACCACCTGGATAGGAGATAGAGGGAGCAGAAAACATGGTGTACAAACTAAAAAGGCTTTGTATGGCCTTAAGCAGGCTCCAAGGGCCTGGTACAACAAAATTGACTCTTTTTCATGTCACAAGGATGTAAAAGGAGTGACTGTGATGCTGAAATGTACACACAGGAGTGTGGAGGTGAGATTATGGTGATCAGCCTATATGTAGATGATCTCATCATTACTGGGAGCAATGAAGACATGATCAAAGAATTTAAAGAAAAGTTGAAACAAACCTTTGAGATGACCGATTTGGGAAGACTCAGATACTTTCTAGGTTTTGAGATCACCTACACAGGAGAAGGAGTGTTCTTAAGCCAAAGGAAGTATGCACAACAACTGTTGGAAAAATTTGGGATGAAAAATTGCAAGTGTTGCAACACCACTGTTACCACAAACAAAGTGTGTAGAGGAAGGAAAAGAACTTACCAATCCTAAATTATATTGGAGTATGGTGGGAGGACTTTTGTATCTTGCTGCCACACGACCAGACCTTGCGTTTCCCGCATCATATCTATCTAGAAGCTTGTCACAGCCAAGAGAGCAACACCTACAAGAAGCAAAGAGAGTGTTGAGATACATACAGGGAACAATAGATTATGGGTTGAATTTTAAGAAGACAAGTCAGGTGGAGTTGGTTGGTTATTCCGACTCAGATTGGGCAGGGTGTAAAGAAGACATGAGAAGCACTACAGGGATGTGTTTTACAATGGGAAGTGCCATGTTTACCTGGCAAACTCAAAAACAAGACACTATCGCTCAATCAACAGGGGAAGCAGAGTACATGGCATTGAGTTCAGCTACAAATTACTCAGTATGGCTGAAGCGCCTACTAGGAGAACTGAGGATCGACACTAGCAAGGCAGTTCCAATCTATTGCGACAACACTTCAGCAATTGCAATTGGAAGAAACCCTGTCCAACACAAGAGAACAAAACACATTTAGATACGGTATCATGTGGTTCGGGAAGCAGAAAAAGAAGGAGTCATCAATCTGAGATACTGCAGCGGTGATGAACAAATTGCAGATATACTTACAAAACCATTGGGGACAAAGCGTTTTGAAGAACTCAGAAGAAAGCTTGGAGTGATTCAAAACCCTAATAGACAGAAACCAAAGAACGAAGATCCCACACAAGCTCATGTAGAGGAAGCAAACCTACACGAAAGAAAAGGGAATCAATCAACAGAAAGCAGAGGAAAACAGAGAAAAATCGAGAACATTACTCAACCAGGGAATGTGGTGAATTTGATAGAAACTGAGAAACAATGAAGACTAAGATGATGAGGGAGAAAGAAAACTTACCCGTAAGTTATGTTGACATTGTGAAAAGGTCTCCTCAAATGGAAGGGGGAATCAAGAGAAGAAATCAAAAAGAGATGGAGAAGAAAAATCTAGTTCCATATTTAGGAATTAATCGAAAGATTTGAGAGGGAGTGTTGGAAATCAAATCTTCGATTAATCACTAAATTGGTAAGCAAGAGCTGAAGATTGAGAAGAGAGAGTAACGAAGGTGAAGAAGAGAAGAAGAAGCGTGAGGGAAGGAGAAAGACTCATGTTTTGTTTAAAAGGTTTTTGGACCGGTAAACATATTAGGCCCATTTCTATTAATGGGTTTAGTGGTTTATAAACCTTAGGTTAAAACTAAATAGAGTATATATATGTGGTGTAATGTGTATAATGTAATCTTATCCAGAAAGGTTTAAGAAACTCAAAGTGGCTAAACCTAGTACTATTCAACACATTTCACACAAATTAAGAAAATATTAAAATATACATATATGCTCTTATTTAATAAATGTTTAATGGGTTAATTTAGTCATAGATCAAAGGTAAAACTAGAATTTCTAATGAAAAAGATGTATTGAAAATATAAAATAGTGCATTAGAAATGTAAAATGACACTCTTTTTGAAACAAAAAATAAAATTCTAAAGTGACACTCTTTATGAAACAAAGGGAGTATATATTAAAAATTAATTATTACAATAGTCTTAAAAATAAATAACATTATCACAATAATTAACATTATTTTCCACATTTCATGGGTGGAATATATTCTTACACAAAATAATTAAATGTAAATTTGAATAAAATAAAAAATTATGTGTAAAAATTACTATTATGACACTTAAATTCTAAATAATAATTTTACTTGTAATAATTTTATTTAAGTGGGTTTATCCCGCATATAGTGAAGGTTATTACCTAGTCTTATATAATATGAGAAAGTTTTCTCCTAACTTTGTATAACATGGCGACATTTGGCAGCATATATTTTCAACATCTGTCTTCACTTCTCAATTATTAAATTGTTTTAATTTATTTTTCTCAAAATTACATACATTATTTTTCATATTCACTAAATTTAAATGATATTTCTGTTCTAAAACTATATTGATATTTTTATATGCAATGTCCTTTTAGTAATTATATATAGATATCATTTATCAATATTTTCTATAATTACCATAACATTATAATTTCGCATAGGTATCATTTATCAATATTTTATATAATTACCATAACATTATAATTTTGCTAATAAGAAAGAAATAAATATTAATATCATAATTTTGGAACAATAAAATGTGATGGTTATTAAATTCTTTACTAATTTCAAGTTTTAAAAATATTATAATATTATAATAATTATTTGTTGACAAAAATTCATAATATTTGTTTCACAGTTTTTGTCAAAATATCAAATCAGTTTATTCTAAAATAATTTAAAGATATAAAAAATATGATATATATTGTTTTTAATAGTAATCATTAACACAATTTGTTGCATATTAATTCTTTAAAATGTAACTCCCATGATGTTTGAAAAAATTTAAAACAAATCTTTCATCATATGAATACACTTTAATGTATTAACTGCAATACAGTTTGTGTTTTACAAAAAAAAAAGTAAAAAAAACACAGACAAAACCTATGTCTATTTATTATTTTGAAATGTAACAATAACTCCTATGATGTTTGACAAAAAAAAACTGAAAAACTTCTCATACTACTATAAATTTATCTATAAATAGCTAGACTCATCAAACATCATATTTTACCTTTCACATAATTTTCTAAATTTAGTAATATTTAACTTTTTCTTTATGTGACATTTGTAGGTTTTGAAATAAATAAGTTGAGTCAAAATTTTGGAGCATATATAGAAGTGAAGTGTGGTTATTCATTAGATGAAGAAGGTCTTAGGACATAACGCATTCTCACTTGTAAATATTGTTTCAAATGCCTATTGTGTATATCGATATTGTAATTTGCTTCTTTTGATCCATATCATAATTTATAAACCCTAATAGATTTTATATCTTAGTCACAATATTTATACTACTTATTACCCATGCTATATTTTATACAAGTGTGTTTGTATGTATTACCCATGAAAATGGGTTTAAACAAATATTAACTATTTCAAACACTATTACTTAAAATTTTTTCCTTAATGTTACAACTGTGTTTATATATATTTATTAATTTCTTTCCGATAACCATTTCCATAGTCTTTTATTTTATTTATAGGTTATGACTTCTGGTGAGAAAGGTTTTGCGATGGTTTAGGATTTACGGGCCAAGGAAGATTTGGACGTCTAAGTGATGTATATCTCATGATATGGGTTTCCAAAGCCATGTGATTCTTCCAAATTCAGTTTTTATTTCTTACACAATTTAGTCTTAACTATTTTTTTAAAATATAATTAACATCTAATTTCTTTTCACAACATTATTGTTTGGGTTATACTGTGTATGTGAAACGACCGACCCTTTTTTTTTAATAAATAATAAATAATAAATTAATAATAATAACTACAGCTAGTGGTCCCATACCCACTAGCCACCTAACCACAAACACATTCAACAGCGGAAATAACCAACCAATATTCAATAATAATATCCAATAAATATAATAACCAATAGAACAATATCCAGTCTTAGCTAATGAACCAAAACAACATAAACCAATGAACCAGCAATCCTAATCAACATTCTAGGACTCAACTCTAGCAACCTAACAGAAGCTAGACAACCAAGCGAACCACTAGAACATCCTCCTCTTCAACACCCTGATTCCACGATCACACTTTGCCTTTACCTGCACCACAAACACATATTGCAATGCATGAGTATTTTATAAACACTTAGTAAGGCAATCCTCCCATCTATTGGGCTATACACACAAGCAATAGAGTATCAATAACCAACACACAGCAATCAACAAATAACAAACAACGAACCAGGACTCGGCATCGACCGATGCCAACATGCATCGACCGATGCCAAATGGGGAAGCATCGATCGACACAGAAGCTGCATCGACCGATACCCAATCTGCATCGACCGACGCATGCTCGACACAACACGAAAACTCTAGAGTTTTACGCGCCGTCCTCGCACTTGCATCGACCGACGCAAGCTATGCATCGATCGACGCAACGTCGAGCACCGTGATTTCCCCAAAACTTTTCGCCGGATCTTTGTTCCTACAACCACAAACCTCGATCCCAAGCCACAAGAAAGCTTCCTAACATCCATAGCAACGATCTAACAAGTCTAATAACACAAAACAACAAGATTAAAGAATCCTCTAGCTTAGATAAGCCATGGTCATGCACTTACTTTTGCCAAGACGAATCTGAACCTCAAACATCCAGGAACAAGCTCCTAGGAAGGTTCTACAACGATCCCAGCTACAGATCTCACCAAGAAACGCCAGAAATCTCCCAAAATCTCAAGAACACTCAAGAACAGTTTTTGGTCTCCTTTCTTTCTCTCAAAATCGGCTACCCACAACTAATGAAACAAAAGAAATGATTTTAGGGTTTTTCCTTTTCCCTATGCCCAAAACGCAGCGTTTGACTTAAGTCAAAACGCAGAGAATTGAACCAGCATCGACCGATGCTCCTACTGCATCGATCGATGCACTCCCTAAACCGGGATTCTTGTTCGCGGGTGTTGCAATTCTCCCCCACCAAACTAGATTCGTCCTCGTGCCGTAATATATATATATATGTAAGAAAAAATCCAAAACTCGTCTCTCGGGTTGCCACCCTACAGCGCGCCCCCAGATCGTCATCCGAAATCGATATACCAACCATATTCCCAAGCCAAAAATTCTCTGAATATGGCAGTACTAGGAGAACCTAAGTCCTCCAAGAGCCGCGAGCAAACAATTCTGAACACGTCTGAGTCCTATCCCTATCCAGGTTTCCTTCCCGTGGCTCGCGTAAAACACCTCAATGTCCTACCAACCACATATTCCCTCACTGGAATACCTCATGACAACACATGGATCATATACACGCCACAAGGGCCGCCACAAAGGCCAAACAAAAGGTCCTAAAGAGGACCGCCACCAAGGCCAAACAAAATGTCCTAAAGAGGACTGCCACCAAAGCCAAACAAATGTCCTAAAGAGGACCGTCACAAAGACTCTCTGGCTAAACAGCCCGTCACAAAGACCATCTGTCCCAAAGGACCGTCACAAAGACCATCTGTCCCGAAGGACCGTCACAAAGACACTCTAGCTAAACAGCCCGCCACATAGGCCAAACAATTGGCTAAACAGCCCGCCACAAAGGCCAAACAAAACGGCTAAACAGCCCGCCACTAAGGCCACACACGGCTAAACAGCCCGCTACAAAGGCCACACAATGTCTAAAAAGACCGCCACACACGGCACACTGACTCGAAATTCCACCACTAAGGCCACACACAAGCCCCTCCAAGGCTATCCACCGCTAAAATGGACAAATTCTAAGTCCCATAAAACTTTCCATATTTAGCACTTTCTATTTTTGGAAAACTTTCCACTTTAGGAAACTTCTATTTCAGGAAACTTTTCCCAAATCCCGCCTCACGGAAACTTTGTACCCCGAGCACCACCTCATCTTGTTACTGAGTCGCACAACCAACCACCCTAAGCGACCGAGTAACAAGAGAGATGGGCTGGAATACTCCATTCCCGCTCCAGCCACGTATTACAGATGGAACCAGGCTAGGCAAGTTCAAGTCGCGGTTGCTTCTCATACCATTTCTTAAGCCTTGCCTTCATCCTCGCCTCAGGTTCCCAAGTCTCCTCCTCCACACCATCACAGTCCCAAAGGACTCTCATCAAAGGAATCTTCTTCTTCCGAAGTTCCTTGATCCTCCTCTCGAGAACCCTCACTGGTCTCGCCTCCAAAGTCATGTTAGGCTAAAGATCTTCAGGAATCTTAACCAACAACTGATCATCCTCACGGAGACACTTCCGCAACATAGACACATGGAAAACTTTGTGGAAAGCACGCATAACCTCAGGTAACTCCAGTCTATATGACACTGGTCCAACTAGCTCAATCACTCTGAATGGACCCATATACCTCGAACTCAACTTAGTCTCTGCCAATGACCTGTTAGGACCCTGCAACATGGCCATCTTGAGGTACACTCTGTCTCCTACCTGAAACTCAAGATCTCTCCTCCTCCTATCAGCATAACTCCTTTGCCTATCCTGAGCCTCTTTCATGTTCAGCTTGAGAACCCGAATCTTCTCTGAGGTCTCCTGAACAAAATCTGCCCCGTACATGCTCCTCTCCCCCAGTTGAGTCCAACATAACGGTGTACGACATGACCTCCCATAAAAAGCCTCATAAGGAGCCATACCAATACTCGCCTGATAGCTGTTGTTGTAAGCAAACTCTACCAGGTTCAGGTGATCCACCCAATGGCCACCCCAATCCAACACACACATCCTCAGCAAATCCTCCAGCGTCTGGATCGTCCTCTCGGACTATCCATCGGTCTGGGGATGATAAGCTGTACTCATATGCACTTTAGTGCCCATCTCTATCTGAAATGCCTTCCAGAAAACCGAAGTGAACCTAGAATCCCTGCCAGACACAATGCTTGCTGGCACCCCATGCAATTTGACTATCTCTCTCACATACTTCTTAGCCAAGACCACTGCTCCATCAGTCTTCTTAATGGCCAGAAAATGTGCTGACTTAGTCAACCGGTCCACAGTGACCCAAATAGCATCAAAGGTCCATGACATTGGCAATCCTACCACAAAATCCATCGTGATCATATCCCACTTTCACTCTGGAATGGATAGACTCTTTAGTAATCAGCTTGGAACCTGATGTTCAGCCTTCACCAGCTGACACACATCGCACCTCGCGACCCAACTAGCTACAACCTTCTTTATCACGACCTAATGATAGTACCTCTTGAGATCACGATACATCTTAGTCGCTCCTGGATGAATAGACAACTTGCTCGCATGAGCCTCTCTCAGAATCTCCTGCCTCAATTCCTCATCCTTGGGCACACAAACCCGACCATGAACCAAAATAGTACCATTATCTGAGACCTGATACTCTGAATCAACATCCTTTGAGGCATTCACCAGCCCCAAATTCTTCTCCTGTGCCAACCGCACCCTACTCAGAAGATCTGCTCTGTCAACTGCTTCCAAACCCAACGGTTCCAGAGAAACCGCACACAATCTCAATGCACTGATCTCTCCTACCAGAGACTCCATCTCCTGCTCCTGAGCCGAAGCTACCCTCTTCTGACTCAGAGCGTCTGTAACCATGTTAGCCTTACTAGGGTGATAGGCTATCTCCAAATCATAGTCTGCCACAAGTTCCATCCACCGCCTCTGCCTCAAATTCAACTCAGGCTGAGTGAATATATACTTTAGACTCTTATGATCTGTAAACACCTGTACCTTTGCACCATAAAGATAGGATCTCCAAATCTTCAGGGCAAAAACTACAACACCCATCTCCAAATCATGAGTAGAATAGTTGCCTTCATGCACCCGCAACTACCGCGAAGCATAGGCAATCACCTTCCCATGTTGCATCAGGACACACCCCAAACCAACCCTCGATGCATCTGTAACAGTAGGATCTGTACCACCTGAAAACCTCTCAGTGAACAAACCCTTCATATCCCTGAGCATAGACAGATAATGTCCATGAACTCCTGCATCCGCAGCCACTGGCTGCCACTCCTCCGCCACCACTGGTGGCACTACCTGAGCCTGAGCCGGTACCACAGGTGGTAACCGCTCCAACAACTGTGCTAGCATAGCCGCAAAGTCAACACCAGGGACTCCACCCGCTGGGGCTCCAACACCCAGGACCCTAGCATCACCGGCCACTGGAGCATCAACACCGCCCCCTCCGGCCACACTCACTGAATCCCCCGGAACTCCCTGCTATTGGCCAACACCCTCAGCTGTCACACTCTGGTCCTCGGTCTCACTAACCACTGGGACTCTGCCCCTACCACGACCAAGTCCGCGTCCACGACCACGTCCACGTCCACGAACTCGACCTCGACCAGCCACAGCATCACCTCTAACCATCTGGACTACCATGAACAGAAGGATGAGCAAAGGCTAAGCAAACAATTACTACTTAACACAGAAATAAAAACTCACCGTGGAATCACAAGTAGGCTCGAAGAGGATGTTCTAGAACTCCATTCCACACACAATTGACTTACTCACATAATCAATCAAGCATGCAAATCCCAAACATCTACAACACAAAGCCTAGTGAACCCAAACCTAGAACCGTAAGGGCTATGATACCAAAATGAAACGACCGACCCTTTTTTTGTTTTTAATAAATAATAAATAATAAATTAATAAATTAATAATAATAACTACAGCTAGTGGTCCCATATCCACTAGCCACCTAACCACAAACACATTCAATAACGGAAATAACCAACCAATATTCAACGATAATATCCAATAAATTTAATAACCAATAGAACAATATCCAGTCTTAGCTAATGAACCAAAACAACATAAACCAATGAACCAGCAATCCTAAGCAACATTCTAGGACTCAACTCTAGCAACCTAACAGAAGCTAGACAACCAAGAGAACCACTAGAACATCCTCCTCTTCAACACCCTGATTCCACGATCACACATTGCCTTTACCTGCACCACAAACACATATTGCAATGCATGAGTATTTTATAACAACTCAGTAAGGCAATCCTCCCATCTACTGGGCTATACACAAAAACAATAGAGTATCAATGACCAACACCCAGCAATCAAAAAATAACAAACAACGAACCAGGACTCAACATCGACCGATGCCAAATGGGGAAGCATCGATCGACACAGAAGCTGCATCGACCGATGCAAGTGTAACCTGCATTGACCGATACCCAATCCGCATCGACCCACGCATGCTCGACGCAACACAAAAACCCTAGAGTTTTACGCGTCGTCCTCGCACTTGCATCGACCGACGCAAGCTATGCATCGATCGACGCAACGTCGAGCACCGTGATTTTCCCGAAGCTTCTCGCCGGATCTTCGTTCCTACAACCACAAAACTCGATCCCAAGCCACAAGAAAGCTTCCTAACGTCCATAGCAACGATCTAACAAGTCTAATAACACAAAACAACCAGATTAAAGAATCCTCTAGCTTAGATAAGCCATGGTCATGCACTTACCTTTGCCAAGACGAATCTGAACCTCAAACAACCAAGAATAAGCTCCTAGGAAGCTTCTACAACAATCCCAGCTACAGATCTCACTAAAAACGCCACAAATCTCCCAAAATCTCAAGAACGCTCAAGAACAGTTTTTTGTCTCCTTTCTTTCTCTCAAAATCGGCTACCCACGACTAATGAGACAAAAGAAATGATTTCAGGGTTTTTTGATATGCTCAAATTTATCCTAGAGCTACTCTCTCAAATTAAGAGATCAGTTGTAGTATTTAGGGATCAAATCCACAGAGACTCTAGTCCACACAATAGATTTAATAATCTTTTAATTATGCTAAACAGAAATATTTTAATTAAATTACAAAATAAAACAGAAAATAAAAGAGTTGTAAAATTCAGATGGAATAAACGCTAGACCTAGGGAAATTCTCAGGATATCATGGAAAATCAGATCAATTAATTAAGAAGCAGGATTCAACAATTAAGCACCGTTCTTGAACTCTAAACACAATTATAAAATAAATCAGTTCTCATTGCAAATATTATCTAAATGTAAAACTAGAAAATCCAAATCTCTTTGCAAAATTCTAGGTAATAAATCAGCTTTAAAAACAAGTTTAGATAGTTCACAAAATTACTAAATCAAATCTCTTTGCAAGAAGTAACTTTGCTCACCAAATATTTTATCAGGAAAATCAATTATATTCTCATATCAATTAATAATCCTAAGATCTAAATCTAGATGACTAATCAAAGATCTAGCATTAAGAACAACCTATGATGAAGAACAAGAAAGATAATGAATCCTAAATTAACAGATCTAATAATCCATGAAATCCCTAATGAGAAACCCTAAACCTAACTAGCAGATCTACTCAGACATAATTGTAAGAACACAAAACATCTTCTGAATAAATTGCATTAAGAAAGAGATTAAAGTAGAAGTAAAGGAGTTCTGAATCTTCTCTGAAGGAGTCTTCATTATTCTCTCCAAAAGCTTTCTAAAAATCCTATTTGTATTCTTAAACACGGCCAGGGACCAATGATGCAAATATGGAAGACTTTGGGGCAGATTTGTAAATCTTCAAAACTTGTGGGAAAACTTCCAATTTCAATTTTGGCTGTGCATCGACCGATGCTATCAGTGTGTCGATCGATGCACTCTCTAAATTTCGTCTCCCAACTGCCTCAATGCTTGATTATGCTCCAAATCCTCATATTTAGCTCCATTAAGCTCTCATCCATGTTAAATCCTATAAAGACTCAAAAGACTCTAAAAATACCAAAAATACTCTATAATTAAGACTTATATCATGGTTAAAAAAAAATAAAAATCATGATATATCAACTCCCCCAGACTTAGCCTTTGCTTGCCCTCAAGCAAAACATAAACTTCATCTGTGAAAGATGTTTGAAAACGCTGGAACTCATTTTCTTTTTTTTTAAATAATGCCAGGATCATCCAAACCTTAATCCACATGCTTATCAGATAAATCCAAATCAACCACCATGTACTTCTCCGTTGACTTTCATAGCATCCCAAATTCAAACCAAATTTCACTACTTCCTCCATTAAGCCTTCATTGGTGGGTCTCATCAATTTGATCAATATGAAGAACCTTCTAGACTCATTCCCGTACAATACCATAACAAGCAAGACTTATCTTTTACCACATGTGGTACTCTTTCTCTCCCCTAGACTTATTCTATTTATTCTTCCTTAGAGCTTTGCTTTGTTTTATTATCTCTCTTTTTTTTTTCAAAGGTGTAAGCGAATACCGGGGTCATTGGTAATTTACCTACCCCTCGCTTCCAAGCTTTGTGTGATCATTTGACTCAAGAGTAGAATAATGAGATCACAGGTAATTTACCTAGCCCTCTAAACTGATCAAAATCATCTCATCTTTTATTTATTTATTTATTTTTTTTTAAAACAAAGCTCTCAAGAAAAATATTTTAAATTTAAATAAGGGAGAGGAGTACCAAATTTTTTTTTTCTGAAGTCTTACTTGTCAGGTATGAACAAGGAGTCAAGCTCTATGAACATCAATCTCCTTGATGAGGTAAATTTAAAAGAACAGAAATTACCTCAAGCTTTTATGGATTCTGTTGGAAATTTGGATGTCTCTGGTTCACTGGTCAGCCATTGGATTTTTCATTAGTCGGATTTGTGGATTCAATCTGCAGTATTAATCAAACAAGGCAGTACACTAAAAAGAAAAATCATAGTTCCCAACAAAAATTTTGACTCAATAAAACTAAATTTTTTTTTTTTCAAAAACAAAAACGTAGTTAGTAACTGCCTCCCCCAGACTTTAACAACACTGTCCCCAGTGCTATCAAGTAAGAGATTGACGAATAAAATTAAAAATAAATGAAAATCAAAAGAAAATGAAAAAGAAAAACCTACCAGTGGGTTGCCTCCCACTAAGCGCTTGTTTTCAGTCATTAGCTTGCTGTGTCGGATCTCAGGCATCCGGTGGATCGGAACATGGTAATGAATGCATCTAAGAAGATGTCCTCTTCATCCAAGGTGGTGTGTAGGCAGCAGATGAATGAGGTCTACAAGGGACATGAGGAACAGAACCAGGGCGGGACTTAGATATTGGTGGCTTTCTTTTATTTCCTACAAAATCATCAAAAGAAGAAACAAGCGCTCTACGATAATCTCGTGGCTTGGTTAACTGGACAACAGTTTTTGTACCTTTCAAATTCTTATTGATGATAGGAGAAGGTTTGGGAGAAGGAGATGCATACCTTGGCCTTACCTGTGGCTTCTGGATTGTGGAATGGTGAGATTTCAGCTTTACAACTGATCTAGGACTTGCAGCTAAGGATCCAACGCGAGAAGCTGTAGTTGTGGACAAGTCCGAACTGTCTCTGGAAGGAGTGTCGACCAATGCAACAGCTGCATCGATCGATGCTCGGCCTGCAATTTATGTGTCTTCAATGATTCTGTAGCTTTCCTCTGAAATCTGTTTTTCCATTACAAAAACGTCATCTACCAGCGACTTGTCATGGATTAGAACCTCATCATGGTCTCTTGTCCTGATTAGATGATCTCCACTCCAATCTTCAAGCTTAACAGCTTGCTTGCTCACTTTCTCAGCAGTCTCCAACTCTTTGACATACCCAGCAGTAATGTCTTCAGGAAACTCTATTAGTAGATCATCATCAGAAGCAATTTCCACAGAAAATGTCTGACCATCAATAGTGGGAACCCTTCTCAGCTTGTCCATCTCAAAGTTCATAACCAAATCTTCTACATTCAAAGCTATGTGTCCCTTCTTAACATCAATGATGGCACCAGCTGTAGCCAAGAAAGATCGTCCTAAGATGAGAGGATCATTAGGCTCTTGGTCATATTTTAGCACCACAAAGTCAGTGGGAATCATGCAATCTCCAATCATGATTGGAATATCCTCTAAGACACCTTCAGGAATTCTGCGGGATCGATCAGCTAAGATAAGAGAGATCTTAGTTGGCTTGAAATCCGTCATCCCAAGTCTCACAGCAACATCAAGTTAATACTAGAACCAAGATCACAAAGAGAGTGGCGAAACCTTCCTTTTGAGATAGAGCAATCTAACACAAAACTTCTAGGATCTGGTAACTTTTCTGCAATCCTACTCTGAATCACAGCACTCACTTTCTTAGAGACAACCACCTCCTGCTTCTTATCCTTCGTCCTCTGTGGAGGTTACTTCAACAGAATTGAGCTGACATCCTTTGCAAGCAGTGCTCCTTCCTCAGGAATCAAACCATTGGTGACCATTCTCTTGACATACTGCTTAATCCCAGGAGAAAACTTGACAGCATCAATCAAAGGCATCTCTATCATCACCTTATCCATCATAGCCTTGCAATTAGCTTCTTTAATCTCCTGTTTGGATCTCCTAGGCTTGGGAAAAGGAACCTTAGGCTTGTACACTCTTTCAGCAACAGGAATCAGAGCTTTCGTAACTTCCGTCTCATTCTCGACATTGCATCGGTCGATGCGAGAGTTGCATCGGTCGATGCTGTTTTGCAAAGTCAACCCTTCTACGACCACTGAGGGTTGCATCGATCGATGCTTAGCAGCTGCATCGGTCGATGCTGGATCAAGTGACGTATCATCGTCTCCTTCCTTCACCAAAATCGCATTACAAGCATGCTTGGGGTTCTCAGTTCTTCTAGAATGAAGTTCCTCTTGTCTTTTAACAGACCCAGCAGTCTGAATAACTTGATTCTTCAGCTTCTTGACATGAATATTCAATGCATCAAACTTCTCAGTCAGCTCAGTGTATACAGAATCAATCTTCCCTTTGAAGTCCACTGTTAACTTCTGTTGACCTTCCAAGATCTGTCCAAGCATTGATTCCATCTTGCTCTCTGAATTAGGCGGAGGGAGGGGTTGGTAAGAAGAAGAACCATAGCTCCTATTGAAGTTGTTTCTTGGATTTCCTGTGAAGGAATTCTTCTGACCAAATCTCTGATTTTGATAGCCAGCTCCATACACATAGTTGACATCTGCTTCTGTAGTCTCTGGCTTTGGCTCAAAAATCTCAACATCTTCAGCAAAATGGACAGACTTCTTTCCCACAAGAAGGTTATGCACTGTATCCAGCTTAGCATTCATTGTAGCAAACTGATTTGAACCATTGCCTTCATGTGCTCTTTTCCGCTCTAAGTCTGCATTCTTAGTGCTATTGCTTGATGCTAACCTTTC
Organism: Camelina hispida; assembly: GCA_023657505.1. Taxonomy (NCBI): domain Eukaryota; kingdom Viridiplantae; phylum Streptophyta; class Magnoliopsida; order Brassicales; family Brassicaceae; genus Camelina; species Camelina hispida. The sequence continues at coordinate 38,622,272 of CP094634.1, read as the reverse complement.
AATCAACTGTTCAGCTTCATCTGGGTATCTTGTCTTGAAGTTCCCATCACTAGCAGCATCCAAAGCCATATGATATCTCCAATCAATGCCACTGAAGAAGATACTAATCAGCTGCACCTCTGGGAACCCATGATGTGGACAGTCTCTCTGGTATGCTTTGAATCTTACCCAAGCAGCTTTGTAAGATTCAGTAGGTCCTTGTCTAAAGGTGGAAATCTTGATCCTTAGCTCATCAGACATCGCATCATCATAGAAGTAGTTCAAAAATGCCACCTTGATGTCATGCCAGGTTGTCAGAGATCCTGGTTTCAGCTGCCTAAACCAATGAGAAGCTTCCCCAGCAAGAGAGTAGGGGAAAAGCTTGCAGTAGAGATAGTCTTCTGTGACTCCATTAGCCTTGATGCTTGTGACTATGTCCTCAAAGTGTTCAATGTGGTCTAGAGGCTTCTCATTTGGTAGGTTCTGGAATGGCCTTTGTCCGACAAGAGCGAAGTAGGCAGGCTTCAGCTCAAAATCATTCCTTGGGAATGGAAGAGGGACAATTACAGAGCGGTTTTCATAGAACAAATCTGGCCTGTTGAAGTCTGCAAGAGTCTTGACAAGCTCCCCATTGTTGTCCCGTCGCCTCTGAACATTCTCCGCATCCGCTCTGGCATTGCGTCGATCGATGCCTTCCTGGTTGCGTCGATCGATGCCGTCGTTGCGTCGCTCGACGCCATGTGCATCATCCTCAACCACGACGAGTTCTTCCAGAATAACTCGTCCTTCAGCATCAAGTTTCTGGCCTTGCTCGTTGTACGCATGACCCTCTTGATCCCTCAAAACTCCAGCCTCATCAGGTCTCAATATGACTGTTTTGACCATCTTCACTGACTTGGCTGCTTTTGTATTTGCACGCTCTAGTTGTCCTAACTCTTGGTTTGTAAGCTTCACAACTGGATCAGTAGGATTTTTCCTGGTGCTAGGCTTAGGCATGTACCTGAAACACACAAGAGAAAAGAAACAAGAGCGTGTGAGTAAAACAGAAAAATAAAAATCTAGACAAAATCAAAGACTTTAATCTAATGGTGAATCAAAAGAGTCCCCGGCAACGGCGCCAAAATTTAATATGCTCAAATTTACCCTAGAGCTACTCTCTCAAATTAAGAGATCAGTTGTAGTATTTAGGGATCGAATCCACAGAGACTCTAGTTCACACAATAGATTTAATAATCTTTTAATTATGCTAAACAGAAATATTTTAATTAAATTACAAAATAAAACAGAAAATAAAAGAGTTGTAAAATTCAGATGGAATAAACGCTAGGCCTAGGGAAATTCTCAGGAAATCATGGAAAATCAGATCAATTAATTAAGAAGCAGGATTCAACAATTAAGCACCATTATTGAACTCTAAACACAATTATAAAATAAATCAGTTCTCACTGCAAAAATTATCTAAATTTAAAACTAGAAAATCCAAATCTCTTTGCAAAATTCTAGGTAATAAATCAGCTTTAAAAACAAGTTTAGATAGTTCACAAAATTACTAAATCAAATCTCTTTGCAAGAAGTAACTTTGCTCACCAAATATTTTATCAGGAAAATCAATTATATTCTCATATCAATTAATAATCCTAAGATCTAAATCTAGATGACTAATCAAAGATCTAGCATTAAGAACAACCTATGATGAAGAACAAGAAAGATAATGAATCATAAATTAACAGATCTAATAATCCATGAAATCCCTAATGAGAAACCCTAAACCTAACTAGCAGATCTACTCAGACATAATTGTAAGAACACAAAACATCTTCTGAATAAATTGCATTAAGAAAGAGATTAAAGTAGAAGTAAAGGAGTTCTGAATCTTCTCTGAAGGAGTCTTGATTATTCTCTCCAAAAGCTTTCTAATTCTCTCACAGGGTTTTGCTCTCAAAAGTTGCAGGGAAAAATAAAGCTTAGGTCTAAACAATGACCACAAAAATCCTATTTATATTCCTAAACACGGCCAGGGACCAATGATGCAAATATAGAAGACTTTGGGGCAGATTTGTAAATCTTCAAAACTTGTGGGAAAACTTCCAATTTCGATTTTGGCTGTGCATCGACCGATGCTATCAGTGTGTCAATCGATGCACTCTCTAAATTTCGTCTCCCAACTGCCTCAATACTTGATTATGCTCTAAATCCTCATATTTAGCTCCATTAAGCTCTCATCCATGTTAAATCCTATAAAGACTCAAAAGACTCTAAAAATACCAAAAAGACTCTATAATTAAGACTTATATCATGACTAAAAACACCTAAAAACCATGATATATCATTTTTCCTTTTCCCTATGCCCAAAACGCAGCGTTTGACTTAAGTCAAAACGCAGAGAATTAAACCAGCATCGACCGATGCTCCTACTGCATCGATCGATGCACTCCCTAAACCGGGATTCCGGTCCGCGGGTGTAACAGTATCCACTTTTTTTCTCTTCTCATATGTTCCATTATTTTTCCTAGCCATGATCGATTGGTGATGATGTGATGATAGTTCTTACCCGCAAGCAGAGCATGGCAATGGGATTTGACCATGTGTGCAAGTCGAAAGATCCAAAGATCACTCTAAGATAATCTCAATTGCATTCTAGAGAGTGAGAGAGACGATATCTTGGAGAAGTAGGAAGATTTTAGTTATCTCTTTCTCCATCTATCACATGATTTTAGAAACAAAAACATAGAAGAAAGAAAAAAGATTATCTGGTGAACAATTATTTTATGTTCTCTTAGGTTATGCAGTTAACACTAAAAATGTAACTCTATAATACCATGGTATGTTTTTACTCTTTTTTGTTGGTCATTTTGGGTATAATACAACATATATATATTTAAATAGAAAAGTAACACAAAAAACATTTTTTATTTGATATAATCATATACCAATATATATTAATAACATTTTTTACTCAATTTTAAACTAAAATTCAGTTTGCATTTAGTATGTTCAATATATATAAAGTATGAGATAAAAATATAGAAATATCAAATATCTAACAGAGAACTTTATTTTCCAAATGCAATTAATCAAGAAACACAAAGAATTCTACTTCTAGAACACAAATGCGTTTGAAGTCATTTGTATACTTCATTAAGATTAAAATATTTTATTGCTAAAACATTCAAATTATAATAATAAAACTTTTAAGCATGTCTGAAGCATGCTGGTAATATAAATATCACAATTATTTATGTTACCTTTATTTATCTAACTAATGAAATTAATTACATAGAGAATGAAGGAAGAGCATGAGTTTTGGTTCAAGAAGAGGTTATTCGAGAAATTCAAGCTACTATCTCGTCCTTCTTGGAGGTGTCTGGTTTCAGAAGATATTGATGTTTATTAATTATGTTAAATGCAGACAAACTAAGACATAATATCCATGCTCAGCCGCATTTTATTTTATGCATAATCAATGTTTTTTTTCCCAACATAAAAAATGTTTGTACGTCTTGATTGTGCATCAAAATATGAAGAGCTCTATCTATTATGGGATAAAGACTAAATATTTTAAAGTAACTTTTCATATTAAAAAAAGTTCAGTTTAATGCTTAACTAATCAATAGTCATTCATTTTAAGTGTCTGAGAATACTTATTTAAAAACAAAACAAATAACAAACATGAAATAATTTATCGAAACTTAAAATATAAAATTTTAAATATATTATTAAATCTAAAATATGTTAAAATTATTATAAAGTTATCTCGCGCATCGCGCGAGTCTACTTCTAGTATATATATATAGATAGTTTAATCGGCTTCATTTAATCGTTACATTATAGGGGCAAAGAGTGTTTCTTGACCGTACAAAATGCAAAGTCACAAGAAGATAGTTTGTGTGTCATCGCATCTCTGTATGTGTCTCACAATAGTCACAAGCTCAACACAAACAATTTCCCAGCATACTGGTCTCTAGTGTTAACAACAAACCATAACTCATTCTTCTCCAAATCAACAGTACCAAGAACTAAACTCCACATTACTTACTTTATGAAACTCTTCTTCAGGCCTATGAAAAACATGTCTAAACTGAGGGTGTCTCAAAAACCAGCTACGTTCCTTAAGCGAACGTTTATTCCATAAGTATGGAACCGTTATGTCAGGTGATGTTCATATAATTTACCAAGTTTTCCCTTAGTTTATTCACATCTTTTGCATCTTTTTTCTATCCATTTTCACTATTATTGCATAGCTTTAGAACTAATCATGCATTAGAGTGTAGTTGCATTGCATTTGCATCTTTTCATGCATAATCATGCATTAGAATGTAGTTGCGTTAGGAAGCTTTCTTGTGGCTTGGGATCGAGTTTTGTTGTTGTAGGAACGAAGATCCGGCGAGAAGCTTCGGGGAAAACACGGTGCTCAATGTTGCGTCGATCGATGCATATCTTGCGTCGGTCGATGCAAGTGCGAGGACGGCGCATAAAACTATAGGGTTTTCATGTTGCGTCGAGCATGCGTCGGTCGATGTAGATTGGGTATCAGTCGATGCAAGTTACACTTGCATCGGTCGATGCAGCTTCTGTGTCGATCGATGCTTCCCCATTTGGCATCGGTCGATGCCGTGTCCTGGTTTGTTGTTTGTTGATTGTTGTGTGTTGGTTATTGATACTCTATTGCTTGTATGTATAGCCCAGTAGATGAGAGGATTGCCTTACTGAGTGTTTATAAAATACTCATGCATTGCAATATGTGTTTGTGGTGCAGGTAAAGGCAAAGTGTGATCGTGGAATCAAGGCAATGAAGAGGAGGATGTTCTAGTGGTTCGCTTGGTTGTCTAGCTTCTGTTAGGTTGCTAGAGTTGAGTCCTAGAATGTTTCTTAGGATTGTTGGTTCATTAGTTAAGATTGGAATTTATACTGGATATTGTTCTATTGGTTATTACATTTATTGGATATTATTTATTGGTTATTGGCATTGTTATTCCGCTGTTGGTTGTGATTGTGGATAGGTGGGTATGGGACCACTAGCTGTAGTTATTATTATTATTAATTTATTATTTATTAAAAAAAAAGGTCGGTCGTTTCACCTTGCCCTGGAAAAGCTCTTTCTGAGACACTGAGTTTAGAAGACGAACTCCTCTGTGGAACATCAGCTTCTTATTATCCGGTGGAGACGATAAAGGCACACAGCGTCTCTCTTTCAAGCGAAGCTTTAATCCTCCCAAATATGGACTGTTTTTGTGGTCCCCTGCCCCATCCTCCGAATTACTTTTGTTGAAGCCTTGTCCACCAGAGTTGTCCCCTCTCTTGCAAATCTATCCACCATCTCCGGACAACCGCCGCCGCACGTTCATTCCAACTAGGTTAACCAGTGCGGAACGCGTTTTTCTGCTGGTGGGCCTTGTTTCTTCTGCCTGCCCATTTCCATTTCAACAAACCAAACCCTCAGCAAAAAATTCCAAGTTTAACTTTTATGTTTCCTTGCTAAGGCCTGTCTCATCGCTCGTTTTGCTTGTAAAGGCAGAAGTTGCCTACATTGTATCTCGACAGTGATGTGTTGGGTCCGTCAAGATCAATTCCAATCCTTGGTTCAAAGATTTTCCCCGAAATCACTCTTTATCGAAGTTCTAGGCTTTTGGGAAACTTGCTTCTATTACACCTTACCAATGTCCCAAACTACTGTATATTTTTATTTTACCGAAAGGGAATTTAGTGCAATCTACCACATTCAATTCAAAACTTATCTGAAATACCACATTTGAAAAATCTTTTCAAAACTAACATAAATTAACTTTTGTCAGATAATAGAAAGACTAAATTGTCCCTGCAGAGAACAAAACTTTCTGATTTTTGATGTGACGTGGGACCCAGTATAACATTAATTATGAATATATTTTAAATATAAATTTATAACACAAAAATAAATAATAATAAAAAAGATCGGTGCAAGTATTTATCTGAAAAGTTCTTCTGTTTTTTTTTATGTGGACCAAAGAACAAATAACTGGTGGACAAAATTTGATTTTGTGGACAAGGTATGTCTCGTAGACAAGTTGAAGAGTACAAACTTGTCTACTAGTTTAAGATACTTGTCTATGATATAAATAAATAAAAGACTAGTTGTCTTTCCTTTGTGCGAGTTTAAAACTGGTCCACCGAGTTAATAAAAATGTTGTCTACAAGATTTATCGTGAATCATCTAGTGCATGACAAATTTAATAGATGACAAGTCATGTTTTGGACAAGTGTAAAACATGTCTATCGTGTAAATAAAGTATTATCTTTGTAAAATAACTTGTTCATGACAAAATTAATAGTGGACAACTTGGGTCATTTAATTGGTCCATCGGCCTTGTAAGAAGCGCCGGTTGTAAGAAGAGCTCCGGTTGTTTTTGGTTTTATGGGTATCGATATTTTGAAAAGAAAAGTTGAAACATTTAACAGAAAAGATGTCTCTTTGTGTTTCATTTTTGTGAATTTAGAGAGATATGAAAATAATTAATGGAAGAAGAAAGAGATGGGTGTTGTTTATTCACTTTATTTAAGATTGATCTGACACAAAAGTTGAAAAAGCAAGACAAACAAACAAAATCGGGAAACTCTCTTTTTGTTTAATGAAAGGAAGGAACTGATGAGGGGTATTTTAGTCTTCTATTATTATGCTTGTGGTATTATTTGAAAGGAACTAATAAATCTCGTAGAACTCTTGAGTTTAGTTTTGAAATGTGGTAAAATTGTTAGAAAACTCTTACTGAAATACATTGGTTGAATTAGGTAGAATCAATTTGAATGTATTAAACATTGCTCTGTCACTCTAATAGAAACAATTCCTAGTTTAACCAACAACATGAGATATGTGTCAAAATTGAGGGAACTTCCATTGCATTTTAAGCAGCCAAAGATTTTACATAAATAAAGTTAACTTCTCATAGGCATAGAGAAAGAAAGAAAATGAAAATTTACCAAGCCACTGTATTCACCAACTTTAAACCAATAACTAGGTGATACCCCGTGCTACCCAATGTGATTATATATTTTGTTAGTTACTTTTTTGAGAATTTGTAAGAAATGTCCTTTTTGGCATACCCCTTTTCAAAAATGGTCCATTTTTAGAACATTTTCATTTTTGCAATCTTTTACACAATTACACTATGTTAAATTAGTTTTTAGAATTTTTTTTTTTTAGGTTTGGGTTCCCAATTTACATTTAGGGTATTATTTTTTAAGATATAGTATTTAGTATTTCGGGTTTAGGGTTTATATTATTTTATACATTAAAAGGGGTATTTTTGAAAATAGACACCATGAAAGGGTATTTTGAAAAGTGACATAGAAAAAGGGATATTTTTAAAAATCCCCGTACTTTTTTGTAATTTTTATTTTTGTAATATAGTTTTTTATTTTGACTTATTTTCTTTGTTTATATAGTATTTATTTGTATATTTGGGGTTATACAGTTAATTTGAAATCCTAATAGAGTAAGTAGTTTGTAAAATATAGTTTTTCACGGAAACAAACACACTGCAATATTAGATAGTAGTTTTGTAAGAGAATAGACATTCCGCAATATCAGATAGTAGTTTTGTAAGAAGATAGCCACACCGCAATATCGGATAGTAGTTTTGTAAGAGGATGAGTTTTTCTTTATTTTGGTTTGTCGTCAAAAGAGGAGAAATTGCTTGTTAAATTTTAGTGTTAGATATTTCAATGGTTAGGAAACTATTGTATTTATAGTGAAATTAGGTATATTTAGGTTATCATTTAGAAGTTAATATTTGATATATAAAATATTAACAAAATTGTAAAAAACCAATTTAATTTATAGTTTGATAAAAATACCTGTTTTAACGGGTTTAACTCAAATTTTTTTATATATTTAAAAATTTTTAAGAATAAAAATATTAATATTACTTAAATATTTTATAGATTTAAATATATTATACTATTTTAAACTTTTGACGGAGTTTAAATATTTATAATAATTTAAAAATTCTATAAAATTTTAAATATTTATAGTCTCTTAAACTTAAAAAAAAAACGTAAATATATTATAATATGGGAAAAACGATCTGTATCCCCCTAGAAAGTTTTATATAGCATCACAACTCCACGGAATTCAAATCTCGATCCCAGTCCACACAAACCAAAAGTTATAATACAGTATCCCCCTAATTTAAAAGTTCGAAACTTCAGAACACACAAACGTTGGATTTATTGGTTTATAACTTAAATCGATACTAAACCACCAACATTCAACCAAACTAAAAACCTGATCACTTAAAATCAACACTAAACCAAATTAAAATCTGAACATCTCCTTCTTCATCTCCCGATCACGAAACCGAGATACAGAAGAATTGAAAGCTCAATGCTACCACAAAACAAAATACGATAAAAATCAAAACTTTGAAAAGAGCAGACTTTGTGTGTTGTGTATTTCTGATTCCAGGTCCAACTTCAACTAATAAAGTACTCAAAATTGAGCTCGACCGAGAGAAAATAATAAGAATCATCTTCGTCCAATTCAACAAACATCTCTTTACTGTACTTTGTTCTACCTCTCTCTCTCTCCGTGTTCGGTTATATATATTTATAGATGCGAATATCTTAGATTCATTCAACTGAGTTCTCTATCCCTCTCTCGTTGAATCTCTCTTTTTTAAAAAAATATTGTTTATTGAGCTTTGTGTGTTAGTAATTTCTTAAGAACAACTTTTATTTAATTCATCTTTCTATCTGGGTTAATAAAGTTAAAATTTCTGGGTTCATCATTTATTCATTTTTCTATTTCTGGGTTAATAAAGCTGAAATATCTAGGTTCAGATTTGTTCATCTATGGTACTTAAATAATCCAATCCTTCTAGATTCGCCCTCTGTGTTCTAAACTATGTTCAGGTTTTTAAGAAGGAGATGAAGAAGGAGATGGTTCAGATTTTAATTTGGTTTAGTGTTGATTTTAAGTGATCAGGTTTTTAATTTGGTTGAATGTTGGTGGTTTAGTATCGGTTTAAGTTATAAACTGTAACATCCGTGAACCGGAATTCCGGTTTAGGATGTGCATCGATCGATGCAGTAGGAGCATCGATCGATGCTGACTCAATTCTGTGCGTTTTGACTTAAGTCAAACGCTGCGTTTTGGGGAAGGAAAAGGGGAAAAACCCTTAATTCGAGAGTTTTGTCTCATTCGTGTTTTTGGCCGCATTTGAGAGAAAGAGAAAGAAACTGTTCTTGACTGTTCTTGAGTTTTCTGGAGATTTGGGGCGTTCTTTGGTGAGATCTGTAGCTGGGATTGCTGTAGGAGTTTCCGGAAGCGTGTTCTTGCTGTTTTATTGTTTAGATTCGTCTTGGCACAGGTAAGTGCAGGACCATGGCTTATCTAAGCTAGAGAATTCAGTGATTTGCTTGTTTCTTGTTGTTAGACGTATTAGGTTGATGTTATGGACGTTAGGAAGTTTTCTTGTGGCTTGGGATTGAGTTTCTGTGGTTGTAGGAACGAGATCCGCGAAACTTCGGAGAAATCACGGTGCTCGACGTTGCGTCGATCGATGCATAGCTTGCATCGGTCGATGCAAGTGCGAGGACGGCGCGATGAACTTTAGGGTTTTTCGTGTGCGTCGAGCATGCGTCGATCGATGCAGATTGGGTATCGGTCGATGCAAGTTATACTTGCATCGATCGATGCAGCTTCTGTATCGATCGATGCTTCTCCTGTTGGGCATCGATCGATGCATGTGTGGCATCGGTCGATGCTATGTCCTGTTTTGGTTATTGTCTGTTGATTGTTGTGTGTTGGTTACTGATACTCTAATGCTTGTGTGTATAGCCCAGTAGATGGGAGGATTGCCTTACTGAGTATTTATAAAATACTCATGCATTGCAATATGTGTTTGTGGTGCAGGTAAAGGCAAAGTGTGACCGTGGGATCCAGGCAATGAAGAGGAGGATGTTCTAGGGACTCGGTTGGTTGCTGATCTGGCATTGTTAGGTTGCTAGAGTTGAGTCTTAGAGCATTGTTTAGGTTGCTGGTTATTTGTTTGATGTTGTTGGATCTTTAGTTAAGATTGGAGTATTGTTATATTTTATTATTGGATATTGCTATTGAATTCCGCTGTTGGTTGTGTTTGTGGTTAGGTGACTAGTGGGTATGGGACCACTAGTTGTAGTTTATTTTATTATATTATATTTATTATTTATTAAAAAAAAAAAAAAAAGGGTCGGTCGTTTCATTTTGGTATCAGAGCCCTTACGGTTCTAGGTTTGGGTTCACTAGGCTTTGTGCTGTAGATGTTTGGGATTGCATGTCTTGATTGATTATGTGAGTTAGTCAATTGTGTGTGGCATGGAGTCCTAGAACATCCTCTTCGAGCCTATTGGTGATTCCACGGTGAGTTTCTATTTTTGTGTTAAATAGTAATTGTTTGCTTAGCCTTCTGTTCATGGTAGTGCAGATGGTTAGAGGTGGTGCTGTTGCTGGTCGAGGTCGTGGACGCGGTCGTGGTCGTGGTCGCGGACGTGGTCGTGGTAGGGGCAGAGTCCCAGTGGTTAGTGAGACCGAGGACCAGAGTGTGACAGCTGAGGGTGTTGGCGAGTCGCAGGGTGTTCCGGGGATTCTGTGAGTGTGGCCGGAGGGCGGTGTTGATGCTCCAGTGGCCGGTGATGCTAGGGTCCGGGTGTGGGAGCCCCAGCAGGTGGAGTCCCTGGTGTTGACATTGCGGCTTTGCTAGCACAGGTGTTGGAGCGGTTACCACCTATGGTACCGGCTCAGGCTCGGGTAGTGCCACCAGTGGTGGCGGAGGAGCGGCAGCCAGTGGCTGCAGATGTGGGAGTCCATGGTCGTTATCTCACCATGTTGACAGAGATGGGTCGGTTGCGTACTGAGCAGTTTCAGGAGGTGTAGATCCTACTGCTGCGGATGCGTGGAGGACGAGAGTGGAACGTAACTTCCACACTCTGAGATGTCTGAGGAGTTCTGGGTGGACATAGGGGTCTACTTTTTGAGTGGAGATGCTGAGTTGTGGTGGAGGTCTGTGGCTGCTAGGAGGGTGCAGCGGGAGATGACTTGGGCTGACTTCGTTTTGGAGTTCAACCGCAAGTATTTTCCTAGAGAGGCATTGGACCGGCTGGAGGTGCAGTTCCTTCAGATATCTCAGGGGACGCGGTCAGTGCGGGAGCTGGATTTAGAGTTCAGTCGACTCTTATGTTATGGGGGTCGGGCTATGGAGTCCGAGGAGGCTCAGGTGAGGAGGTTTATGAGAGCTCTACGGGATGATTTGAGAGTTCACTGTAGAGGACGGTATTATGCTACGCGTGCAGAGCTGGTCGAGACTGCAGCAGAGATCGAGGAGGATATCCGGGCACAGTCAGTGTCGGTTACTCCAGTAGCTCAGCCTAGTAAGGCTCAGCAGCAGGGTGGTTCCAGCAGGGGCGGTAGGCATGCTCAGGGAACCAAGAGGAAGTGGGAGGCTACGCAGAAGCCGAGTGGTGCAGGTTGCTTCAGTTGTGGAAGCAAGGATCACAAGGTTGCTAGTTGTCCCAAGAGGAGTGTTCGACGGCGGGCCCTCGGGTATGTTACCATTGCAGGGAGACGGGGCACATCAGGCCTTTTTGTCCCAAGTTGCAGCCGGCAGCAGTGGCAGCGTTGCAGCAGGTGCAGCCTGGTGGTCAGCAGGTGGCACGGATTGAGCAGGGGCCTCGGGTTTACTCGACAGCTGAGACTGGTGGAACCACCGGGCGATCACGGTATATTTTCTGGTACTTAACTTTGTGAATTTTTAGTAGGTTCAGATTGTATATGTTTCCTGTGATAAAGTGTTAGGTTCTCAACACATGAGGTTTGTGTAGGGACCTTGTTGGTGGGCGGGTTTAAGTCCCACGTTATGTTTGATTCTGGGCTTCGCATAGCTTCATTACTCCGAGTGTGGAGTGTGCGGGGATCAGCGGGGATCCTGGAGAGCGTGCAGGAGTTGTCGAGTTGCGGGAGGCGAGTTCTGAGTGATTGGACGGCTAGGGAATTGATATTCAGGTACTTGGGAGAGTCGTGGCCAGCTGATTTGCTGATCAGTCCGGTGGAGCTGTATGATGTTATTCTCGGGATGGATTGGTTGCATCGGCATAGGGTGCATTTGGATTGCCATCGGGGTAGAGTGGAGTTTGAGCGTTCGGGAGGGAAGTTGGTTTTAGGGTATTAGACCGACCGGGGGAGTCTCGTGATCTCGGCCATTCAGGCTGGGAGATGATCGAGAAGGGCCGTGAGGCTTATGGTTACTATATCTATGCCGAGTCAGTGGGGAAGTCTACGGTTAGCGGTATTCCCGGTAGTGGAGGAATTTGAGGATGTGTTTCAGTCTTGGGGATTACCACCATCACGGTCGGATCCTTTTACCATTGGTGGAACCGGGACGACACCGTTATCCAGGCCCTTACAGAATGGCTCCAGCAGAGATGGCGAGAGGAAGAAGCAGCTAGAAGATTTGTTGAGTAAGGGATTCATCCGTCCTAATTATATCACCGTGGGGAGCGCCGGTGTTGTGTGAAGAAGAAGGATGGGAGTTTCGGTTGTGTATTGATTATCGGGGTTTGAACCGGGTCAGCATGAAGAACAAGTATCCTCTTCCTAGGATCGATGAGTTGTTTCAGTTGAGGGTCTGCTTGGTTCTCCAAGGTAGATCTGGCGTCGGGTTATCATCGAATACCGATAGATGAGGCAGATGTGAGGAAGACTGCTTTCGGGACGAGATATGGGCACTATGAGTTTGTGGTGATGCCCTTCGGTTGACTAACGCACCAGCAGCGTTTATGAGATTGATGAACAGTGTGTTTCAGGAGTTTCTGGATGTATCTGTCATCATTTTCATCGACGACATCCTGGTTATTCTAAGAGTCTGAGGAGCATGCAGTGCATTTGAGAGCTGTCATGGAGAAGCTGCGAGGAGCAGAAGCTATTTGCTAAGTTGAGCAAGTGCAGTTTTTGGCAGCGTGAGATGGGCTTTCTGGGTCACATTGTTTCTGCAGAGGGGTTTCTGTAGATCCAGAGAAGATTCAGGCTATCAGAGTTGGCTGGGCGCGAGAATGCCACGAGATCGGGGAGTTTCCTTGGATTGGCAGGTTATTACAGGAGATTTGTGCAGGGTTTTGCAAGCGAGCACGTCCTATGACTAAGTTGACAGGGTGGATGTTCGTTTGTCTGGTCAGAAGAGTGTGAGGCTTTTGGCTGAAGGAGATGTTGACTACTGCGCCAGTATTGGCTTTGCGGGCAGAGGAGAACCTATGTGGTTTATACGGATGCATCGAGTTGGTTTGGGGTGTGTTCTGATGCAGCATGGTGATTGCCTGCATCGCGGCAGTTGGGTTCATGAGGCAACTATCCTACTCATGATTTGGAGATGGAGTGCTGTAGTTTTGCCACTGAAGATTTGGAGATCTTATCTTTATGGTGCAAAGGTACGGTGTTCACAGATCATGGAGCCTGAAGTATATATTCACTCAGCCTGGAGTTGAATTTGAGACAGGCGGTGGATGGAGCTTGTGGCGGATTATGATTTGGAGATAGCTATCATCTGGTAAAAATTTAACACGGTTGCGAGTGCTCTGAGTCGGAAGAGGGGGTAGGCAAAAGCAGGAGATGGAGTCTCGGTAGGAGATCAGTGCGTTGAGCTTGTGTGCTGTTTCACTGGAACCGTTGGGTTTGGAAGCAGTGGACGGAGCAGATCTTCGAGTAGGGTGCGGTTGGCACGGGAGAAGGATTTGGGGCTGGTGAATGCCTCAAAGGATGTTGATTGATGGATCTCGAGATAATGGTACTAGATCAACATCCTTTGTGTTGCCCAAGTGAGGCTATGCAGGAGATTCTTGAGAGGCTCATTCGAG